>WBMZ01004487.1:0-36480 GCA_013400975.1 Atrichornis clamosus | reverse complement strand
GGGCCGAGCCGCCACCGCTCCCTGCGCGGCCCCGGGGCGGCGGGCGAGGCGATGCCGGCAGCGGGCTCGGAGGGGGAGGAGGGTCCGGCCGGGGAGCAGCCCGGCCCCGGCCCCCCCAAGCTCTGCGGGTACCTGCAGAAGCTGTCGGGCAAGGGGCCCCTACGCGGCTTCCGCAGCCGCTGGTTCGTGTTCGACCCCCGCCGCTGCTACCTCTACTACTTCAAGGGGCCGCAGGAGCCGCTGCCCCTCGGACACCTCGACATCGCCTCCGCCTGCTTCAGCTACCACCAGCCCGAGGCCGGCGCGGCCGCCGCGGGGGACGAGCCCGCCGCCTTCGAGGTGCACAGCCCCGGCGGCGCCGTGGCCGTCCTCAAGGTAGGCCCGGGGCGAGCGGGACCCGTCCCCATCCCCATCGCCGGTCCCGTCCGGGCCCCGTCCCTGTCTCCATCCCCGGCGCTGTCCGTGCCCTGCGCGCCGGGCGCCGCCCGCGGTACCGCCCCGCCCGGTGTGACTCCCTGCGCCGCGTCTCTGCGGGCTTGTGCAAGAAGGAAGGTGCTGTTTCGCAAACGCCGCGTAGATCGGCAGTACCAGGCTGTCCCCAGCGTTAGCTGCGTCTTTTTCCTTTAGGATTTCGTGTTTTAAGTGCTCCTCTGAGGGGGAGGAAATGCTTCTGCTGAACACGGGCAGAGTGGGTTCTGTGGAAACGTCTGGGTAGAAAAAAGATTTCCGAAGAAATCTGGTGGGTTGTGGTTTTGGAACTTGAGAGGGAGTGGTCGGGTTTCTGTTTTGGGGTGTTTATTTTGAAAAGATGATGCGTGGCAGGAGTCTGCGTCTAGGCTGCGTTGGGAGGAAGGAAGAGGAGGGAGAGTTGTTTCCTGATAGTAGCAGAGGCATTGTCTGTTCAAGGACTCAGACTTTCATAGGACGAGAGGTAAATGTTTGGATTGTTTTACATATCTTTATTGTCATGCCTAGGGAAAAAAACCAAACAAGGAAACCATTTTCACTCAGTAAAGAATAAATAAATTCTACTGTGTACCCGTTATTTTTTATTCCTGTTAAGGCATATGTGACCCTCAAGGAGCATTCTTGTGCATAGAGTGTGACTTTTCATGTGACCTGTGTACTTTCTGAGTGACACCCTTAGTATTAGAGCATATTCCATTAAGTGTTAAACAGTAGAACTTCCTATTGAATACTGGAAAATATCGCTTACACACTTATTTAACAGTGGAGATTTGAGCAGTGATAATACATGCTGGGGTTCTGGAACATGATTGTATCAAGCTCGTCGGCATTCAGTTTTGGTAAGTATAAATGTGAAAATACAGATTCATTAATAGGCTTTGCTAGAGAATAAACGATTTATTTAACTAGAAAACTAATATGATAAGTTTAACTATATTTGCTTAAATAAAAACAGTAGTCAGTGGGTTTGCATGCAATCACGTAAAAACTACCTTTGTATAGCTGTAAAAGATTTTACTGCTTTCAATGAATCTGCTTTTGTAGCCCGAGTGTTTGTGTTATGGATGTTAAAACTGCAGACTTGGTGTAAGCTTTGAATTTTTTGATGGTTTGAGGGTGTTTTGCTTGTTTGTTTTAATTAACATCTAGTGATTTTTATGTGGAAATCTTCAGAAAAGTCGTGTTTTGAGGATGCTTTTAAAATAGGAGGCTTTTACTGAGAAACAGGGGTTTTGTGATTAGGATTGTAGTGGGAAATACTATATGCCACCTGTGTAATAAATACCTAGTCTGTCAGACAGTACTCCAGCAGCAGCCTCGGGTGTCTTCTGCAGTCATGAGGTCACAAATCGTACTCAACACATGTAAGCCACAGGGGGTTTCCTTTTTCATATTTTTATTGGCATCTTTTAGTCTGTGATGTTACTGCTCTGCCCATATTTTATGGGGGGTTTTTTTAACCTGTGCTCTCTAGGAAAGAACCTGCATAGATTTGAGTTTTCTTCATGTTTCCCTTGTAGGGATTGAGAAATGGTGCCACTTAAGAAAGTCAAGTTCATTTCTTCAGTTATCAGGAAAAGCTAATATTTTCTTGTGCACCTCATGTGTTGTGATGCCCTAAAGCAGCCAAGTGATTGTCCTTAAAAATGCTATTACGTTGTAGGTGTTTATATAATAAGTAAGAAATTAGTTAAAATCTTGGAGGATATTGCAGGACAACTGACCTTTAGTGGCCGTGTTACTCATCAAGGAATAAGGTTTTTGCAGCTGAAATTAATTTCCTTCTACCCAACATGATAGTTCTTTAAGGCCTTTAAAAATGTCCTTCAGATGAATTAGGTAGATGTGGAATTATGAATGAATTCAAGATGATAAATGAAGAAAAACAAAACAGCACCACCCCCAATCCAGCCCCTGTTGAAAACAAATGTCATTTAATCTATCAAGAAAACATTACACACAGAGCACGAGGAATAAAGTCAAGTCAAATGTATTCTTCAGCCTGTAACTCACATGCTTTGTTTTCCTCAATTTACTGCTTGTTCAAAATTTCCACATCTTGTGATCTGGCCTTTTCCATTCAGTATTATAGACTGAGAAGAGCAATAAGAAATTCCAAATTGAAATGATGGTACTATTGAGGAATGCATTATTTCTTATAATGCCTCAGCTTCTTGTTAATGTAATGATTCAATCATCTGGATTGCTCAGTCTTTTGTCAGGTAATGGGAGCTGAGGACTGTATGATGTACTCAAGCTTCGTTGCTCAGATGACAATTTTGGAAAACATACTGCAGCCTTTACAGCAAATAAAACAAATTGTTCATGTTTTAGAACTAGATAACCGCCTCTAGTTATAGAGGTAGATAACCACCCTCCCACTTGTGTGATTGTGGCTTTTGTGTATACTTCCAACAGTTAAAATACAGCAGAAGAAGCTAAGTGTGTGTAAAAATCTTTTCCATTTAAATATGTATAACAGATACCATCCCTTGAGGTAAAGAAGCACAGAAAATTGTGTACTTTATGAATTATAGTTAAATTATGTTTTGAGAATATTTTCATGGAAAGGCATGCAAATAATGATCCTGCAAATACTTGCTGTAACACAGAGTGCTGGTAATACAATCAAGTGAACATTTGGCTGTGTTTGCACGGTGAGGCTTCGCATTAAGGGGGGAAACAATTAGCATTATTAATACATATAAATGAATAAAGGGGTAATTTCCCATTTATTTTTAAAGCTGTGTCCTGTAGTGGCACAGTTTGCTTGCTTCTGAAACAACAGAGCCCTGGCCAGTGATGCTGAACTGTGTATCTGGTCACTTAAGTGTGGGTAGCTTCTCTGTGAACTGTGGTGAGTTGGGAGGGGAACAGAAATTGCACAGCCTTGTGAAAGAAAAAAAACTTTTCTGGGCTATTGGCCAAGTGAAAGCATTCCAGGCACTGCACATTTCAGAGCCCAGATACTTGAACGTATTGGACACTAAACTGGCTGAAATGAGAATGGCTTAGGAGCCCTTAATTTGTCACTGATCTCGAAGGATGCAGCAGTGATTAGTGATGGGGGGTTTTGGGCTGGAACAGTTTTGCTGTAGGTCCTGACACCACTGGGGCCTAACGCAGCACAGAAGGGAGCTCAGCAGTGGGGGTGGTTTGTTGTCTGAGCTGATGCTTCTTACTTTAAACTTTGCTGCTTAGTGGTTGCAATGTTGTAATTAAAAGTCGGGCTGCTGTCCAGACAAAGCCATCTGGCTCCAAATTTGATGTTTGAGCACAGCTGAATTAGTATATCTTAAGAAATGCAAACTTTCTGGTGATGTTTCTTTTTGCAAAATAGCTTGAGGGAGAGTTTGTCTGTGTTCAGAAGTGTAGCAAGAATTTTCATGAGATTTCTCAAAATGTGAGGTCTGCTTGCTGCATTTCTTTGGAATCTTCCTTAAAGTGTTTAATGTTGGGCATACATGTTCCACCAGTAGGTACAGGTAGAGGATGGCAGTGCATGGTTGTTTTCCCCAAATCAGAAGTAGCAGTTCCTACGTCATTCCCCTGAAAGAATATAGGGGAATGTTTTTAATTGAATGATAATAATTTTCCATCATTTAAGTTGAAAACTACATGGTGCTGTATGATTCCTAACTTGAGTGTCTGTACTGCTACTGTTGTCTGTACGTCTGCAGTAGTAATTCCTTATTTCACACCAGTTTGGATGACATTCGTGGTGGTTTTTCTACTTACAGAAATGCTTCCGTTAAAATGTGATTGTGTGGTTCTGCAGTAAGAAAGCACCTTAGCAATAGTTTAGTGCCAATAAGAATTTTTTGGGTGAGATTTGATTGATGCTGTGCCTGATTAAATATTCTGACACTCATGATGGGCAATAGCCACGTACTCGGAAAAGTTGTGAGAAATGTGGCAAGCATGGAAGTGTTCCTTTCTTTGACAGGTATAGTGAACTTAAAAATATGTTTCCAAATTTGTCCTGTTTATGATTAGGGGAAGAGAAGACTTAAATATTCTGTGTGTGTCTGTGCAGCTTAGCAGAGAACAAGTGCAATTGGGAAGTGACAAGCAACAACAAGGAGCAACTTCAGTAAGATTGATTCATGGTTCTCTCAAGATGATTGGGGAGAGAATAGTGGGACGAATTTTGAGAGAGGTTCATTAAGTTCAAGCAGTCAGGTAGAAGTTAATTGTAGGTATAACTTAGATTGACTGCAGGTGGATTGCCTCATTAGCTGTGTTGTGGTAGCAAAGAGAACCACTGAAGTACTGCATCCTGTGTTAGTGGAAGCTCTTTGGTGGTTTTCTGCTGGAGCACATGCTTTACATGGCCTGTGTGCAGGTGTATCTAAAGGAAATGTAAGCTCTCAAATTTACCAGAAGTGAAGACTTGCCACTGGCTAAAGCTCCAAGGGAAATACTTTTGTGCTAGGAATAGAAGGACAGGTGTTTACTCCTGGCAAGAGGTAATGTAGTCTGTAGACTGAAAAACCTGCTGCTGTGGTGGTTATTCCCAAACTGCCGGAGGTGGCTGTGGGGATTGGTGTTTTCCAGTGTCCAGTTCTTTGACACTTTGTGAGAAACCTTATAGGCACTTCTAAACTATTGTTTTCCTGTGCCTTTTTTTTTACGGGGTTTTCTCTGGTTTCCTGTGAGCAAGCAAGTTATAATGTATGAAGCTAATTTCCATTTCAGATTAGAAATATCTTGATTGCATATCTTTCTTAGTAACTGAGGAAAGTGAATCTGCAGTGTCCTCGTGCATCTCTGGTTGATTTTGCTGCTTGATTTATGAATGTTTATTTGATTTATGTATCTTATATCTTACCACGTGCGTGATGTACTGAGAGGAGCTGGACCAGCAGTTCCAGAAATAACTGAGGTTTTCTGCTTAAGCTCCTTGCACGGTGCTTTGGAGCCATTTGCTGTAGGATGTCGTGGATGTTAAAGCTCGTAGGGGTACAAAAAGCCAAATGGTAAAATAAAATCTGTCTCTCTTGCTGCTAAATACTGAGATTGCATATGGCTGAGGCAGAGAGCACCCGGAGGAAGCATCAGTTCTTGTTTGCTGTGTTGTTTGTGCTTTGTCTTGTCATTAGCTGCTCTCTGAGCCAAAATATAATGGCCAATGAATCTTCAATTTGACTAGACCAAAAGTGTTCTCATGTAAAAAATGAAGACAGTTCTACGCCATTGTTGTGCTTTATGCAGCATTTACTGTATTTCTTTTGTAAGGAAATTGTGGTTTTTGTTGCTTTTCATTCTTTTGCAGCTGTGCCTTGCATAGGTACCCTCTGAAGTTGTGATGAATAGAACAGGAAACTGTTTGAAATTAAGTTTTCCTTGAAGAGTAAACGTAGTCATTTTTTCACTGATAATGCCATCAAGCACTTTGGGGGCAGGTAGGAGAAAGGCTGGCTAAAAGATAAACACTTTGTGTGCTTACAAGCCAAAGGAATGAGGGGAGTGTCTTCCTGCAAGTGTTGACTTCTTGTTCCTGAACAGTCCATGTTACCAGGTCAGATGCTTGTCCTGGACTGGCAGCTGTGGATGTACGTTGAAATAACAATAACTTTTCCATGGGAGCACCTGCAGTGTCAGATAACATCCCTTGTCTCTTGTTGATACTTTGTCACTTGATGTGCTTTGAAATGCCTTAGAGCTGTGATTCAAGAGGTGTTAGAATTCTTCCTCACTCCCCATTCATGTTAATAACTGTAGGGTTGTAGATTAAACATTAATGATGGATTTGTTGTTTGTTTTGTTTTAAAGACGATTTTTCTTTAGAAGCTGGTTAGGTCTTGGGATCATCAGGAAATACAGTATGTAGATTTAGTCATTAAAGTATTGTAATGCATTAGTCATTTGTTGGTTCCTGCTGGTTAAAAAGCAAGTTAAAAGAAAATGGGGGTCTTTCTGAGTGTGTATGGTATCTTTTTTTCCATAATATAAATTTGTAGTTATATTTTCAAACAGTACTTTGTGTGTAAAATATAAATGCTGCTGCTGCTGCATTTTCTAATATTTGAGTGTAAAACTGAAGAAAAAGTATGCATGAGACTACTTCTAATGGAAAATTTTGATATGCAAATCAGGGAAGTGTGGGTGGGCACAAGGTGCACCTGGTACATTGGTGGTTATTTTTTCTAAACCATACTGATTTTGAGTGATGGTACTTCGGTGATTTGCAAATTATCTGGGTTGGGTTTATTATTGTACTTGGAATTACTGTGTTCATATACCAAAGACTTGCAGTGATCTCATCAGCACCCTGGTTCTGTGCCCTGTAGGCTGCAACTCGTCAGGATATGACATATTGGCTTCAGGAACTTCAGCAGAAGAGGTGGGAATATTGCAACAACCTTGACGCAGCAAAAAGGGACAGCCGAACTTCCCCTACACCAAGTGACTTTTCCAAAGGTCTTGTTGCCAAAGACAACCCTGGTATGTTGGAAATTGGAGTGAAAACAGAAGGCATGTCTCTGTTCAGTGTCAGTTCATTAATACAAGGCATTGCACTGGGGTAGAGAGCAGTTTGAGGAAGTTTTTTTCACATCTTTTTGTCAAGTAACCCTGTGTAAACTTTGCATATGCTACAATTATTTAACATAAAAGCAATTTTATATGTGATTTCATATCTCTTACAAAATCTGTTGATTTCTTGAAAAACAGATTCTTAGAAATGAAGTAGTCTTATCATTAGGTTTCATTAAGTACAGCTTAGATTAGGTAAGTTGTCTTTTATTGGTTGCCATATCTTAAAAAGTTAATGTAGTAAGTATCCTGAGATGTAAACTCCAGTTTTTAATGGGAACAGGTTTATTTTGCATTCTAAATGACCGTACTTTGTTCCTGAAAAAGTATGGTGTGGTGGATCTGTCCGACTGTGATAAAAATGTCTTGCCTTTTAAAACAGGAAGACAGTTGGCACTGGTATTACGTAGGTGAAATTCAGTCTCTGTAATACCTTTAGGTAAGCAAAGTGTCATTCTAGACTAGTGCCAGGGTTATAAAAATGTCTCTGTGCATTATACGAAGTTATTCTGCATTTTTTACTACATTGCACAGGCACTTGTGAATTGTTTTATTCCTGAGTCCTTGCAGAAATGAATTTCTTGCTGACTTCTGTTATCCATAAATAAGACTGAGTAAAATCCTGTTCTCTGCCGAGTTAGGCATTAGTAAAACTCTCCTGGGTTTCAGCAGAGTCTTGAGGTCAGACATATTTCATCAACAGATGTCACATTTGGTTGATGTCACGTAGCTCACACCGTAAACCCAGCCATGCTGAGCTGTTGTCCTGCTGTGTCCCCTCCCCCGGTTCAGGCCCTGCTGCAGTGTTGTCCTCTAACCCAGTTTGCTGCTTTCATTCAAGAGCCGGCTGCTTGTGGCTGCTTGCTCAACACAGCTGGCCTCACATGTGTTCTCTGGGGGCTCAGCTGGGCCTTTCAGCCAGTGCAGTCAGTCCCTGCTCAAAGCAGTGCCCAGCTCCTCCCTTGAGCTGGTGCTGGGCTCGCCCTGCCGAGTGCTGCTGCAGGGACTGCAGCCAGCCGTGAACAGCCTTTCCTCCAGGTGAGTTTTTGGCTAGTGTAGTTTCCAGAAGTGGTTAACTGTAGGGACAGATGAATGCCAGGATTAGCCCAAGAGAATTGTTGGGAATTCCCAGTGGGATGGTTTGAGACCACCTTTTTGGCAGCAGCCAGTCTGGGTAGCAGCCTGTCAAACCATCTGCTCCAGAGCATGTGTACTGGTGGGCAAAAATATAAAGTGTTGGAAAGGGGAATGGGCTTTGGCTCTTTCAACCCTTTCTCTTTCTGCCTTCAGCCTCTTGTTCTCTGCTGCACAGTCCCCCTTTTTGTCTTGTGTTTGACTGACCCTGTGCTGAGTAGGTTGAGTTCAAATGTTAGCCAAAAAGGAGGACTTTTTTTTTTTTTTTAAATTTCTGCTAGAGTAATGGGTGGAATATATTTACTGTGCAATCAGGTGACTTAGCAGAGCTGGTGGAAAGGAAGGAATGAGGCACAGTGGCTAAGTACAGGAAGGTTGAGTAGGGGAGTAGGCAGGCCTACCCTCTTGGCAGCAGAGTCTTGGATCACATCAGCTGTAATGTGTAACTTGGCTACAAAATCTGTTCATTCTTGTTTGTGCTATTTCTCTCAGAGCTTGGGTATGATGTGAAATGAACCTGCTGTCACTGCAGCATGTGCAGGTACTGTTCCCTCACTTCTGTTTTAGATCAGATCCAGTCATTTAATCCCTGATCTGATATTTTCTTTTCTGGATGAGCAAGCTGAACCTCTTTGTGTGTTGTTTTGTTTTGGTTTTTGTTGTTGTTGTTTTTTGGTTGGTTTTTTTTTAAATTTATTTAAATTATTATTGTTATTTTATCCAGGACAAGGAATGTCAACACAGAATGCATGAGCTGAGTAGGCCTATCCCTTTCAGGGGCAGCCTGCAGTTAAACTGCTTTATGTAGAACTTGGAGCTGCATCTAGAGTATCTCATTTTCTAGGACAAATCACAATGATGACTCTTGTCATCGACTGAAGTATTTAAGTAGGGATTTCTTTTGGGGAAAATGCAAATAGCTGGAATGATTGATGGTTGTTTCTTCTTTTTTAATCAAGTACTCCGAAAGTTTCCTGTAGCATTATGGTATTCTGTAAGGCTCTGGTTTCATGTTGATGGCTACAATATGTGTCTTGTGGCTTTTTTTTTCTGTCTTTTTTGAAGAAGTGAATGTGCATGCAATGATGTACTTTATACTGGAGCATAGAAATTGGTTTATTTTGCTGGTGCTTGAGTACAGATTCTACCACTAGTGTTTTAAGTGGGGAAGCAGTCTATCTTCAGTCCAAAATCAGAATTGCTTACTGTAGCCTTGCCTGTTTTGTCCTCCCCCTGTCCTCTCCCCTCCCAGTTTAGAAATCTGGACTAACTGGAACATAAAGCTAAGGTACAGCTTTTTGGATCAGCCTTGAAAGGTTTTAAGAACATTCAGTGTAGTGGAAAATACTTCAAAGTATTTTTCAGAGTGGGATGTGGGAAAGTTAATGTTAACAAAAATTAGACTGTAGAATTTGTCACGAAGGTGCCTTGCTACCATGGAAGTCAAATAAATTATTTATTCTTTATAGGATATGAGATTGTTATTTTTGTCTTGAAATTGATGGAATGTTAACATAGTTTCTGTAATTTCAGTTCTTAATTTGCATTAATAACGTGCAGTTACTTTGCACTAATAAATGCCATGCATTTAGAAGATCGTTGTGTTTTGAAATAAGTTCAAAAACAAGATTTTTTTTTTTTTTTAACATGGTGATTGCATTAACAATCACAGTCATTTGCTGAGCTGTGTGTGCTGTGCAGTCCACACCTCTAACCAAACTGGCTGGTGTGAGCAGGGCATCATGTACAGTGAGCACCCTCAGGATGCCACATTCAGCCAGGCAATTGGCATGTCTGAGAGGAAATGCCTTTTGTTAGAAGTTCAGCTCTTGAGCAATTCATTTACCTGGGCCATCCTATAAAGGGATTTTGCAGTCTTGGTAAATCAGACAGGTAGAAGATAAACCAAACTGTAAGTATGAAGGCAGAATGTTAGTATTCTGTGCTAGTTTTGAGTATCCGTAAGTTTTTGGTCTATGTGTTTTGTGCTTTTGGGGTTTTTTTTATTTTGGGGTAGTTGGGGTTTTTTGGTTGGTTTGGGTTTTTTGGGGAGGAGGTTGTGGGATTTTTATTACTATTATTTTGTAGTTAAAACCTACTTTTAATCTTTCCTCTTTATTAGACAGTACATATGATCACAAGTTTAGTTTTATCTGAGCTATTTTAGCTGAACTGTGTTCAGTTCAAACAGCCACAGTCCAAAAGAACTTGGAATTCTCTTTGGTTGATAAGGCCCTGAAGCATCTGTTCATGAAAATCAAGGCAGTGTAACTTGTGCCTCTGTTTGAAACATGACATGTTACACTTCTGTATAAGATACCATTTTTCAAGGGTTTGAGAGATCTGTAGTGTCAGTGGTCTTTTATACTTTGTCGTCTTTATCACAGAGTGTTCTTTCTACTTCTAATCTTTGATACTTGATAAAAGTAACCCTCTGCTGAGTAATTGGAGGGTACAGCTTGCTTAAAGATGGTCTTGCTGCTGGTGCCAAGTAGTTGTCAGAGCAAAGGTTTGAAAGACTCACCAGTGATAAAAGAGGGCAGAGTAATTTCCTAGGGTTTTATTTAAGTCAGAGCCCATCCAGTGTGTTACTTTCTAATACAAATGCTGAATCAAGTCTGAGAGTGTTGTCAAAAAACCTTTAATCCGCTTTAGTCCTTTGTGAATTACATTGAGAAGACTCTGGAAACTACATTTGAGCTTAACTTGCTTGTTCAGAGGGTTTGTAGAAGGCTATAAACCACTTTATGCTTCTCTGTAATAGTTTTGCTATTCACAGTATATTCTGTATTCTGAATTTCTTACTCCCTCTGCCTGCTGGAGGGAGAAAGCAAGCTATCCAGGATCATGGAAACACTGAGGTAGCACAGACACTGCAGGTTCTACAGTATGTGTTTGACAGTGTGGTGTGTTGGAGACCTGGCCAGCTCTGTGGGATCAGCTTGGATCCTCTGGACATTGTTCGCTGTGGCTCAGGGCTGCTGCTGTTCTTGGCTGGTTCCTGCAGAGCCACTCGGAGCCTGTGGGGCTTTGCTGGAGCGTGCAGGGCTCTGTGCAGGTCTGCAAGGCCCTGGGCATGGGCTCCACACTTGCTCAAGTGCTCAAGAGAGTTGGGCAGGATGGACTGAGGAGTAGCTGCATTCAGCTTTCTCAGAGCTGATAAATCCTCCCTGATCCAATAGGTCCCTGTGTCTGCAGTGCCTGTGCCAATGTTCTTGGCTCTGGGAATGCCCAGGCTGGATTGGCACAGAGCTGGCTCAGGCCTATAAAGCTCCTTGACTTGCAGCAGCAGTGTCACCTCATGATGAGTAACTGAGAGGATGAAACACACCCTGAAAGTTGTCAGTGTTTTTGTGACATTGTTGTGGACTTAGTGCTGATAAACCTGAGCTTGTTTTACAGGGGGATTTTGTAGGTTAATGTTCACGAATCCACCTTAATTCTTATGGCCTTATATCTGCTTCAGCTGCATGCATCAATATTGACTAATCTGTAAATCACTCATTAAATAATGCTTTGTGAACATTACACAAGTCCTGTCTGTTAAGTGGCCGCAGTGAGAGCTCACTGAGAAGTTTGCTATTTTTAAGGTTCATTTGAACAGACTTTTATTATGTTGCAATTTAAAATAAAACCTGGACTACATTACTAGTGGACTTAGCAGGCACAACTTTACATAGACAATATTATTGTATTTATTGAAGGTTTTGCCCATTTTTCTTTTTTCTCTCTTTTTTTTTTTCTTTTAATATAGATTTGAATATCCTAAGTCAAAATGCTTCAGCAGAGAGAGCTAGAAATATTCTAGCTGTGGAGACTTCTCCTACAGACCTGGTGGGGGAACAAGCAGCTTCCCAGCCTGCACCAGTCCAAGGAAGTGCCATCAATTTCTCGCTTAAACAATGGAGTACTGAAATCAAGTAAGTTGGGAACCTGGGAGAAGGAGTTACCATGAGATTGGTAGTTGCTGGCCAAGACTAATTCCTACGTTGCTTTATGGTCAGTGGAGCTTTTTAGAGGGATGGGAGGTGATGGGGTGGATCAGTGCATCGGACTGTATCTCTTCAGGTAAACGCTTTCTTTATTTCAATTACTGTTTGAAGGGCGTAAGGGAACATCATTGTGTAGCATCACTGATACCTGAAAGGGAGACTCAAGACTTGTACAGCACTTCCAGTGAGGGCTTTGTTCTCTGCACCCCAGCAGGAGTTGTATTCTCAGCCACTGCTGCTTTTTCACGGAGCTGCCAATTACTGGCATTGTAGTGGTCATAGGATTCGGTGCATAGGAACTATTTTTAGTGATGAAAATCAAACCGATATAAATCCTTATTTTTTTGTTTTCTTCTGAATAGAAATGAAATCACATGACACATTTAAAGTTGATGTAGTTTGAATTCCCAAGCAAAAATGTGGTGGACCCCTTCTGAACAGCATCAAAACCCCTCACTCTTAATGAATTTACTCTTAGTATTAATTGCTTTAAGGAAAACAGTCCCATTGGTTTTCAGCTTTTGTGTTACAGTTTCTTTCTAAATGATTTTGTGCTTTGCTTTGCCCACATAGATGGATTTTCCACTTAAGCATGTTACAGTACTAATACAGAGCACTTCACAAAGCAGAGCTGTAGCTTTGGTTAACTAAACCACTTCCTTCTTGAGCTGGGAGTAAAATGTTGTTAATTTTCATCAGCAGTACCGAGATAAACAGATTACTTTTAAAGCTTTCTTGTTTAGCACACAGGTCTGAGAGGTTGCAAAGTGTTGTTGGTTTGGGCTCTTTTTCTGGCTGTGTTCTTTTTTTTTTTTTACTGTTGTGGTTGCTTGTTTTCCTCTCTTCTCCAGCAGCTCTGTGGCATTTGGGGCAGGGGTGTGATCTGATGGCCTTTGGAATATGTGTGCACTATCCAATATCCTACTGGATTGTGATTAGTTACAGCCCCAAAGTTAGAGGATGGATCAAAGTTTCTAAAACTTCAGAGAGTTTCCTGGGAGCACATTTTTGTCTTATTTTTATTAATTTTTATTAAGGTGTGCAGATGTCTTAGTCAGAGCTTTGTCCTTCCTCCTGAACATAGATATGGTGTGTCTGAAAGAGAAGCCATTGCTATAATAGCTGTATTTGCATTCTAGGCAGCAGTGATGGTATAATTATCGGGGGGGAAAAGAATATGTCTTGGAGTTAAACTCTGTGTACATTTACAGTAACTGAAGTGGAAATATGCTTTTCTACTTTTTAAAATACATTTTCAAATACTACTTGACATATACAGACATTTAGGCTTGCATTTTCTTCATTTTCATGCTCTCAGCTACTTATTTATGCAGAATATAGACTTGAAAATATACTGATTTATAGTAACCTCAAGTTATGTGACTGTAAAATAAGACTTAACACACAAGCATCTAAAAATAGAGAATCATTAGATCATATGATTGGCTCTTGTGTAGCTTGTCCAATTGTACTTGTCATGGTGTGCTCAGGAAAATAAATACTGTTTTCAAATTTATCTATCTAATCTTTTAATCTTATTTTAATCTAATAGAAAGCAATGACGGAGTGCTGCTTGAGTGCCCTGAAAACCTGTGCAAAACTTTAAAAAAATTCAGCATCAGCTATGATTTTTCATGGGCCTAACAGCAGTTTTTTTAAAGACGCTTTTCTGGAAGTCCCTTGACTTCTTGTTCTTTGTGGTTTTTTCAAGCTTTAGAAGGTGGTGTTCAGACAGGCTTTAAATGCTGACCGTGATGTTGACCAAGTGCAGAACAGGCAGTTGTGGAGTTGCGTGGTAAGAGATCAGCTACTACTTGGAGAAGAGTTGTAGAGATGCCAGGGGACACTCAGTGATATTGGATGCCCTAGGGAATGTATCAATCATCACCCAGTTTGATCTACTTAATTTGTGTAGAAGGTCTGAATGAAGAAACGAGACTTCTCACTCCCAACAGAAATTGTGGTTCTTTCTGGAAGAAAATTAAATAAATCAGTCTTTGCCAAGTTTGTAAATTGATTCATGAAATAGTTTTATTAATAACCATTTCCTAATGGTTATTTTTCAGTTGTAAATATTTATCAGTTAACCAGATTATAAAAATTTTGCACTGCATAATGATTAGCTTAGACTTCATGTTGATCAAATCTCTTGTGAAGCTGAAAGACTGGCTTGGGTCATCAAATGGTGTTGAAAATGTAATATGGTTTCCTTTCTGCTTAAGATTTGAAGAGAGAATGTGGCTGATTGAGTGAAAGCATCTATGTGAAACTGTGCGCAGACTGTGTAGAAAATGCTGAGATACTAAATATATTTCCAGTTTTATACCTAAAATATTAAACTGATTAATACGGGTCGATTTAGAATCTCCTTGTGTAGTTGAACAAAGACTTTGCAATGCTGAGCAATGTTAATATTCATGGACATAAGAGTGGACATTTCTCATTACATGATGGTTGGGGGAGAAGTTGGGTAAGGTAGTCTTGTCCTGCTGGGAAATGTATTGTTCCCCTATAGAATTATTTGGCTGGAATTTAGAGGATATCTCTGAAATGTTCTTGCAGATAATTGGCCACGTTCCACCTTAGAAAAGAAAAACTGCTAAGGAGTCTTGTCATCAGCATTTCAGCTGCAACAGGTCTCTTGGATGATCCCAAGTTTTACATTAATCCAGAATATGGAGCTATAACATAAATGTGTTTTGACTGCATGCTGTTCAGTTTAATGCTTGGCAGTTATCCTAAAATTCTAAGCTACGATAACTGATCAATAAAGAGATGCTGCTTGTAAATCTTAACTTTGTTTTGTACTTGCCTGCTGCAAAAACAAGGCTAAAACAGGGGGATGCAGAAGACCATCCCATTAAAGCAAAATAATTCTTCTATTCTTGGAATTTAGCACTTCTGATAGCAAGTGCCGTTTGGTAGGGTATGCTTTATTTTCTTTGAGCTTTTATCTGGTATTAGTTTTCTCTGTGTTTTAGCTTATTTTAGTTTGCACTGTTTGAACTGTGAAAACCCCTTATAAATAAAACACTAAACAGAGAAATCTTTGTCACTTTTTCTTGCTTTTTCTCAGAAATTCCATGTCCTCCTTAAGAAAAGGAAATAACGAAAATCGCAAGAGTGTATTTTATACCACTGAAGAGTGGGAACTGCTGGATCCAACCCCAAAAGACTTGGAGGACTCAATGGCTCTGGAAGAAAAGAGGAAACACCTGGCAGAAGGAAGTAAAGGTAGAAGTGGGAGGAAGGAAGGGGAGCATATGCCTTACCTTCTATAGTGTAGTGTACTCTGTTATGTCTGTCTCTAGGAAATAAGTGGAAGCTTATCTTTTCTTCACAAATCACATCCAGAGCTCTGTGAAGTATTTTAAAAATGAATTCCTTATGATGTGTTTGGAGTCCACTGCCGTTCACATACAATAGAATAAGGACAAAGCCTTGTTATCCACTGATTGCAATTTCCTGAGCATGTTACTAGTTTTAGTTTTGTCACTTGAGTTGCAAACGAGATGAAGGAAAATGCTGAGGTTTGTAATGACTCACTGGAGTGTCACCCATGGAAGCAGTATTGCCTTTAGACTCTAAAGCATGTATGTACCTGTTATATTGGTCTGCTTCTGAAATGGGAAAAAAGCGGGGATGCAGTGAAGCAATAGTCCATCTGTGTATTGTAACTGGTTCTCAGATCTGACCAGTGTCTGGAATAATCTTGTGAAGATGTTTTTACACCTCTTTAAGAGCACTTTAAGTGGCATCCAAATGATTTAATCTGTTAGAAAACATCCTGTACATGGAGGTGAAGCCTTACACTGAATGCCTCTTTTACAGGAGAAGTAGGCTGTGATATCAGGGGTGGTTTTGCTCTGATTATTTGGAGCAAAGTTTACTTTGCCATAGTTAGGAATACCTTTTCTTTTCTGTAATGAATTGTAAAATTCTCTTCATGTCTTATTTCACAAGTATTATGAGCCAAGTCTTTTATATGTGAAGGGAGAAGACCTTGAGCTTTTTTTTCCCATCAAAGGAAGCAACTTGGAAAGTGAGGCATGTTTAACACTACTGTATTGGGTGGTTTGAAAGCTGCTCAAAGTCTAATGTTAATGAGTATATTTTTTTAAAGGAAGTCTGAATGCTTTGAAATGCCTTTTTACTAAGTGAACCGAACTAGAAGGAATTGTTTCATGCAGGACTGACTAGTTCAGCCTTTCCATTTGATTTTGGCCGCATTCCACACAAAGCAAGGCGCCCGTTGAAAGATATGATTGGATCAAGCAAAAACCGGAACAGCAGTGACTCTTCCCCAACGGAGTGGTGTTCTGGCAATGGGAGCAAACTAGTCTCTGAACTGCAACTCAAGTATCAAAGCCAGCAAGAGGAGTTAGAGACGCTGAAGAAAGATCTTTTGAGCCAAAAGGTAATTAAGCCTTCAGGCAAAGTGCACAAAGCAAATGGATCTGGCAGGTGATTGTGAGTTTAACCTTTCTGTCGATCTAACTGTGTTAAGAGTTGTTTGGTTGGTATAAAAAGATAGTGCTAAACAAACCTTTGTGTACAAAAAGTCTTGAAACAAGAAAGACCACCTTTTACATCTGTTAAAGATTAGACCCCTAAATAAAACTTTCATTTGCACAGTGTTCATTAAATTAATTTATATATCTTGCATATTGTCTGAAGTTAATTTGTTCAGTGTCTGCCAGGATCTTGGCTGAGAGTCACAGCTTCTTTTCCCTTCAGGTTCCCTTTGTTTGTTTTTTGATTGTTTCAATGCTAGTGGAGTGGGTGGAGAATGCAGCTGGCTTCTTTCTCTCTCCCCTACTGCATCATCACAGTAGTTTTGTAAAACAGAAATCTTACCATAATGTGTGTATATAGTACTGCACTCACATAGTTCTTGCTTGTATGCCCTTATAACTCCAATTTATTAAATATCTTGGTTTTATCTAAAATAATTTCTACTCATTTTAAGAAGAAAAGTTTTTTAGGTCTTATATACAGCTGTTACTTCAGCTATTGGTATTTTTCTTTGGGTGAGATGATCAAAGGGAGGACCAAAGAAGGAAGGTCTTAGCCTGTAGTGGTACTCATTTTAGGCGTTATCTTTCCTAGGAGTACCTTTGAGCTTCTGAGCCAACTTCTGTGAGAAATCTCATTGGTCTAGTGCAACACTCTATGCACAGCTGCTTCTGTCTTAATAAGAAGAAAAACAAAAATCGTGTCTTAGGTAGTTCATTTTGTGGCAAGGTTTTCTAAACATCCTCCAAAGACTTCCTTTTTGGCAAAGTAGCATGTATTTTTTCTTCCTTTTATTTTTTTTTGCATCTGTTAGAGAAGACAGCTGTTAGTTACCTTTGCCTTTTCCATTCTGTAATGTTTACCTGTTAACTTCTGGGCTTAACCCTCTTCCTGTTCATGTTCTTACAGCAGGGCTGCTTGCAAGCAAGGCTCTTTTCAGCTTCCAAGTAACTGCTGGACCTCAGCTGTCCACTACTTTTCCATAACCTATTGTATCTTTCCTAGGCAGGATCCTCAGCTCAGTGAAAAATATCTAAACCATCTCTGTAGGCCGATATTGTACAGTGTTAGCCTGCTAGAAATCATGTCAAGTGTTTCCCCTTTTCCTTAAAACACCTCCATGAGGTCTCAACCCATTCAAGGCTTTCTTTTGCTTGATGTTAGCATTCAAAGCTATAAAATTTAGAAACTTAAAATTTCATTGCTTTTTTTTGGTTGTTTTTTATTTCTCAGGAACTTGTTCGACTTCTGCAGCAAACAGTCCGATCTTCCCAATATGATAAATACTTCGCAAGCCGCCTTTGTGAGGGGGTTCCCAAAGATAAATTAGAGCTGTTGCACCAAAAAGATGACCAGATTTTGGGCCTCAACAATCAGCTTGAAAAGTTAAATTTGGAAAAAGATAGTCTCCAGCAGGAAGTAAAGAATCTGAAATGTAAAGTTGGAGAACTCAATGAACGGCTGGGAATGTTGATGGAAACTATTCAAGCTAAAGATGAAGTGATCATGAAACTCTCTCGTCAGCTCAGTGAATGTGAGGACAGCACATCCTCTCAAAGTGGAGCAGTAAATTCCTCCATGGCCACCTGTACTAATAAGGAACTGCAGGAACTGGACAGACTAAAAGTAAGAGTAATGCCTCTGTCTTGATGCATAAGGGAATCTCTGCTCCCTGTAAAAGTACTTTTTGGGCTGCTGTACTGTTTGAGATCACTGCGGCAGTTCTCCAGGACACTCATCAACTGAGGCTTTCTCTGCTTGGAACCTCCACTTTGAACTAGAGTTCTGTAACCAGAACTTCTGTCCTTTGGACTGGTCTGTACATCTGTAGTGCAGGGCCCTTCAGTAAATCTCAGTACTAAAATTAGTCACTGGTGTGGAGGAGATGGGATTTGAGAAGTAATCAAAAGAGCAGGAAGAAGTAAGGGTAAGAGGAAAATATAAGCATGAGGGAAAACAAACAGAAAGCTTGTGGGGTTTTTTTATTTTTTAAATTTTAAATATCAAAAGTGAGGCAACAAAGAGCATGTGGAATTGCAAAGGGAAGCTCTGAGGAGACAAACAAGGAGGGAAGAGTATAAGAACCTGTTTTACTTCTGCTGCAGATCATAATAATGCTTTTTTTTTTCTCTTTAACCTACCTCAGTGAATGTCACAAGTTCTTAATGGAGTTACTGAAGTTACTCACTTTTCTTTAAACAGTCTTTCTTGCCTTTGGGTAAATGTTTTATTCCAAGGAATTTGGGATACAAATAAGTTATTTAAAAAATACATAAACATACATCATTTTCTTTGTTATGTGAGCCTTGTAAGTTTTAAAAAATAAAGGTGAAACTAGAAATCAGTGGTCTTGGCAGAAAGCTGACCAGATCTTGTAGATGCTGTGGAGTGTGAGAGGACTGTGATTGTTGGGAGGGTACCAAACTCATCCCACAGCCTCAGGTTTCAGAGGTAGTATTTGTAGCCTGGGTCTGAGTGGATTAGGCAGGGAAGCTTATTGCTAAGGATTTACTTTTCTATATGGAGGCAGACGTGAAACTTGTACTTTTAATGAGGACTGGTGAGGGTAATGAAAACCCAAGGGGCATTTTCCCCCCACTTTTTGTATTGCTGTGGCCTCTGTGGTGTGCTCAGCCTGCACATGCCTGTTCTCCTCCCTGCCTGTCCCCTGACTGCAGCCGGCTGCCTTCTGCAGGCAGTGTAGCACTGGGAGGGAGGCACAGCATCACCCTGTGCACCTCTGTGCTCGTGTTTGGTGTGTGTTTCATTTACATGAAGCCTGAAAATAATGTTTTATTTGATCATGATATTTTTGAGTCCTATTAGTAGCTGCTGTTTCTATGCTTGTAAGATGAGCTTTGTCTGACAGGCATAATCCACTGCGTTTCTTTTTTTTTTATCAACAGGACAATCTTCAGGGTTATAAGACCCAAAATAAATTTTTAAATAAGGAGATTTTGGAACTTTCTGCTCTACGAAGAAATGCAGAAGCAAGAGAAAGAGAATGGCAGGCAAAGGTCAGGATGTTCTCACTTGGTAATGTCTAAAGCAGTTTTCCATATTTTAGCTGTAAGTCTACCCAGGAAATGGAACAACTTAAATGTATTAAATGTGATAGCTTAAGAAAAAAAAGCCCCCTCAGTCTTTACAGACCACCCTTTCTGAATGGATTCTTGAAAGAAGTAATTTCTTGTAAAATTGTGTGACCCGGTGGAATGTTCTGATAAGTTACGAACACAGGTGTGAATATTTCTGGAAACATGGTTTCCTAAGAATTAAGGCTGTAATGATTTTTTTAAAGTATGTCAATGACAGGATGTGTAAGGATTTGATATGTCACCAAGCAGAGCTTGCTCCTGGGCACAAAGGATGATTGCTGTATGGGGAATGTAATTTTGGGAGTGTGTTTCTGTGTAAATGAACTTGAGTGCAGAGATGTTGCGGGTAAATAATGAAGATTTCCAATGCCTGGCGCTAGGGAAAATGCACACATCTGTAGCTAAGACAAGATAACTGTAGCTATGGTTTAGTAGGGTTTGCTTTTGGTTTTTTGGAAGCGATGCACTCAGTGGCCAGGTTTAAATGCTGTATTTTTGGCACAGAGGTGTGTGTTTACAATTCCTACATGCTATTGCCTAATTCAATGCCACTTAAGTTGTTCTTGTTCAAACATGCATAGACTAAAGCTGTTACAACTCAACCATTTTGTTATTTTAAAGTTTTTTATACAATATAATGATAATTAAAGTTTGCTCAGATTTTCCATATGCAAAAATACACGTGGTGGAAAACATCTGGTCTACTATGCTGCCTTATATTTCCTGGTGTTACAAAAATGGGAAAATCAAGATGACTGTTCTTGACTTACAGGTTTCTAAGCAGCATAAACTAATAGAATAGCACTGAGCCAGATTTTAAAAGAAGTGTAGTACAACGTAAGTGTCTGAAGACTTACATAATACATTGTTTTCTGCAGTATACCAGCTTGGAAGCCAAGCTCTGCCAGATTGAAAGTAAATACTTGATCTTGCTTCAAGAAATGAAAACTCCGGTTTGTTCTGAGGAGCAGAGTCCTGCTCGTGAGGTCATCACACAGTTACTGGAAGATGCCTTGAAAGCAGAAACCAGTGAACAACCAGAACAAGCATTTTTCAAACCACACCTGGTCAGGTAATTGGTCCTGTTAAATTAAATACATGTGTGTCTTGGTCAGTGGACCCTATTCTAAAATTGGAAAATAGGCAGTGGGAATGTATTTGCAGGTTTTGGTTATTTATTGTGTTTTCCTTCATGAATGACAGAATGGTTGTGAAATCTTTTTAGCAGTAAAATACATTTTGCTGAGGAATCTGGCGCAGGTGGCTGGGTTTGCAGGCTGCAGGTTGAGGTGCACATTGAGCTCTGGGTGGTCCTGTCTGGGAGGTCAGAGGCCGTGAACCGCCGTCCTTACATAACAAAGGGCACGAAGGGGGATGGCACCAGCCAGGTGAGAGACACCGGGAGGCACAGCGGGAGCCGAGGCCTCAGCAGGAGGAGCGAGACTGGCGGGGCTTGGACTATGAGGGAGTGAAAGCCCAGGGGTTCCTTTGCTGGGGGCTCTTCGGAGGCACCAGGTCGGCCTGTTCCTGTGTCTCTGCACCTTGAATAAATTGGTTTATGGAACGAGACATCTGCTATGGGAAACCTGGGGTGGAACCAGTAAGGAAACCTGGTCTGACTGGGAGTGTGGGGTGTGCAGGAGTCCAGCGGGGACCATCGTGTCACTGTTGCTGCGAGGGGGCTTCATCCCCAGCAGTGAGAGTCTCTGTTGGGAGTGTGACTGCCAGGGAATCTCGGGAATGCTGACACTCTGAAGTTTCCTTGATGCACTTATATGAGATACAGTATCAAATTTAGACGCAAATGTTGCTGTGTAACTGGTGAAGATGAGCTGCTGAAGAGATGGATTCATTCAAACTCGACTGTGTTCTTAAATAAATTGCTTAATTTATGTAGTAATATACACGAGGAGCATGGGCATCAAGTCTGTTGTAATGGAATGGTAAAAGTAATTGTTAAATAAAGAATATACTTCAGAAAATTATTTAATAATAGTTAAAACTTGAGAGCTATGGAGAGTGGCTTTGAAGTAACTTTACGGTGGGAACTTCAGAGTTTCAGGGCTACTGAACGTATTTTTTAAAGCTTTTATTCTTTTGTTCCCTTCCATTTCAGTGAATATGATATATATGGTTTTCAGACAGTCCCAGAGGATGATGAGGAGGAGAAACTAGTAGCAAAATCACGAGCTTTGGACCTGAGATCACTTTCCCTCAGTGAAAATCGAGAGATCTCTGCAGGAGTAAAATGGGAAAACTATCTTGCAAGCACAATGAACAGAGAGATGATGCGCTGTGTAGAACTGAAGAATCTCATTCGATCTGGAATTCCACATGAACATCGTTCCAAGATATGGAAATGGTGTGTCAATCTCCATGTTAAAAAATTCAAGGACAGTGCTGTTCCTGGGTACTTCCAAACCTTGCTTCAAAAATCTCTGGAAAAACCAAATCCCGCATCTAAACAGATTGAGTTGGATCTCTTGAGGACTTTGCCAAACAACAAACATTATTCCTCCCCAACATCCGAAGGGATCCAGAAGCTGCGAAATGTGCTACTGGCATTCTCCTGGAGAAATCCTGATATAGGATATTGCCAAGGTCTCAATAGGTAAGATTTTGCTCATTTTGGGTAATAACTGTGCAGTGAGACACTTACTGAGCCTTTCAAATCACATGTACAGCAATATGCTTTCAAACAGCAGTTTGCCTTATGGGTTGTATGCTCATGATTTATAATAAACAAGTAACTATCACATTGTTTAAACCAATGAAAAAAGCAGATGACCTGGATAATTAATTTTGTAAAGTCAACTTGGCAACAAAACTGGAACTGGAATTAACTCACATAAGAAATGGGCTACTTAAATGTAGTTTTACACTGCCTTCATGTCAGATCCCCTGATCGTGTTGCTTTTTTGTGCAAGAATTTGTCAGGTTTTTTCTTTTTTTAAAACAAGCAGAACTAAATGCTTGAAAGCTTTTTTTGTAATGTTAAGGCTACAAATTTCATCATTTCCATCTGATGCCTTCAATCAGAATTGCAGAATTTAAAGGAGATTCTTGTGTTACAATGCTAAGAAAAATTCTGATTTATTGCAATTGGCCTTTGCCAGAATAGCTTTGCTGCTTGGAGATTTGTAGTAAAAGAAGGTGTTACTTGAAGCAGGTGTGTTAGTCTAACACCCTGCCTCATCCCCATGATGTAATATTATAGATGTCCATTTGTGCACTAGTTTATGTACTAGAATAGGTTTTTGAATTTTGAGCAGCTTTATAATTTGAAGCGACACTGAAGAAGTAGTAGAATAGAGGCAGTGAGTAATGTAGTAGAGGCAGTGAGGAGGTGATGGTAGCAGCAGTGGTAGTGAATAATGACGTAATCAGTATTCTTTTTCTGAGTATTCATCACTAGTGGTTACGTTCTGTAGGTAAATGATACCTTTCTAGTATTGCTGTTGTTGCTGGCACGTCACAAGATACTGCTGAAGAGCACAGCTATGCCAGTCATGGAGCGACGTGCCTCTGGTGACTAGAAGGTGTTAGAAATGCTTTTGCTAAATTTGAACTTTGTGTGCTGCATTAACTTTCTACTGAGACATTTTTTTGGGTTTACTGTAAATAATTCTGTGTTTGCAGAAGTCAAAAGCAAATTAGATACATGCTCCATATTTTAGTTCTCTTAGGCACTGTATAAAAATGTAACTTTTTGCCCCTTTGCTGCTTGATTTTTTGAAACTTCCACCTTACACCCTGTGCAGAATAAACATCTCCTGTCTAAACTAGACTGTATTTAGAGACCTCTGAAAATTGGCAACACCAACACTTCAAGAAATTCTTAGAACAAGCTTTTGCCTTTACCTGTTTTCTTACTTAGTTTAATAAAAATACTTGCTGTGGGTGAGAAGGCATATCATTGCCCCATCTTAAACTTCATTAACAGTTTTGCTGTTTAGTGCTCTGCTGTTAATACATTTATCTCTGCTGAACATAAACAAATATTTTATTGTAATGGTTCTTAACATAATTTGTGATACTATAATAATCTATTTCTCTAAATAAACCCTATTTTCAGGTTGGTAGCGATTGCACTTCTGTACTTGGAACAGGAAGATGCTTTTTGGTGTCTGGTAACAATAGTGGAAGTTTTCATGCCTCGTGATTATTACACTAAGACACTGCTGGGATCCCAGGTATGTGCTCTGCCAGGATAAAGCCTGGTCCTGTGAACTGCAGCCAGTCAAAAGCTTTCCTCTGCAGCTGTCTGATAGGCCTTTTTTGGGGTGGTGGTGGTGGAGTTGACAGGGGTGTGTTCCAGACATCAGGGCCCTTGTTTGGGCAAGGACTAACACTTAGTTGTTCAGTGACCTGCTTGGAGCTCCAGTCCTTAAGCCCCCTTCTCATTATCAGCTTCACAACACTGAGCTATTTTATTTCTTTCCTCAAATTTGGGGGCGTGGTGGTGCTGGGCTCTGTGGGAGCACCGGGATGAGAATGCATTTTGTAGTGCTGTGGGCAGTAGCCACTGTAGCACTCCAGCTTCCAGGTGATGCCATGGTACAGGCTGCCTCCTCCATCCAAGTGCTTCCCCAGCACGTTCTCTGCTCCAGTGCAGCACTGGTGACCTGTAGTAGGAACACATCTGGTGTGAGCAGCCCTGTGAGACTGGGGGTGGATGGAGAAGCAGGCAGCTGTCAGCAAGGATGATGTGCATTGGGGTGGCTGTGTGTGCTTTACATGGCTCCAGCTTGGAAGTGTTAGCTAGACAGTCCTGGGTCTCTTGGTTACCTCTGGAAAAACTTGCACTTATGGATTGGTTACATTTGAATGGTGTATTGGAAAATTGGGAACAATAATACCCTCTCTGTCATCTGTTTAGGTTGATCAACGAGTGTTTAAGGATTTAATGAGCGAGAAGCTGCCACGACTGCATGCTCATTTTGAACAATACAAAGTTGATTATACTCTTATCACCTTCAACTGGTTTCTTGTGGTGTTTGTGGACAGCGTGGTTAGCGACATCCTTTTCAAAATCTGGGACTCCTTCCTCTATGAGGGACCAAAGGTGAACTGAAGGAGCTAAGTTTGTTCATTTGTTACCTGATAACGAAGCACTGTTACTGAGTTCAGGGTGTAGGAAGATTATTTTGCAAAACTCCTGTCAGTTAAAAAAACTGGTAGGAAAAAAACAAGGGAGGAAATAGGCTTAAATAGCAATTCAAAACAATTTCCATTTTATCTGTGTTCTGCAAGTTAAGAGCTTGAGTTATATGGAAGAATTTTAAATGCAAGTATTTTCCTTTCACCACCCACCCTTTTTTTTCCCCTCTTTGAGAAATAAAAGTATAGGCAGTACTGTTTACTCCTATGAGCAGCTGTCAATCAGTTTCAAGTAATTATATCAAGATGAGAGCTACTCTTATAGAAGAAAGCTTAAGTGAAAGAGTCAGAGGTTAAAAGTATTGAAAAGATGTAAGAATCAGTTGTAACCAAGTGCGGCTTGTCTCTGCAGCAAATACTTGTTTTATCTCTGGAGACATTTGAAGTCCAAGTGACAAACAGGGACTCTCTGGGCTCCCATCTCATAAATTAAGGGAGGAGTGTGAAAGAATTTGCATGTGTTGAATACTTGTGGAATTGCAGTGAAATAAAATCGGTGCAGGGAAAAATAAATTCGTTGGTTTCAAACACTAAAGTGGATGCTGTAGGCAGCTGGAGAGAACAAGTGAGTTATAAAATAAGATGACAAAAACTGTGTATTAGCTGGATTTCCTGTTGGCCTCGGCTGGGCATTCTCATACAGTGGTATTTTGGTTGTGCGTTCATTCAGATCAGTTAAGCATCTTGGTATTTTGTGAATGCAGCCAGGTACAGAGTGACAAAGTTCAGAACTTACTGAAACCTTTTTGGAATGAAGGAAAATAATGCTTCTTCCAGTTCATGGTAATGTTGATGGACAAACTGGTATCAGAAATTCCTTCAACATGAGTCTCTCAATGTATTGGAAAAATCCAAGGCATTGGAAAACAGCCTGTTTAAAAATCAAAACTTAAATTTAACTTTGAAGTAACTTAATAAATGCATTCAATAGGTCTGGCAGTCTCTGTGCTACAACTGAATTGGGAACTAAAAATGTCAAAGGGTTTGAATGCTATAAACTCAATCTTGTGTTCTGGACTGATCTTCGGAACACCTTGTCTTGGTTACAGCCCACAACAGAAATATTTGGCAGCTTTTGGAAATGGGGGCTGGGGCAGTGAAGGGAGATAGAGGGAGATGTGATTAGAGAGCTCAAGTGCAGCCTGTGCAAGATTCTTTCGCTTGGAGTTTGTAAAGATGATGAGAATCAGTGCATTCTGTCCTTACAAAGTACCAAATACTGTATGTATTTTTATCAGGTAATATTCCGATTTGCCCTGGCACTTTTCAAGTACAAAGAAGAGGAAATCTTAAAACTGCAAGATTCGATGTCCATTTTCAAGTACCTTCGGTATTTCACACGCACTATCCTTGATGCCAGGTGGGTAACTCGGACTGGGGTGTCATTGCAGGACTTGGAGTGGGCCGTGGGGGAAGTCTGTTTTGTGGGTTTGGGTTTGTTTTCATCTACATCCTAATTCAGATATAAAGCAACTAGAGATGCAACTAACTACTAAGGCTTGTCATGAGCACTTTTTTCTAGCAGAGACAAAAGCAGAAGTGATGAAGACTTAACTGGTAATTTTTAGGTCTGATGAAGATGACCTGGTTTAGCTGTTGTATCATGGTAGCAACACATCAGAATTTCAACCATAGGTGAAGTCTCCTCTGCATTACGGATACAACTTATATTAGTAAAATGTTTTATGATAAATAAAAACACATCCTGACTGAAGTATTAAAAATGTGAGCCATGTCCCCCAAGGCTTAGCTCTCTTATGCATCATTAATGCACAGGCTACTGCCACATAGCTCCAGCTGACTTGAAGATATATTTGGAAGCACAGAATAAATACAAATTAGATACTCTTCTGTTCTTCAGTCCTTGCATAGGACTTACAGTTTGTAAATTAGGGACTAGTGCTTTTACGTTCCTGGTTTCAAGACTGTAGACCAGCAGATTAATCTTGAAAAGAAAAGTCATATTGGGATTGGTTTAATGTCTGAAAGTGTTTTGCACATCTTTTGAAGCTCACTAATTTTTAATTTAGTGCAAAATCATATATTGAAATCTGAGGTGTTTGTTTTTACTGTAATAAATTCCACATACATTTAGGCTTATACTTTGACTCCTCCTGCAAGAGCTATTTATTATTTTTACTTCTTGTGTTTCAGTTTTGACTGGAGAGAAGTTAAAACTGAATAATCTTGTGCTTGAAAGGGATCACTGGGACTGATGCAGAGAGAAAAAAATTAAATATTTTTGTTCTTACCCAATTTGAACATAACCAGAGGTGAAGATTTGGCTTTCCATTCCTTTTCCACTTACGGAAGTGATGTCTCAATTCTCCTGTCTAAACTCTGGTGCTGAAATAACTTACTTTAAGATTTCTAATATTGCTGAAAGAGATCTCATTTTGGTGTTAACAAAATGAATCAATTGGGTATCACTGAGGGGTGGGGAGTTCAAATGAGGACAGAATTCAGTACATCAAAAATATTTGCTATACAAATATGCTCTGTGCTGGTCTGTAAGTGTCTGCTTTTTGGGGTTTTAAAAGTGAAAGTAGTGGTGTAGTGCCACCTAGGGAATATGGATTTGCCTGCTAGGACTGACAAGACAGGATTCAAACTGCTTTGTTTCTTATTCCACCATGTTTGTGCAAGTTGTACAGCATCCAAATTTGAGCAGTGCAAAAGCATGTAGAATGAGGTCTTTCCTGACAGGGACAAAATGTCATCTTGTAGAGGAAAAATTCAAAAATATTTATTTTTATAGAATTCATGGATGTTCTGAATGGGTTAAAAATCATTCTGCACAGAGTTTCTAAGTTCAAATTCCAGTAGAGAAAGGTCTTAACAGCCAGGGCATAGTTATACTCTAATTACAGGATGTCATATTTAGGTTTTTCTACAGATATAAGTTGTGTTCCATAGCATATTGTGCACAGGTAGAGAAGCTGTTGGAATATGTTCTATGTAGAAATAGCAGGAAATCATTCCTTGATCACTCAAAAATACAAATCTAGCCTTAAACTGTCTAAAGAAGTTTTCTTAATATTTATTTCAGATAATTTAAATAGAATAAATTAAATATTCCAGTTTCCATTTTTCCTTGGTAAACGGCAAGATATTTTTGGGTGTAGATCAACAATAATGCCTTAGTTAACTCTTTTTGGACTGATGAGACAGTCCAGTTGCTAGGTTTGCTGTGACTGAAGGATGGTGTGAGGCAGCATGACTCTGGAAGGGGGCTGGATCCTCTGTGGTGCTTTGCTATGTGCCCTGGCAAGTTAGAGTTGACAGTGGCTCAGGGAGCTCTGTGCTCCAGCCAGCAGAATCCCAGAGCTTTCTCACTGTGTCGCAAAGTTTGGCTTGTACATGTTCTGGTTTATCCTTGTCTGCATTTGTGTTACCCCAGCCTTTATCTGATCCATTAATTGTCAAGTGATCTTGGTTAACTTGAGAGCTGACTGGGGATTGAAGGAGCTTCAGTTATCCAGTCTCCAGTGAGGTAACTGGATGTACCAAGTGCTCAGTGTAGCCAAGGAAGCTCTCATTACCCAAGCTTTGTCTTCTGTTCGGTGTTGTCAAAGCTATGATTTCTGTAGCATTATGTAGAGTTTGCAGGTGGCTTTGTGAACTCCTGAGCATTTGATAACACTTTATCACTTGAAATTGCCTTAAGCCGGAGTGGTTTCTAGAAACTTCTTGCAATATTGATAACATCAATATTGTCAGGTATGAAAGAGACCAGAGAGATCTGACATGAAAGTCGATATGGATGAAGTTCAAAACTGATTTTAAAACCCACCAAATATGAATGATTGTCTTCTAACATTGTGTAATCTTGCAGGAAACTGACTGCTATTGCTTTTGGAGACCTGAATCCTTTTCCCTTACGTCAGATCAGGAACCGGAGGACCTATCACCTGGAAAAAGTGCGTCTGGAGCTGACTGAGCTGGAAGCCATTCGCGAGGATTTCCTGCGTGAGCGAGAGACCTGTGTAGAAAAAAGAGACCTTATTAGTGATGATGAGGAGGATAGCTGAAACTGCTTAATATAAACTGTTCTTTGGGATCGTGACCAAAGTGAGTTAACCTCCAAAACACTTTATTAATCCTGTCAAACAGAATGTAAACTAGTTGCTTTTGGAAATATGCAGGACAGATTTCCAAATCCCAGCACTTTCAGAAATACCACTTTGTATGGAGGCCAAACACTTCTGTTTACATTTATGTTCATGGAATCATTTGTAGAGCACTTAATATCTGTCTCAGTTTAGTCAATCAGCTGAATTGACAGTTGCTTTCCCACAGTGCACCATTAATGCCTGGATGTGAAACAATAGTAAGAGAATCCATGCTCTGTTTACTACATTCATTGCCATTCCATGTTGGGGCCATTTTTTGATGTAATGATGTTTTATGTAGTGCAGGTTTGATATGAGAAGACATCATACTTCTTGGATTCAGGTTGGCTCAATCTAGCCATTCTTGGGGTCACTAACTAAAAAAGTCTGGCAGGAAGCACAGGAAGAACTTGTACATTCCTTTGTCTTTTCCTGAAGTGTCATGAAATGGATCATCAAACAGAACACTTGAATATATGTATTCTAACTTAAAGGTAAAATAAGTACCTATTTTCCACTGAATGTTCAGTATGTACTGAAACAGTGATGGCAGACATCATTTATGCTTTTCAGGGCAACTGTTGATAAAGATTCTTGTTAATACAAAGGGGTTTATCGATCAAATTCTGTTTAGTCAGTTTTATTTCTATTCACTTTTTTGATTGCAATGGTTCCAAAAGGTCACAACCAAACTCCAGATATTATGGAAGAATGGAGCTTCTCACAGGAGTACCGTGCTTTAGTAGCTAATTTTTTGTGTATCTGTTGAAGGTTTGTTTTGTTACGGATTTTTTCGTTCTATATTTTTGGATTTTTGTTGGTTTTGTTTTTTTTTTTTTCCTTTCTTTTAATGCTTCTTCCTCTTTAGGACTTAAGGTGAAGTCTTGCTCTTTAAGAAGAAACACAGCATTTTTTCTGCATGATTATAGAACTTTTGTACAATAGTGGTAGTGACCGCGTTCATAAAACAAATATTAATCAAAGAAACCTAAAGGTCATAATAGGCACAGAGGAACTGAAGATCCATTTCCAACAGAAAAATGCAATGTTCTCTTAATCCGCTCAGCTTTACTGTGAGTGTTGGATGCACATCCTGCAAGACAGCTGTGAGGAAACATCCTGAGTGTTGAGCTGTTAGTGTTTCTGCTATGGAAGTGTGATTGAAGGCCATCCTTTCTCATTTGATGATTAACAGTGCTCATAAATGGTTCTGAGGACAAGGAGGGTTTCTTTCTTGCTGGCTGTTCTCTGGACTTCTGCAGTGTTTTTTCTTGAACTGTTGAATCTTCAGAAGGTTGGATTGACTTAAATGTTGTGTCACGATAAAACTAGGATTCAAATACTAGGCAGCAAATCACTGAGCTCTGGGGAAGTAGTTCATTGGCAAGAAAGCAAAACTAGTCACTGGGAAGAGTCAGGTGCATCAAGCTTTTACTTCATTTGTTTTATTTTCGTTTTCTGAGAAATGGTAGTGTTTTATTGGGTATAACCATGTAATTGTTTCAGTCAACTTAAGTGTGTGCAGAGGGAAATCCTGCTTCTGTTCACAGCACTTTTTTATTTTATATTAGAGAATGTAGTTGTAGCCTTCTCCAAGTAAGCATATCATAAGTTAGTTTATATGGAAGGGAACTATTTAATCAGAGGGGAAGTTGTAACTTAGAGGACTACTTTTGATATAAAATATATGCATCCTGTATGACACATAGCCAGCCAATCCTCGCCAGTGAGGGGCTGATGGTGTGATCATCTTGGTTTGTATGTTATTTGTCTTCTAAAATGTCCCCTACCTTGTCTATTCTAAGCAGTAGTTTGGGGTTTTTTTTAGTTCCCTAGTTACTCTTGGTTGTGTACTGTAGGGCAGGGTTTTGATATATTGCATGTACTGTACTCTTTTTCTACTTACAATCAGTATTTGAATACAAGAATGGGACCAGGTTTTCTAATTTTCTAGTTATGCTGTCTTGGTTTTGAAAGAGCTGGTCTCTAAATCAACCTGTAATGTAGGCTGTTTGTTTGTTTGTTTGTATGTTGTTTTCAAGTGTTAAATGAAATTTTTTTTAAGGTGAAGATCTTCCTTTCAGTGGCCACAATTGAAATACTAAGGTGAAGAATTTAGATGGTTATACCTATCCTATTCCTATAATGTGTTATTCTTTGCATTTGAGTTTTCACTATGAACTAATCTTACGACTTTAGGAGATATTTTCAGACGGAGTCCATTGAAGTCTTTGAGTTGTGAAGATAAAACTAAGGCAACTGTTTAGGAAGTTCTTCAGCTGACAAAACACAACCTGCAATGTTACAGGACCATTTTTGTTAGAGCTGTGCTGACAGTGAAGTTTGTGTGTGCTGTGTTATATAAGTTGTTACCAGTTGTGTAGTAAAACTAAGTAGCTCTGTTTCTTCTGCCACAGTGTGACTGTAATCCATGAATGCTAGGAACCCTATGGAAGTTACGTTGTCTCTGGCTATTTTGTCAGCTTGCAAATATGAAACGAGTTGATGCTGTTATGCCCAAGTTCCCAACAAGCTGTTGGCTTCATTTTTGTTAAGCCTTGTTACTGATTTAATGATAAGTTAAAAGGTCCAAAAATTGCTGAGGCATCTCACCTCTGACCACTAGAAGTCTCCATGGAACAATAAAGATTCCTATAGCAGGAAACAACAGCAGGGGAAGCTTGCCTTGCTTGCAGTTGCAAATGTCTTTGGGTGACTTAGTTTTCTAGTGGTTCTTAATCTGGTAACTTTGGAGAGCAGTAACTCCTTAGGGACATGCAGGATACACAGGCAGTATTTAAACCTGATGGAACCAGGCCAAAATACAGTGTGATTCAGTGGCCTGCCAAAGCTGAACTGCATAGAGCCCCAGCGTTTGTGTTTGGGTGTGAACTTCAGAAGTGGTGCATGAGGATGTAACACTGATGCCAGCCACGTAGTAAGCAATTGACCTGTTAATGCAAACAAAGACTGCCAAGAAGGTTGTTTAACTTCGAGGTCTTGCACATATGTGCAAAGAGTTCTTCATGCATGGTTCCCAGAATATGTTATGTAACCCAGACCACTAAGTTGCATCTTGCAGAATATTTCTCCATCTTCGTGCACATTTGCATGGGCTTCCCAGTGAAACTTTTTGTCACTTGTTTAAAATGTTCTATTATCTTCTGTTAAATAGGCAAAAAATTGGTGCACTACACCTCTAGTTATTAGAACTGCACAGTATTTCAGCTTTACCTGTACATGTATACAGGTAATGTTATCATCCAGTGTTATCACATTGTTTGGTGGTGTTCTTTTTACCAGCTATGTAATCAATAAAAAGGATTTTTCTGTTGCCCTTTAGGTGTCTTCTGTGAGATAGTCTCCCCTTCCCCTCAGTCTTTGTAAACATGGTAAGATATTTCAGCAGAAAGGGAAAGATTTTTTTTTTCTTCCTTATATGACATCAGAGATGAATGAATGGTCTTAAATTTGACAGACTTGTATGTTCAATCACATAACTGAGAAATGGAAAATTGATTAATTTAATGAAGTTGTGTAGCTGTTTAAGTGAATGTTTCCTTAAGTGCCATGTTAAAGCTCAGCAATATGCGGTACAAGAAGTTTGAATCACGAAACATAAGTGATGTTATCTTCATAAAAATGGATGTAAAGAAAAAATAAATTGTTTATTACTTTATAGATTGCTCTGGTTCTTCTTTTTTTTATTTTCCGTAACAGATGGAAATATCTGCAGGTGCCATCGGAACAAACCAGTAGTAGAGCTTGTATTTTTGTCTAATAATGAGGTCTGAAAGAATCTCTATAAAGGAACAGACATGTAAGTTTGGCTTTGAAGCATGAAGATGTGAACCATAGACATGTTGCATGCAGGTGATGCTGACAGGGTAAACTTGTCATTGGTGTCCTTAGTTTCTTGGGAGAGGAGGGAAGGGGAGGGGAGATAAAATTTTCATGACCATTCACAGGAATTTTCTGAATTCACACACTTTCTGAGAAACAAATATTTGTATGATATCTCCTGACACCAAAAGCTTCTTTAGGAAGCTTAATATTGATGTTCTGCTATGGTCTTTTGTAGTCAAATAAATAATTTCAGCTGTTTTGAAAATTTAACCAAATACTGAATTAATTTGGAAATCAAGTCTCAATATCTGGCTTTTAGATACGACTTTAGAATTTTGAAGTTGCTTGATTCTCTTAAAGAGGTTAAAAGCACCTCAGCTACTTCAGCTATATAACTTAATAGCTAAATGTTTGTAAGGGAGGAAAAACTAAAAGTTAGGAGATGACTTTAATTGGATGTCCAAGTAGACCTTTCATAGTGGAGGTGAATAGTGCACAATTCTTGTCCTCTGGCTCTGCTACAGAATGGCAGGTTATTATAGGAGTAGATATTGGCACAGCTGGAAATCTTTTCAAATTGTTTGCAAAACAGGATAGAGATCAGCAATTGAGGCAGAACATGTCTATGGCCTAAGGACCTCCTGTCCTGTATACTGAAAATTTTAAGTCAGAGAAATAAACAGAAAATTCTGGGAAGAGACTGCACAGGGAGCAATGTCCTCACTTGAACACTTGGCATGTTCAGCCTGAGTAGGCTGTGTTGCCCTGGCAGCTGCTGGGGCCTGTAAAGAACAGCTGAGACTCCCATTTGCTCCTTAGGACTAAGCTTGAGACATCTGCTCTCAGTGGAATTAAAGTAAGGGTGTGAGTGCGGCTGATGTATGTTAAAAACCTGGTTTGTAAGGAATGCGTAACTTAGACAGGATAAACACAGCTGGCCTGCTCTGAAATGAGACCAAATACCTGCAGAGTCTCACTGCGTTCTGAATGCCTCAGCGATGCAGAGAACACAGGGAATCTGCTGGTATTACAATGTATCAGGTGTTCCTTCTGTGGGATTTTCAGAAGTGCTAAACATAGCTTCCTTATCTGCAGCTCCTTGACCTCAACTGAAAGCAGAATCCATGTAGTGCTGAAGCTTTAAGAATTCCCACACATGAAGCATGTTCCCTCAGATAATGCAAAGGAAGGGTGTGCTCTGCCTTGGAAACTTCCCCCCTGGAAAAGAAGGTAAAAGGTTCAGTCACCAGAAGTCAGCAGAGTGGTATTTTCACCATGATGAAATGCTGTAGAAGCCACGCTTGTCTAGAGTTCAAGAATGCCCATCTGTAGTGCCAGCTTTTCAGAGGGTGAGACTAGAAAGCAAAACTCAGGACTATATACTGAATGCAATTTTTAAAAAGTTATTAAATAAGAAAAGCTATATCTTCAGTAAAGTAATTTAAACATTCAGTACTAGAATATGTCTGGTAAATTAAGATGACTTCAGTCAACTAAGATTCTCCCAGCCTTGAGCAACTGCATCCTGCCTGTGTCTCTCAAATGCAGTGTACTTTAGGTATGTACAAACCTGGTAGGTTTTGCAGTAAGTTACCTCTAAGACTTCAGGTGTGAGCTGATTAATGGAATTAGTGATGTCTTCAGGCACTGTGGCTGGTGATTAAACTGAAATAAGCTATTTGCCTATTTTAAGAAATGCAGGTGGTGTTTTTCTGGTACGTAATCCTGGAACTCCCCCTTTGGAACATAAGTTACGGGTTTCCTTCTTCGTCGTTTCCTAAAGGAGGCTGGGAAATGCATGGCTGCAGTGTTTGCTGGTGCTGTCTGCTTGAAACACTACTCAGGTTTGAGTTTTCTTTTCTGTTCTTGTTCTGTATGCACATACAGGCTTTTTACCTTCATTGCCAAAGATGTTGCAAAGAAGTCTGAGTGTTTTAGGGGTGAATAACTACAGACCATGCAAGAGTAACATCCTACTCAGGCAGAACCTATATTTGGGCTTGCAACCCCTATGGACATGGCACCAGGGATAAGTTTCAGTCTACCCTTGCTCTTCTTGGAAACCTTGCTGGGCTGGCCAGCAAATAGTAAATTCACATTGGGGTTATTCAGGGTCTAGGGAGAACTTGTCCTAATTTGAAAAGCAGTTTGTGGCTTCTCAGGTCAAACTATGCTGTTTTGTTCCCTTCCTTGCAGCTAGGAGCAACAAAAGAAGTGGCCTTCCACATGTGCCCTTTGCTCTGAGACTTTTGTAGTACGATTGCTGTGATTCCACTTGATCACATCACGTTGTAGAACTAAAGGTGAGGAATGAAATATCTTTATTTCCCTTTTGGAGAGTTCTGAATACTTCCACTGCCCTTTGAAACCTTTACTATTGCTCCCATTTCCTATTCTCCACCCTGTGTAGTATTAGATGCAGACACTTTCCTTTGGGATTGGGAGAACTGGGTGGAGTTCATGGGCTGTGAACACCCGTCCCAGGGAGGAGATCAGGGGCACAGTTCAGTCCTCTTGACTTGGAACAAGCCAAGTTTCTTTTTAACTGTGATGATAAAAAGCACTGCCTTTAGGGACTTACCTAGAATAAAATTACTCTTAAGTTTATCTGTCTTCACACCTTACTGCAAAGAGAAACATCCTGCTTATTTATGTATGATAATTTGCCATTAGCTTTGTGTTACCTTAATTGTATAGAGGATTGGAAGTGAAGGCAACCTGGCACCTGTATTTGATTTTGAAGGTGTGAACAATCCCACATCATTTCTCGTTAGCAAATGATGGATATTAACTTGCCCAGAAGAAATGTAAGGAGACCAAACAGTATTTACTGCAATTACTGTCTGCCAAATAAAGGGGGAGAAAATCTAGTTTTACAGGTTTTGGGGATCTCTGTATGATAGGAGAGTGAACCAATGAAGGGTGTCATTGTTGGAAGCCAGCATTTGGGCTAGGGCAGCTTGGAAAGCAGGGTGGCAGAGGTTAGTTATAGCAGTGCAGGTTAATGCAGCTTGAGGTGCACAGTGAGGGTGGGGAACCTGTGCTGTTCTTTGTCACAGTGGTCTCTCGAAACAAAGGGCAATTTCACGGGGTAATGGTGAGTTTCAGACCACACAGTAGCCCATCTAGACTTGTGTTTTGGCTGGTACAAAATACACAACTTAAGTGCCTCTTCCTTGGATTTGCCCCCTCAGCCTTATTTTCTTGGTATTGTTTTCATTTATCCTGAATCTACTAAAGCAAAGAAATCAGATTGCACATCGGAGCTATTCCCCAATCAGCCTGGGTGCGCTGTTCTGGTCTGGAAGGCTTAGGACTGGCCAAGCACGAGGTACCTGCATCCCACCAGTGGGAATGCGGGGCTGTCACAGGGGGGGTGCTGCCGGGTGCCCTACAGGCTGCCCCTCGGCCCCACACTCGCATACAAACAGCATTGCTGCAGCCGGGGCCATTGTCCCGGTGTCCCTGCGGACACCCCGGGACCCCCCGGCCCTCCCGGGGCTGCCCTGGGCGGAGCGCGGAGCCGGGCCCCTCCCTCATTCCTCCCTCCCTCCCGGCCCGGGGCGGGCGGCGGGCAGGGCCCCGCGGCTCCACCGCCCGGCGCGGCCCCGCCGCCCC
>WBMZ01004486.1:0-285772 GCA_013400975.1 Atrichornis clamosus | reverse complement strand
CGGCGCTGCCCGGGCACCGCGCCCACCGGGCAGCGCGGCCGCCGTGCCCCGTGCGCGCCGGTGCTGGCAGCGGGGAGCCCAGGGGTTCCCCCGGGCACAGGCAGCTGCGCTCCCCGCTCGGGGCGTTTGGCCGGCCCTGGCAGCCCTGGCACAGCCCGTGTTTGGGAAGTGCCCAGGATGGGACCAGACGTCGGTGTCAAGGGCAGAGGGGAGCTCCCAGAGGAGGGTCTGTGCTGGAGCCATCCTGCAGCAGCAGCTGTGCGAGAGCCGCTCCAGTGGCTGCCCTTGCTGTGGGGGCTCGGCGTGCGGCTGTCGTGGGGATGACGGACACGAAGCTGCAGTGCTGTGAAACTGCACGGACTAACAGAACCGCATGAATATTTCTGATGTCCCCATTTAACTTTTTCTGTGACGTGGAAAAAGGATGTGGCTGACAGCATTGCTCACGGCTTCGCTGTGCGTGTGAGCTTTAAAAAATAAAAAAGTCCCCATAAAAATGAAAACATTTCCCAATAATTTTCTCCTCTTGAGGCCCAAAATAACGATTTGGTTTCATCTTATCTAAAAGTCATCCACAGTTTAGAATGAATCTCTTGGGATAGCCTTCTGCTGCTACAAGTTTTCCCTGACCTTGATCCGTGCATTATCACACATGTAATGTTATGCATAGAAGCAGTCCTCAGACATTAGGTTTTCACACTGGTTGTGTCATACCAAGTTCGGCCGTACACTTCTGCAGGGCTACTCTCTTGTATGAGGTAGTGGTAGAACTGCTGCTCCTGTCAGTCACACAGGCACTGAAGGTATAAAGCAAGTGGAGCATAAAAACCAGAGAAGTTTTTGGTATTTAAAAACAATAATGGTTAATAAAATGTTGAGATAAAACAAGTAAGTTCTTATGTTTATAATAGACATTTTTATACCTGTATGTATCAGCAGAGTTACTCTGTGGTGGTTTCTGTGGTGGTCTGCATTTCCTTTCATATTTTACCCTTTGCTGTCAGTGGATAATATAAACTTAGTTGTTCTTGGGGACATCAGTGCTCATTTTCCTCTATAAGATTATTTATTCTACCTTTACAAATTAAATATTTACTTACCTTCTTCTTCCAATTCAACTTTGAGGGAAGTTGGACAAATATTTAGACTGTGGAGCCATTCAGAGCTGAAAAGTAGGTTTTGCATTATTTCTAGTTAAAATAAGTCTGAATAAACTAGAAAAACAAACTAGAAAATCAAACTGTCTTTTGATTACACTGAGTTGTGAATATGCGAGCACACTGCATTGAGGTGCAGTGGCTTAGCAAGGTGCCTTTACTTGAGTCATGATAAGGAGCAATTTTGATAGCTCCAGCTGTGCCATGTGATGGTGGCCTAAAATAAATAAAATGTTTTAGTATGAAAGGATTTGGTGAGTTACAGCTGACAGATGGTTTAGCATATAACCATGTTAATGCAGTCATTTGCAGCTGTGTGAACACATCTCCAGTGACCTGTGGAGAGCACATCAACCCGCTGGAGCATCCTGTTGCTTCCCAGGAGTACCTTACACAAAGTGTAGGAATTCCTTACGCAGGTGTAGGAATTCTTTACTCAAAGAGTAGGAATACCTCATGCAAAGTGCATTGTTTTCTCTGTGCACAGAGACCTTCAAATAGAAAGAAAATAATAGGATCAACTTAATTCACGTTCACAATAAAGCTGGATAAAGGATTCTGACAGAAATAGTGTTTGAGAGTAACTTATGTCATGTTCAGTTTCTATCTTATCACCTGCTGTAAATGTTATTCATTGTAACAACATAAAGGAGCCTGTTAGGGGAAAAAAAAGTCTGATCAGGAAAAAAAGTAGAAAGTATTAGCTAGCAATTAAGTTCATCTTTCTGACTAAAAGGCTGGTCAAGTGACAGCTGTCACTGAAACCATCCTGTGCAGGTACTTCCATCTAATACTGGTTTTCTTAAGACTTTATGCCATTAAGAAAAAAAATTAATATCTACATATATGGCCAAAAGCTTGGGGATATCACTTTTAACACTACTCAGCCACACCTGAGGTTATGTGCACATGGTAATCTTTGTATCCTGTATGTTAATACACATAAAATACATATTCCAATTAATATTTGGCTTCAGTTGTATCTACGTACATGCTTAGGAATTTATTTGTTTAATCTTTTTTCTAATATTGAACCATGGCAACTTTTGGTTAAATATAAATGAAACAAAAACATTGTCTCCGGGTTGAACACTTGCCAGCATAGATTAATTTTATGGCTTAATATCACAGTGTATACTATGTTTATGATATTACAGCTCTTCCAATAACTGCTTCATCTTTTCATAAATAAGATACTCATTTCCTGAGTTGAAAGTAACTGGTAACTAAGGTGCCAGAATCTAATTTGGCTAAAAATCAGCTTGCTAAAACAAGTGGTATAATGAATGTGCTGCGGGCTTTATTCCTATTGGTGTGCATAATCTTTAATCACCTTAAAAAATATGAGCAATGAATAAAGAATACAACACTAAGCAAAAGTCTTTGCATAGGCTGCCGTTGTTCAGCCTTAGAAATGAGATCAAAAAGGGTGTCAGGAAAGAAAAGAAATTAATCTTCTCTGCCCCTTGAAATGTTTTGTTCATCTTTTATTACTTGGTAGTAAGGAGGAATAGAAACCTAGAATTAATTGGTTAATTAGAAGGATTTAGATTAAGTGTTTTACCAATATGTAAACATTTTTTGGAGAGGGAGAAATTGTTTTGGTTCTCATTAAATGGCCAGTTGAGATAGCCATTCTGTAAATCTCCAGATAATCAACTGCAAGAGAATTAAAAACACAAATTCCATGATGCTTATCATTCCTCTTGACAATTGTTTTTTAGCTGAGACATTTATTGGAGTAATGCTGAGCCCGAACATTCTCCTCTTTAGTCTTACCCTGTCTGCCACCGTCACAATCCCCCAGGAGAGCGCTCAGAGCAGGGGATGCTCATCTCCTCGTGGCAGACCTAGGATCTCCTTCCACTCTCTGTGTTGGCTGCACAGTTGGCTGCTGGTAGATTCCTGCTGGTTTTGCACGGCCATTCCATCCTCCACCTTTGGACTGAGATGCCATCATTTCCATGGCCTGCACTTGGTGCCTGCTGCTTCCCAAAAGGCTTTGCACAGCAAGACTTCAGTTGAAGGCAGGATTAAACTTCGGAGAATTACTTTGTCCTCTAAAGCTCAGTTACTGACTTCAGAACACAGAGACAGAAGGAACTGGTCTCCATCTTTGCTCACATTTTAAATTTCCCATCTTATTCACAGTGAATTTTATTCATACTTCATTCATGCCTATGTGATTTGTCTGTGTTGTTTAAAGGAGAAGTTTGAGAGAGAATTAAAATGAAGAACATTTTGCTTTAACAAGTATTAAAAAAAAAACCATTTAGAAAGAAAACAGAGAAGATCAAGCAGGGTTTCGGCTCTTGTAATTCAATCAACTTCAGTGGGAATTGTGAGTACTCAGGTCTGGCCAAGTTTATAAGAGACAGTGGAAGGACTCTGCTCATTCAATAAGCTTTGAGTTGTGCCATGTACATTTAACAGTAGTTGATGCACAGGAGCTTTACAGAACAGACAGCCGAGGGAAAGATAATTAATATTTTTGGATGAAGCCTATTTTGTGCCATTCAAGAAGTGTCAGTGTATCCACCTACCAGGAACTTTTTGGAAATCAAACATTCTTTGTCTGCAAGTAATTCCATTAAATCAGGATCAGTTGAAATTTAGAACATAAATGTTTCTAGAGGAAGATGTCACAGAAAATAAAGCAAGTTTCACTACCATAATACTTTGGAAAGTAAGCACACTTTTAACTCCTGTGCCCTTGCCTCAGCCAGGTTGTGTTTGGAATTATAAAACTGTTTCCTTGTATGAAAAGCTGTGAACTGCAGATTCATGTTGAAGGAGGGAAGACTGCTAGCCAGGAAAAGTGAGAAGTAGTGATCAATAATGTAGGAAATAAAAAATTAAATATTATAAAACATCACTTGGTATTTCATAGATATGTTAGAGAAAAATGTTTTTATATAGAAATCTTAAATAGAGTGAAAATGTGTCAGAAAAGGGTTGTGCCTTTTAGCAGTACCTCTCTGCATACAGTCTAGATCCAGAGAACACACTTAGAAATTTCATTTATAAGCTTCATGATTTCCAAAGAGTATAAAAAATAAACAAAAAAGAAATTAATTCCCTGAATACTAAAATGAGTGGGATGGGGAAATGCTTTGTCCAGTATTCAGATGTGTATAAATACCACAGTGTAAGCAGTGACCAGTATAATGTACTTTGATAAATGATCTTACACGCTTCCTGAATGGCTAGAGATCTCCCTGGTTGTTTCTTCCTAGAAAAACACCCAAGGTCTAGAATCTGACAGCTCAACATCATCTTAGAAATCTTTTTCTCCTCACCTCATGGCATTGGCTTCCATGAGAGTTTCAGTAGAAGGGAAAAATATGGCAAGACAAATTCTAGATCCAAACAATAATCGCTGTTAAGACACTTACTTGGAAATTTATCTACTTTATAAAAAACTGTGATAGGGAGAAAACGTTGCCTTGAGATTTAGCATTTTCAGTGTTGTCTTTGATTCCTAGACACCAGGAGCTGTGTTAATTTTTATTTTTCATTCAGGAAGTATTTGTTTATGAAATGGCAAAGTAATGTGCATACGCAGTTGCCAGGAGGGGAAAAGATATGGATAATGTGTCTCCTCTGTCTTGGCTTGATCCAGGGACATCTGTGACTTCACAGACAGATCAGTCTTCAGAAAAAATCTCTTGCAATAACTTTACAGCACCCTCTTATCATGTTCCTTGGTAACAGCATATGTGTGAAAATCATAGTCTGCTTTTTTTGGTGATAAAGATGAAAAGTCATTTAGAAAATATGAAAATATCACTGTAAATTTCAGTACTTAAATACTACCCAAGAACTCTGCTTCTACACACATGTATTTCCATATATACATAATTTGAAGCCTGTGACTAATGATATTGAACTCAATGGGATGTTTAGGGGATTAAGGCCTCTTTAAATCTGGGAATTTGAAGTATTCTGGGAATGATTTGGTAATTTTTCCTTCTTAAATGTATGCAAATTTTTCTACATGCTCCTGAGTAGAATAAAAATCTGTAAAAAAAATTTTTTTTAAATTGAAGTAGTAGAGGTAATCCACAATTTCTGAGCCTTGGAACACTTGAGGGAGTCCCTCTCTATTTATGCAGAAACAGCTGTCATTCCCCAGTGAGATTTGGAGCTGTGGAAACTGTGGAGGAGGAGTATTCATTTCTAGTATATTAAAAAAAAAAAAAAGACACTTTAGATTGAAATTCCTAGCTGAGTTTCTTGATTCCTGATGTCCTGAGAGAGTTATTTTCAAATTAATTGTAATATGCAAACATATTGCTTGTACATGATAGTGATTTATGTTAATTGGAATACTGATGGGAAAAAATCCTTTTCGACTATTTAATGAGCACCTGTGAAATTATGGAATGCATGCACGAGCATCCCGAGTATTTGCCCGAGAGGTTTTCTTTCCACAGCTGTGAAATTTGGGCATCATTATTTAGATATAAATTGAGAACCTCTTTCAAGAGGCAAGCAGGTACTTGGAACCGGTTCATAGGGCAACTGTTGTTAATAATTGCTCCACAGTGTAAATAAAGAGCTTACAATCTGGCTGCATTTTATAATTTATTAGTCCTTATTATAATTTATTGGTCTTATTTCAAACAGTGAAGTTAAAAGTAAAAGGAGTTCCTTTTTAGAATAAGGAAGAAATACAGCACCATATGTTGTGCCAATGGAGCTCTGTCTGATGTAGTGCTAACACATTCCTTCCGAGGCCTCCAGACATTTTACAGCATTTTTAGCACCAATTCCTGCAGTAATGACTAACTTCTGCAGGACAGAAAATTGCATTCCTTGGGAGGATATGAAATAATCAGGAAATGAAAGCCGACGTTATCCCGGAAGCCGATGAGTTAGCAGGATTTTAATGCCAGAACAATTAATCCACAATGAGAAATAAATCAACTGGAACAATATGTAATAAGCAGAAAACTTTCTTGTGGTCTATTTATAATACTGCAAATGTAAACACTACATGTCAGCAGACACAGTGTGCTGGTTTCTACCAAAACACAGATTTTCTCCTATATGTTTTTTGGCTGATGTTCTTGGAAACATTGATAACTGATTCTGGTTTCAGTGAGAGGAATTAAGCTGCCTGTAATCAATCAGTTTCTTGACTTTGGCAGTCTTTGCATAAATGTTTGAATATGAGGAACCATTGTATATAAAGATGAATGGGTAAGCTGACACTAAGGGTGTTTTATTGCTGGATTTGGGGTTTTTTTTTCCTTTTTAGCAACTGAGATTTATAGAGCAGGCTGTGAAGGTATTTGTGTAATTACTTTTGTGTGGTTTTTTACTTATACTTCAATTATTCTTTGCCTGTTTTATAAATGCATGAGCTAAGACCAGAAGCAATCCAAGCCTGCAATCAAACAGAAGGGGAATACAATTCAACTCTGGTTTTCTTGATGGTTTTTTTGGGTTTTTTTAAATGTTCTGTATTTTTAGTAGTATTGACTAGCTGGATGTATTTGTGCTTCCTTCACTTGGTGTCCTTTCTCCAGAACAAGGGTCTGAGAATCTCTTAAGACTGAGGTCTGACACATTCAATTCAAAAGGAGGGTTTTCAGCACAATAAGTTGATCAGGAAAGACCCTGATCATACTTAATTTCTGTTGATTTTCAAAAGTTATCTTGATAAGGCTTGGGCCATGAAGTTTTATGTTGCTGTGGCTTCACAGTGGTGAAGGTAACAAATGTTTTCCAGGAGAAAATAACCCAGCCTTGTAAATAGCTCCTGGTTGCTTGAACAAAAATAGCATAAAGTTGAATGTCAGAGCAAAGTTTATTAAGGAAAAACATTTTGATTAAGCTTACTGATATCCTGGCATGCCTCTAACATTAATAGTGACTTTTTTATTCTTTTTCTATTTGTACCAATACTGAAGGGATCATCTACAAGCTGCAGGCCATGTCTGTGTTCTTAAAGATGCTTTCACGTATGAAAGTCCAAGTGAAATAGCAGATCTCACCTCCACAGACAAGTTTGATGCAGCTCTGGCCATTCATCTTTATAAAGGAGGCAGACTTCTGCAAGGTAATCCTCTTCCTATATTGCAAGAAAAATACCTCTTAAAAAAGTACTGCTGGAGAAGAGAATGAATACTAACAGTTATAAATGGCTATAAAGATACAAACCCACACACAGTGTCGTGATTCTGTTTATCCACTTCAGCAAATGTTCAGAAACGCTGAAAATCTTTCTTGGTGGGAGATCTGATACAGAGAGGAGAGAACTAAATAAATGTACTTTTAAACCACGTAGTGCTTTTTGTAATTAAGTACTTTAACTACATCAGGATAAGAGCATTATATTAACATTAGGATACTTTCAGCAAATGTGTTCTTTCAGAGGACAGTGGCTTGACTAAGTATAGCTGGGGTCAACTAGAAGAAAGCAGAGAGACTAATTGGATTTTTCTGCTCAAAAATGAGTCAGGGTTTTTCAATATGAAATAACGTTCCTGTCGTTCCTGTCAGCTAAACTATGGGAGACAGGATGTTATCAGACAAATAATAAAATTTTCTATTCTATGTAGCCACGTAGAACAAAATTTTAGCCTGCCATTAATGATACAGTAGAAGCACTGGCTTTCAAAATTACAGACACTGTCACCTACTGAAATTGCAAGTGTGCATCCATTTTTGAGATCATGTTTGTATTATAGAAACCTGTTCACTTGAATAAAGGCATATAATTTCATACTTTCTTCAGATCTCAGTCTAAGTTCTGCTGTGTTAGTTTTGAGACTTCAGAAGCGCCCCCACAGTTTGTTCTGGTGGGTTTTCAGAAGGCCTGAATTATGATGTCTGGCATGTTTGTGTTTCTTTTGTTACGAAGGAGCTCTGATTTCAGTAGGGACCCTAAAATACAAATACAAAATAATTCTGTGAAATGATCTCTGCTAACATATGAATTAAGACTTGTTGGAATATAGAGATAATTGTGTTTTTGACAAGACCTTGAGTTGTTTTGGCTTATGGAAAGTCTGAGAACTCTCTTTTTTTCCTAAGGAACAAAAGATAAGTTTGAGTTTTAAGTGTTTATTGTAAAGTTTTACTGAAGTTTAACTTGTATAGCAATGCCCAAATGCTGTTGCTATTAGCATTTAAAAATCCCAAGTGACCTGCAAAGCCCAATACTTTGCAAAAGCTCAGTAATTTAAATAAATCGGTTACACTGTTCCAGAAAGCATCTGCAATAACTGAAATAAAAATAAACCGAAAATCTGTGGAAGGCAAGACAGTAAGTAGTAAGATTGCTGGGATGATCATAGTTAAAATGTAGAAGTTAGTGTAGACTTCTTGGAGGAAAAAAGGGAATCAGAGGGCATTCCTGATTCCTGTAATATTTAGAAATTTAGTGGTCACAGTTGTAGTACCATTACTGCCATAATACCCATCTGTCAGGCCTCATCCTGGAAATTTTGTTTCCATGATTAGGGGTGTAAGATCAACACATGTAATAGGTGACATAATAATTATTAACTTTTAAAATCTATTAGAAAGGCGGTACGTATTTTATATTATATTACAGAAAGTCTGCCTCTTGAAGATTAGTGCTGTGGTGCTTTGATAGTGCACATCAGTTCTCTTCACCTGCAAACATTAGAGCATAATATCAAAAAATGCCGAGGAAATTCTCCAAGTAGCCAGAATGGTAATTAGTTTTTCATTCTTTTTGCTTGCTCTCTCATTTAGTAATGAGGAAATTAGCAATGCTAATAAATCCTCATCGTACAGCTCACTTAACTTTCAAATATAAATGTGAAGCATACAGTACATTTTCTATCTTTATCAACATATTTATTTTGTTTCCCATTTGGTTTAAGATTTCCTTATTTGCTTGTTTTTAACCATGAGAGTTCGCTGAATTTAATCCCCCCACTTCCTAAGACACGGTGAGTATTTTTAGTGCCACCAGGAGTTTTCACAGCCATGAACATTCAAGGGCAGTTGTCTCTCCACAAGGAAGAATCTCCTCCAACCTGTTGCTGGCCCAGTGCTGCGGACAGTGTTGTCTACAGAGTCCTCAGGCCCTCTCCCTTTTCATCTGATAGCAAATGAGAAAAGACAAAACATATTTTCGCCCTCCTTGATACGCAGAGTGTGGTGTCAGCACAGCCCAGCTGCTTCCTCCTGCTCGCAGCCAGAAGGAAAGCTCAGATTCATCTGCTACAGGGAACAGATACCTGCGCAATCCTCAGAACTGGCCACCTCAAGCACAGGTTTTGTGGGCTCTTTCTGGAGAGTGTTTCCACTGAAAAACTGCAGCCCATTTGGAATTTCAAAGCATGTTCTGCCTGTGGTAATTAGCCACCAGGAGGTTGTTGTTTGTTAGCTTAATGTGGTGTAAAACTGGCCACTTAATCCTTTCAGTGCTGAAACAATCAACAGTAAACATTATTGTCTGCTGTCTTGATTAGTTTAAGGGGAGAACAGTTCACTAAAAATAACCTGACTCGAAAGAAAAGCAGTACAATTAAGAAGGAATCTTAAACTGCTCCCGGTTTTGTATTGTCATCTACGTAGTCTTTGGCCTTTCCGTGCACAGAAGTGCAGCACTACCCTGTTTGGTGGCTTTACCCTTAGAAAAATGTTAATTTATTCTGATGCCATGTGTCAAAACTGGGCTTTGCCAGGGTGCAGACACCGCTAGGATATACATGATTTTGCTGATACTCTAAAATTGGAATGTTGATACACTCCAGTGCACAGACTGTCCCAGAGCTGACTGCCTTCCTCTCCTCTCAGTGTTCTGAGCACTGTAAGGCATCCTAAAACAACTTCCATCAGCTGGGTGATCACCAAAGGTCTTGTACCAACCAGCTGTAAACACAGACTCATCTTTTTGGGACAGAGTTAGGCAAAACAGTGGTTTTGTTACAGGTTCACATACAGCGCCTTATTTACTTTGGTGAACTTTTCCAATGGTGTGGCTCCATCTCTATTTTTTTTGTAGCAGTAAGATTGCCTTCAGAATTCAATATTTTAAAAAAATAATAATTTCAGCAGCCAGCTTTGCAGGATGGTTACCCAAACCACAGCATGGGAAGGCCTGAGGGCACAGTGAACAAGTGGCTGAGGCTGGATGCCTGGGACCAAACTTTGCAACTCTACATCTTATTATCATGTGAATAACATTTAAAAATATTTGGTGGGCTGCCAAGTTTAGAATCTAGTTGTTTTTACTGAGCATTGAAAAGGGAAATAAAATCTCATAGCTATACAACAAACCGAAATGCTGTAAAAGTGCATAGTTATTGTATGGGGGTTTTCAGTGCCAAAAAAAGAAAAAAATCAAGTTTCTTCAGGTTTCCTTTTCAAAGATTTTTGCTTAGATATGTGATTCAGTATTATAAATGTATTTTTTCATTCTTAGTATCCACTCCTAGTCGTTACCTTGACATGTTGGCCAACTTCTCATCGCAGTCGTCGCTTTGCAGGTAGCAGAATTCCTTTTGGAATCATCTTTGGTGGGACAGATATAAATGAAGATATCAAATGTAAAGAGAAACATCAGGTAATGGGAGCAGTGCTAGAGGAAGCCAGGTAAGAGCACGTGTGGAAGATTTATGACAGGAAATTGCATTTCTGTAGTGGCAGATCTTTTAGGAAGTGTTCTGTAAATGCTTGGAATCACTGGAAGTTATGTAGGCCAGCAGACAAAGGCTGGACTACTTGAAATCCCTGTGATCACTACATATTATTTAATGATTCAGTGGTGGAAGCAGAGCATTTTTTTCATAAAATGCAGTCTATATGCAGTCTATTCATTTTATATTTCCTCTGTTACAATCACTGCATTGTATTTGTCCAGAGTTGGCAAAGTATTGCTAAAACTTGATCTCTCGGGTTGTAAATTTTCAAAAAGGCTCAAATCCCATTAAAAGCTGATGCAATCTGTGCTAACTAATCCTCTGCATTGTCTACTGAATCATAACTGTTGTCTGGAATAATGGAACCGTTTGTGTGATGAGGATTTAAAATTCTGAGGCAGGTGAGAGAAATGAGAAGGATGTTGGCAAGAATACTTGACCTGGGATCTGGCAGCCTATTGCTCTGTGGAATTAGCTACTTTTTGGGGAGACACTCTAAAGACAGCCTGTGACACTGTACCTGTGTACTGTAGCAACTGTGATTTATTTGAAGTGTTGTAATGGATGCAATTTTATGCAATCAAGTTTCAATTTCTTCCCAAAATTATTTTAGACTGTTTTTATTTGCAGAGGTTTAGGTAAAGAAAGACACATCTAAATATATGCAACAATATCCATACAGTTCCCGTTTGTACAGAACTGTTCTGGCTGTGAAGCTACTCATATTTGGTATTTAAATAGTGAATCTTTATTAGTGGATGTAGTTAGTGGTGAAGTAGTGGTAGAAGTATGACTCATTAAATAGGAAATATTTGTTAGTGATGAAGGTTTGAATATTCTCATTAATTTTTATTGTAGTAATACCATTGACCTAAACAAGGTTGGACCCCATTTCCAAGGCCCTGTGCCTGAAGTGCTGAATGTTGCTTGAAGTTGCTTTATTTAAAACTCCCATTTCTTACTAAATTCTGGGTTGTTACATATATTCAAATATAAAATATTCTCTATTAGAACTAATATACTTTATGCATTAAGTGCTATGTGCACGTACAGACCAAGGTGCTCAGCAGTTTGATTTAAGTGAGACAACAGCTACAAATAACTGGCATTGTCCTGTTGCATCCCAGAATCAAACCTGTTATCACATTCAGTTTAGTGACAGAGTGCTTGATTGAAAAGCAGATCACTCAGGTCTAAGGAGATTTTGTTCTTGTTTTCTCCCTGCCGATGCAATCCTTTATCTGGATACATGAGCGAAGAAGCAGAGATTGAAGAAATTCTGTAAGCAAATTCTCTCCGTTTTTAGGTGAAATAACAAGGGAGTATTTTCAGGGTGCTTTGAAGCCTGGCAAAGTTCTACTGACACGTCAGTGTGGTCATCAAGTGTAGTTCAAGAATAGATCAGAAATGAGAGAAAATTATTTACAAGTAAAAAGTTCTTTGAGCATTTTTCATAGTTTCAACATCCCCAGAAAAGAAGTTTTCTTCTCATTGATCCAAAGGTTTGTTGACTTCAGCAGTGTTTGATCATGTCCATGGTGGGGGAGTAAAGCATTTTCCTTGTTGGAAACAGCCGCTCAGAGCAGGGTGGATTTTGGGTCAGACAGGGTCTGCAGCAGGTTCTACCTCCTAGTTTTGTCTTTGCTAATACCACTCTATGTTCCAGCCATTATTAGCTCTCTTAACTCTGGCATATGTGTGCTGTTCTGTCTATAATACCCTATACATTGTGGTGAGTAAACAGATTTTAAAGACAGCACTTAATCACACTCATTGAAAAATCATTACAGAATGTTCTTACGTCTTAGTGTGACTTGGAGTTGAAAGCAATTTAAGGTCCCTTTTCAAGAAAAAAATTATATGTTTGTTTGCTTTTGTTATCAAGTAATCAGAAGTTATTCTTTAAACAGGTCTGAAGGAAAAGAAAAAGATATCTGATGTGTCAGATAAATTTCAGCACCCTGCAAAATGAAAAAGAGATAAAAACAGAATCTGAGTGTGTCCATTTGATCCAGTTCTGTGTTTAAAATACTGTTTGTTACAAATGCAGCTAATACAGCTTATGCAAAAACTGTGCTTTACTGAATGTTTTTTGATTATATTAAGTTAGGAACCTGAAGTATACCTTAATAGCTTGAATCATCTATGATATTTCAAAATACATTACTGCATCCTTACTCAGCTTACAATATTTTCTCTGCTACAGGAAAAGTAATTCAGTTTTCTAGAAGTTATTCTGAATATACCTCTTCTCCAGGATCATCACTAGTATTATTCAATGCATAGTTATTAAAAGAAACATTGATTTTTTTTTCTTTAGTGATTGCAGAGTTCTAAGCAGAAAGCATCATGAATTGTAGATTACTTGTCCAGTACAATACACCACCACATTCCATAAAACAAAGTATTGAACACTGTCTAGCTTTATGAGTGTTTCATTTTTAATCAAATTCCTCTAAATGGTGGTTGTACTCCTCTAGGGTGTTTTTTTTCTATTGAACAGTATTTTGTAGACTTAGAAGCAACATCTTTTTCTGCTTGTTAATGTGATGTATTGAAAGTATAATTGCAAAATCTGGGAAGGGAGCATGTGCAACTTGACAAAACAAACATTTGCAAAGGCTTTAATAACCTTAAAGCTGTCAAGTTGTATGTGTGAAATTCATTGTAGTACCATAAAGCAGACACTGCAAAGCAAATGTAGGGGAATAAGGTTTGTTTCAACAAACAAAAGCAGGAGTTATAATTCAGCATTTATGGGAATTCTCATGAATTCTTGTGATTTCATGTCCTTAAATTATAACATCTCCAATGGGACAGCACTGTTCTGGTTGTGACAGTGTTGTGCTTTATCTCTAACCATTCAGATGTCATAGGGTTGGCTCAGGACAGAAACATTTCATAAATTACATGAAAAAGAAACACTGATAAGTGCTGATCATATAATCAATGATGACCTCTCTTTTATATTCAATATCTTTAGTAATTAAAAAAAGGAATTTTTCTAAGCAGACACATTGAATTTTCATCTGTGATAATTTCTATAAGCCTTTGTTCTTACGAAGATTTTTTTCTGAACCACTTTTTTTTTATGTTCCAACACTTTAAGCAGATGATCCCGACTATTTTTGTCCATTTAACCAGGTTTGCAGTGGCTTTCACAGTGAAAATGAAGGAACTGGCAGCAGCAGAGTGGGTATGTTTATGTGGTGATGGTAATGCTTAGAGTATTAGCAACTATGCATTCCCCTAAAATGCTTTCTAAATAATGCTAGAGAATTGCAATAATCTTCATTGTTCTCTACTCCTGTTTTTCCTTTCAGAGAAAGCATTTCATGTTTATGTACTTGGACAGGTCGCATAGATCTGGCATTTAAAAGCTGTTTAGTATTTGAAAGGAGTCTGGAACAGTTTAGGAAGTGCTTCTCTAACATTTAAAACCAATCATTGCTGTTGTTACCGAGTCTCTCTTGATGCCAAATTGTTTCTTTTTGCATCATTTAATAAACTTTGTGTTGACAAAATTCCTCTAGACAGCATTAGTTATAATAAAGAGTTTTGAGGCATAATTTGAAAACACTTGTTTTGTCAACAGTGGAAATGGAATGCACTTAGGGTGAACTGCAGAGGTAAATGAGACTTCCTGTGCTGAACCACGGAGAACTGCAACGAGCACCAGATCCGGGGAGGGGCAGGCAGGAACCATTTGGCTGGGATAAAAACAGTAAGGCAGGACCACCCTCCTCCAGCTGCAGTGAGGTGTTGGCTCCACTCACCTCACCTTGGGACACATCCTCTGAAGCTGAGCAATAAATGCAAGAAGTAGAAACCAAGTGCTTGGTAGCTCTTCTGTTCTAATTTGCATCATAATACAATCATTAATGTACTCTTGCCTGAAAAATAATCACTTAGACTGGAGCTTGCACAGCACAGCAGTTGAATACAGAGTACTTTATTTCAGCATTAATTGATTTTTAAAATCTATTTGCATTAAAAGGATACATGAGCAGACATAGGATGTGGTATTTTATTTTACAAATGTGACTTGATTTTAATAGTTACTACAATGAACTTCATGATGGGTAAATGTCAAAGGGCACAGCTTCTGTCATAGATCTTAAGCAAGAAAAGGACATGTAACAGAGTATAAGGAGAAGAAACAAAATTGAACTTTGAAATCCTTTCAAAATCAGCACCTCAAATGTTTTTAAGTACCAAACTTAGATTTTACCTAAACACTTTCGTACTCCGGGCCTGTGAGACTAATTCAGTGTTTGGGAGGTCTGAGGCAGACAGGGAAGTGAAGGCAAATCTGTCAAGTCCTAAAGTGAAATCCCACCTGCTGACCTGTCTTAAATGCTGGAGTTTGGAGTTCCTGCTCTGCTGGATCTTCATGGAAAGGGTGAGAGCAAATGCCACATTTACTTTGAAGCAGTGAAGAATATGAACACATCCTTCCACACCTAGGTCGTGGAGTATTAATGCTTTTTACTTGTTAACACACACTACTGTGATCAGCATTATTCCTCTAATGTGGGCTTTATTAGTTAAAACAGTCAATTAAGAATTTAAATTACAACCATATGAGCAATTGCACTGTACTCAGAGGTTGGATCTTCCAACCAATTCTTTTCTATTACATTGGATAAAATAATTATGAAGTAGGTAATCCAGCATTTGTAATAATCTGTCTTCCAAGTGAGTTTGAAATACAGTAAAAGATCTTGTGCTTATGGTCAGCGTTTTATTTCAGTGGCATAAAACTGGTGCATAAGAATTACCTAAGCCAGTTTTATTAGCATTCAATTTCCTTTTCCATTCTCCTCAAGACCATTTAAAATAAAGAACATAACCGAAAATTGATCTATAAAGTGTGAATACACCTCTGTGCCCTGCTGCACAGTAGTCCTGCTATTTTCCTCGTGATGATCCAAGCCCTGCCAGGATTATATTTACTCACTGTAAGCTATTTGAGGTCCAGCAGAGCATGAAACAAGATGCTTAACTTAAACTTATTTTTGAAACTTAGTGTTTTTAGGGAACCAAAGGCCTGTCTCCCCCAGCAGAGTGGGAGGCAGACCTGTGCAGGTGCCAGCTGTGGGGGCACGGCTGGGCTCCTCTGCCCCCTCTGCTTTTCCCACCTCCTGCTTTGCTGTGTTTTTGTGTTTTGCTCAATCTCAGCTCTCCCACTTGTGCTGCAAATTTAAATTCTGAACTTGGCTTCCAGCTTGCAGTGCTGTCTCCATTGTTTGCAAGAGGTTTTCTTATTATTGGAAGAGCCACTATAATTTAAAATGTTGCTTATTCATAGATGAGAGAGAAGGTCCAAAGTTAAATAATACAATAATGTAATGATGCATTAAACTATTTTTATTATATTTAAATCCTTTGAACCCAAAATCTCATATAGGTTCTAAAAGATAAAGTCCATAAAATATCCTTAGTCTTCCCCTGTGGAACAGTGTTGTTTTTCCCCCACGTCATTTACACGTGGATTTGCTGGCTTTTCATGTAGTTTTTGTGACATAGTTCACTCTGATTCTCAGAAACCACCTCCTTCCCACCTGTGAGCGGCTTGTAGATGACTTTTTTATTGGATTCTTTTCTTTCAGTGTCCTTTTCCAGTTCATTTTTAGTAACTGCAGTGACTGGGCAGGAGACTGAAGGGTGGCCACGTAGGAGAGACAGGGGAAAACCAAAACATCTGTAATTTAAAAAAAAATTGCTTCTGTGGCTTCCTATTTTCTGAGCTGACTGGTTCAAGAATTGGTTGCTTAGAAGTTTGTTCTGAATTAATTCGCTTTTCATTAAAAAAAATGTATTCCACAAATTCACAGTTGGAGTTACAGAAAGATATTGAAATAGGAAATTGCTTCTTTAATCACCTAAATTAAATAACTAGCAGAGTAGCACTTCAGGAGTGATTTTGGAAGCGTAGTAATTACTTCTTTTACTGCAGCTGTTTTAAAATAATTTATATTGCAGTTTTTATTTGTGAATGTTCTGCAATAACTACCAGTTGCCAGTTTTCCTGTATAGGCAAGTCTGTGTATTTGACAGCAGTTTCTGAAACTGATATGTTTAAAAATTTTATTATGGCTAAACGTAGACTGCATTTTTAGTTGGGTTTTTTTGAAGATTGAACAGATATTTTTTGTTGAACGATGAAAGTTATTTTTCTCCTTCTTTTTAAAGCCAGATGCTAGGAAGAAAATATATGTCCAAACTCAAGGTGAGAGTTTTGAAATACTGATTAAGACATTCCATTTATTTAATTCATGTGTTTAGTACCTGTGTGTTTATGTATCTGCCTGCTTTGCTCCAGAAATATTTTGCTGAAATGGGATGGGATTTGAAGTCCTGCCTCCACTGGAGCTGGGCCTTTTGCCATTGACATTAATTGAGGCAGCATTTCAGTCTCTTAGCCAAAATTTTCCACTCATTAGTGCTTTTAAACAGTTTTCCCAGATGCCTTCCAGCAGGAATCTGAAAGATTGGATAACGCTGGAGGTAACACTGAGATTTCTCCAAAGTCTACAGAAGTTTTGATGCTGAATAATTATTCTCTGCAACTCCAAATTCCTTTAAATGCTTTGAGTTCCCAACATAATGACAGCCTACAATTACCTAACCCAAAGTATATTACTTCAGTGAGTAGTCTAGAGAACACTCAGGATTTTAGGTGTGATTACTTCAGCTCCTGATTTTATTTATCTGTGAGTTCCAAAACTCATTCCATTTTCACCTTCAAAGAAAATAAAATTATTTTCAAAACTGTGCTGTCGAAATAACTCATTGTGAAGTCTGTTTAGCTCATATTTAGTCTATATTTAAGCCTCTTGTGTGGTAATAGTTCTCTAAAAGATTGAATAAATAATAAAACAGTTTCATTATTAAAATAATTAATCTTTAACATAAAGCAAAACAAATACATTGGTATACAGTTTAGATTAATATTTCTTTTTTGATATTAATTAATTTACTTTCTTTTATGTTAAGGATTTTGGGAGTCAGCTGCCTTGTCTCTGTTTCAGAATAATGTGCTCCTCAGATAATGTTATCTCATGTGTAGTTTTAAAAGGCCAAACTCGGCCTGGTTGAGTTGCTAAAGAAGTTCACACACTGTGTGACCGTACGAAATTCTCAGTTGAATTTCAGTCTGATTTTGAATGTCAGCCTGGCATTGATGGGGTGAGAGAAGCTCGGGATGGGAACGGCTGTGCCTGGAATTCTGTGCTTGACAGAAACACTGTTCTCTTAGACTTCAGGAAGCCTTCAAGAACCACAGCTCAGCCAGCCAGGGGACATTAAACACATGATTCTCTTTTTTTTTTTTTTTTTTTTTCACCACAGGAATTAAGACTACACCCAGTGAAAATTTTGACTGGTACAGATTTCTACAAAATGCAGGTAAAACTTCTTTTCCTGTGTTTACTGTATTAATTCTTAATAGGTGTCAAGGATGCAAGAAACTTAGAATGTAAAATTTAATTAATTATGTAATAAAATGCCTTAATTATATGCGAAAATGGCAGAATATCAATCAGAATAATCTGGTTAGTAAAGTACCCAGACTGCCTCCAAATTTTTGGTCTGGCCAGGGCTGAACTGATCTAGATCTAGAGCCTGTGTCTGTTTTCACCAAAGTAGTGGCAGATAAGGCAGGTGACCTGATTTAAAGTCACCTGATCTTGGCAATGCTTTAATCACTTCATCTTTCCCCAAAAGAATGATTTACAGGCATTTTACTGTGGTAAAAATGTTTCAATATTATATTCATCACTCTGATCTCTGATAGTGCAGCTGTTCCCTCTGCTGCAAATGAATCCTCACCAGTCAATGGCATTATCACATCAGGAAATGTGTGCCATTAGTCAAAGCCAGTGTCAATTTTAAATTGAGCATTGTGAGGTTATTTTGTTCTCACTAAATCACAGCACACAAGCACAGTGCCACCAAGATTAATAATTTTCTGAAGTGAAATGATTTGTCACTTGCTAGCCCAGCCCTAGTGTTGATTTGATCTCTTGTCCAACCATTTTATGATTAAATGAGCAGTCAACAGATTGAGGAGGGGGAAGCTCCCCCTAAAGTGAATTTCTAATATATTAGGGACGGTTTTTTGCCTAATGTGTACTAATGCAAAAGTGCAAAATAATTCATAATGTACATGAAGAGCAAACTAAAATGTGACTCCAACGTCTGTGCCTTATTAAATACTGACTTGAAAACTGGCATCAGATTATTCAGTATTGTTTTTATGACTGTTCCATCTCATTTATCTTCTCAGCCTTGTCTCTATGTCCATCTCTGGTGGCAGCCTACAATTTCCACTTCTTTTTAATATTGCACATGGAGGCAGGTTTTTGGCTGTACCTTTGCACTTAAAATGGACTATTTAGGAATTCCCACTGAATGACTTCTGGGCATTTGCATTTTCAAAGTGTTTAAAATTCTGCTAAACTTGGAGCAATCAGTAGAAAACTATCAAAAATAGAAGGCAGTTTTGCTCAGGAGAATGCGATTTCAATAGTGTGGGTTTGCACAGTGAAGTGCACTTGAAAAGATCCTGAGCTTTTATGCAGATAAAGCTGTCCAATCTCCTTCAGCAAATGGCATTTATGATTTATTTTATTTTTTAAAGTGTTCTTTCATGCAGTTCTATTCCCTAGCTGAAGGCATTTAATGATTTTGGGGGGGAGATATTTCTCCAGATAACTCTTGCCTATATCTTTAGCAGTGTCCTGGAACATTTGTCACATTCAGGATTCTCAGGGCTGCATGTAAAGAAACAGCACATGCCCTACAGTGCAGGTTTTAATGCATTTGAGGCAGCACTGTTAAACATCCTTGGTGTTCAGGCCATACATTGTTAAGTTGTTCTTTAAAATGACACAGGCTCTTCAGAATACTTCAAGAATTTTTTCCATAGAACAGACTTCTTATGACTATTTTTTGTAGTGATTTTTTTCAATCATAAGAAACATTTAGCTCATGTTAAATACGACACCAATACCTGAACAGTTTCTTTAAATCAGTGTAATGGCTTCAAAAAGAACGTAATGGTGTATTGAAGTGAGTGGCAGAATGCATCAAATACACTTTACAGTGGGAGACTTCCAGCCCCCAAAATGTGACTGCTACTAAACCAAAATCTAAGGAATGCCAGCTTTTTGTACATTCCAGTTGATAGTTTGGGTGCTAACATAAATAGCAATTGCCTAATACAAAGGGGCACAGTGCTGTGAAAGGTTTTTGTTGTTATTATGGATGCAGTACAATCTCACTGCAAAAATCCTGGAATTAGTGTTTTTTCGTAGTCTCAGCTGCAGACTTGAGAGTTGCAGAGGTGATGATGTAGTGTTAGTTGCTATCTCCTAGATGCAGTTTTTTCAGGGGCTGGCTAGTCAACATTTATTGCTAAATCTACCAAAAAAAGTGGCCTTAAAAGTTAATTTACATTCTGGTTAACAGTCAACCTCACAGTTTGTCTTCTGTGGATGAGAGACTGTGAGCAGCAGCAGTCAAACCAAAAAGCTGAACCAAGTGCAGATCTCAACACAGACCTCAAGAAGACAACACTTTGAGCCTGTTTGGTAACTCAGACTATTTAAGGAGGTATTGCTGCCTGTGTCAGTCTGGAGATCACACCAGATGATCAAAATGCTTTTCTCTGACCTTACATTGCAGGAATCTATATACAGCATAATCAGTTTGGCTGGCAATTTTAGAAGCCCTATCTATAGACTTGAGAGAGTCAATGAAAGTTCAGGCTTTTGCTGTAAACTGACTGACAGAAAACGACAAGACAATTTAAGTAAATGAGAAACCTGAGACTGATCTTCTCTAACAACTCAGCTCCAGCCTGGGGCAGAGCTGCTGAAGATCACAGGCAGGCTTGATGTCATCATTCCAGGATGAAAAGCTCCTTTTGATTTCAGTGGAATGTGGCTGAAGCTTGTGAGATGTAGACCCCAATAAACACTCAGGCGTCATGTGATTGGAAGATGTAGATAACTAACAAAGTCTACTCTAATAAACTGAGAAATCTTCATTTACCCAGCAGATAAGACTTAAAACTGCTATCATGGAAGGTGGCACAGAATCATAGGGTCAAATGCTTATTGCACCAGCAAATAAAATATGCAATATGCTTTTGTAGTTTGATTTTTCTACTCTCATGTAATTTCTGCTTCATAGCACGGCTGTTTTCAGAGCTTGAGAAGTTTACATAACCTGTCATGACACAGGCAGGGTTTTACAGGGGCTTTATATTTTCCAAAAGCTATGCTGGAAAGAAAGACCCACATTAGAAAAACTAAGTAGTAAAAGTTTGTGCAGTTATATAGCTGACCACAGTAAAAATTATATCATAGCAGCAATAAACTGCATTCCCTAACTGATGTGAAACCACAGAGCTTTTTGTTGTCTGATCTGTTAGAAATAATGAGAAACAGGAAAAAAAAGGATTGATTGAGAATTTTGCAGTCTAATTTTTCTGGATTAGTAGCCTGTCCCTGGAAGTTTACAAGTTCATTTCGCTTCTCTTGTCTTCACAAACACATCAGCAACTCCAGCAGTTATTTGCCATCGGATATGAACAGCAGTATAAACACTTTGGATAAAGTTATTGCCTCCACTTCCCTGTAATTTCTAGAATCAGACTGCGTTGTAAAGTTAAAAGGCACAGTAATAAATGTTTGAGATCTGCAGGTGGTAAAGTCTATTACTGAAATAAGGGCTAATTGGGCTGAAAATTGTCAAACTTCTGTGTCACCAGTGATTTTAATTACACTTCAAAGTCAGCATCAAGCAAGAGAACATGTTGAAGGTGTACTGGGAACAAGGTGGAAAACTTGAGCAACTTGGGTTTAATAGTTGACTCTGGAAAGAGATAAAACCCAGACTCTTGGTGCCAAGAGCCTACAAGAGCTAATGCATGGTGTTTCTTCAGTGTGCAGGGAGATGAACTTAAGAAAAACTACAAATTGAAAGATTTAGGGTTTCAAAGGTTCATGCCGGAGTCAGACAAATTTATCTATGTTTCAAACTCAAGAAATAAAATAACTGTCTTAGAGACTGAAATCTCAGCAATAAACCTATGGATTTCCTTTTCTGGGAGATCAGTCAATACTTCCAGGTGCTCAGGAGATGGATAAATGAACTGTTTTCAAGAGGAGTAAAAGGCCTGCTGTGGTTCAAAGTGAACAGAAAGGAAAATAAGAAAGGTTATTTACCTTCAACATCTCATCATGGCTTAGATTTTGTTTCTGAACAAAATCAAAAATGGGTGAATAAGCCCAAGTAATGTGGATTTGGTGTTGTTCTCTAAAGGTCTGTAGAACACAACAGTGAGCTTGAAATAGGGGGTTGGAAAATTAATTTTTGAATCTGCTTCTTTACCTCTCAGCAAGCTAATGCTTAATATTACTCATTCACTTACAGGCCTGCAGCTTTCAGTAAGATTAAAGATTTGCAGTAATACATTTATTTTTATTGTACATCTATGACTACTACATTTTTTTCCTGATAGTAGCTGGAGGGCTGGAGTTAAACGAATCTACTCTTTCAAAATCTCTTTAGATAACACTTGTACTTATTCTTGCCTTTCTTAGGAAAACAATGTCCTTAGTGTTGCTTCAGAAATTATTTAGGCTTTTGTGTTTGCTGTCTGTGTTCATGTTTTGCTATCCTGGCATCTAAGTGCAGATTTTTACAATGGCCCAAGTGTAAACTATCACGGTCTGTCATAATTCTGTTCTCTCAAGTAAAAAGCAATAGGACAAGAGGAAATGGCCTCAAGTTGTGCCAGAGGAGGATTAGATTGGATGCTTGGAAAAACTTCTTTACCAAAAGGGCTGTCAAGCACTGGCACAGGCTGCCCGGGGGCAGTGGTGGTTCTAAGTCCCTGGAGGGATTTAAAGACTTGTAGATGTCCTGGGGACATGGTTTGGTGGTGACCGTGGCAGTTCTGGGTTAATGGTTGGGCTCGGAGGACTTAGAGGGCTTTTCCAACCCTAAAGATTCCATGATTCTGTGTTTCTGTGGTAATGGTAAAATAGGTGATGTGACAAACAGTTGCATTATGAAAATATTTTCCTGTTTTCCACTTTTAATATTCTGCTTTCTCTCATTCTGTCTTGCATCTGGAGACCTCAGGGCACTCTACCAAAAGTTAAACCCAGTGCCATTGCTTCACGTCAGGCAGCTATTAAACCTGCTTGCAGGTGAATGGGTGAGTTTAGATGGATAAGCCTAGATGTGACAATTTCTCTAGGCCGTGCTATGACTCAGAGTCAGCGGGAGAAGATGAATCCTGAGTATTAATCCCATTTCATCCGCCAGCCCATATATTTTGTGCCGGGTTCCAAGGCTGTCAGCAAGCCCACTGGCACAGCAGTTGGGTGCCCTTTTGGCCGTGCGGTTCCCCTCCGAAATGTCAATTTTGAGCAGCACAGCACCGCCTCTGCTGCCCCACGGAGCAGGCCGGGCACGGCGGTGGGAGTGCTGTGTCAGTCTTCGTCTGGCTCTCCTTGGAGCTCCCCCACAGCTGGTTTGTGACCCTCCCCTGCTCCTGGGCCACACCCTGGGACAGCAGAGGACAGGAATGGGTTTTCACACTCCTGTCCGTCTCTGTTCGTGCTTTGGCCTCCCGCATCTTGCTAAACAGGTGAGCTGCTGAGCAGGCTGGGGCCTGGCTGTGACCAAAGTGCAGCTGGTTTTTGTAGATAAAGCCAATGTAGCAAACCAGACCACAAATACTGACAGCACATGTTTATAGCAGCATCTCTGGCTGACTTTAAACAATTGCTTTTGACTGACAGAGATGTTGATTACAGTGGCAGGGTTTTTCTTGCATTTAGTGTAGAGCGATTCTTGAAGGATGGCTGGATAACATGTACCATGCCCTCTTTTTTTTTTTTCTTTTTATTGCCGGGAATTATGTACAAATCTTTCCATTTTGTGTTTCTTTGCGAAGCAAACAGAAAGACACATGAGGGAAGAGATAATGAAGCACAGTTTGCTGTTGGAAATCTTTGCTTTTGTATCACTCACAGAAATGGGGAGAAAGAGACACAAGCATTTTTGTGTTATTTGTGTGTTTGCTTGTCATTCAAACGAGATAGTGGGACAGGGGATGCATTAAAAGAGAAAATCAGTTGATTGTGCCGTATTGATGTGTTTCCATTTCAGAATCACACAACGTGGTAGTATCTTATTTCAGATTAAGAACCCTGCAAATGGCAGAATGATAGCAAAAGTTCACATACTGAAGGAAAAACTAAAAATGTCTTATTTCAAAGAACAGTTCTCACCCAGCTGATGGCATAGCTGGGAAAGGCAGCTATTGCACTTACTCTCCTCATATGTTCTTTTCAGAGTTCCTGAGAGGACAGAGCATCCTGAAATGATTGCTTTCGTGTACAAATGGCTGTTTGTTGGTTGGGGTTTTTTTCCCAGCAGGGCTGCTAGCAAGCCTTGAGAAAGCAACAGGTGGGAAAACACTGATGCAGGCAGCTTGATGTGTGAATTTAAGCATTTTCAGTGAATGAGGAGAAAGTGAACAAGTCACACAAGTGCTGCTGAAGTTTGATCTAAAGTAGGCAGAGAATGAGTAAAGCCCCAGCACTATAAACAGTGGCAGTGATGTGCTGGTAATGCAGTCTCCTCAGGAATAGTTTATGTGCCTCTAAGTGGATTGAGTGGGGAAAGTCTGCCTGTAAAAATGAGTTAGGTGATGACTAAGATCTACAGCAGACAATGAAATGAAACTACAACAGATTCTCACTTCATTAAATTGGATGGCAGAGGCAAATCCTTTTTGCTAGTCAAAAGGATTATGACAATTTTTAGAAATGGCCATGTAGGATCCAGACTGCAGTCCAGTGTACCCAACAGCTGCTATTTCAGAGGAGAGTGCATAAAACTCCCTGGTAGACAAGCAGGGCTTTGTAAAGTTGCATGAGGGGGAGAGTCTGCTGTGAGAGTTGTGAATGTCTTTTCAAAATGATAGAGGTCAATTGAGTGAGTTATTTTCATTAATAAATATTATTTTAGGGAATTTGGCCAGTGAAACAATTGGACTGTTATTGATGAGATTCTTGGTAGAAGCACCTTTAAATGGCACGGGAACAGAATGGAAAATTCCCAGTGCCAGTGGGGCCAGTTTCCTATTTCTCTTTTGAGTTAAGGTTTTCATACAGGGAGCAGAATGGCAGTCAGGACTGCACAGAACTGGCCTATTAGGGATTTAAACCCTTTCCTAATAAAATTAAAATCCCCAAAATTATGAGATAGAAACAAAAAGATGGTAAGACGTAAAAAGAAGCAGTTATTTTAAGAGTGCAATAATTCTATATGTTCCATGTGAGAACAGGAAAACCTGGTTTCTCACTCCTGTGTGACTGAGCTTCCAGCACTAACTCTAAGTTTTGTTTCTAAATAGCAGAGCTCAACATCAATAAGTGGGAGTTCATAATTTAAAATGGATATTTGTGCCTTATGGATAGTTAGAGTGCAGTCTGAATCTCTGTAACTCTTTTTAGTAGTTTATTTTGCATGAGTTTGTCATAAATTGAAACCACTGCTGCATATCTTAAAAGCAAACAGTATTAATGGCCCATTGCACCAGAAGAATGACTTTTTCAATCCAAATGTTTGTGTATTATAAACTACAAATTATTTCTTGGTCCAATAACCAGTAAAACGTTATTTACCATGTCTGCTGCAGCCACTTTTGACAACTCAAGTTGAATGAAACAGACTCAGTAATGAACCCAGTGACAGGGAGAATTTACATATTCCTGGACTGGATTTCCATTTCAAAAGCAGTGAGTTTCTGACCACGCAAGCAGAGCCTGGGTGTGGGCCCCATGCCCTGATGTCCCACAAACATCCTGCTGCTGCTGGGCAGTTGGATGCTCCTGGCAGGACTGCCTGGTGTTAGGTCATACCTGTCACCCATCCCTGCCAGGAGCTCCACGAGTGGGTGAGCTGAGGGACAGCAGCCTGATTTATTCAGTGCAGCAAGTCAAGTAGGAACGTTTCAAGCCCTCTAGTGTTTATTAAATTATGCTGTTATTTGTGTTCGTTCAGCAATTTTTGAATTATGTTTTCTTATCATAAATATGTTTTACCAAGGTTCATCACGTGGTGACCCTTGTCCAGAATGTTCTGGATTAATTGTCCTGTCATAGAACCAGTGGAAACTGCAATATTTCACATCAGATCTTCTTTTTCTAATATAGCCTTCGAAATTATTGTTACGAGTTGTTGCTGTGTGTTTGCAAGAGGTTTTCAACATTAAAAACTCCCATGGTGAGGTTTTTCCCCAAGTTGTTTTTCATCTATGTCTTAGCAATTCGTGTAAAATAAATGCTTTGCAATAATTGAACTCCTAGGTAACAATGCTGTGGCAGTGCTGGCATACAGGGATAGAGAACTATGGGGCAATTCCTGGTCTTTAACAGCAAAAAGTGTCAGATCAAGAGCTCCAAGCCCTACAGCCACTGATTAATTAAATCTCACATCTCCTTGAAACAGGTGGAGAGTTATTACGTGGATGCAGAGTTATTCTTCCTATGGGTAGAAATATTAAGAAACACAGAGTTGTTCAGGTGCCAGGTCAGCCAAAGCTGAGTTCTGGCGTCCAAGAACGCCATGCACCAGGTTTATCTCCAAGTCCTGCACATTCACTTCCTCTGGAAATAAACTCCTGCGCCCTACAAAAGGATGTGCGTGATGTGAGTTCTCTACTGAGGTGATCTGAGGATTGATGCAAGAGCAAGAAACTGAGGCAATATTGATAATTTTTCATAATCCACCTTTTTACTGCTTTAACTGCTGTTATGTGCTGATTCGTGGAACAATTTGGAATGTTCTTTTCCATCTGCATTAGTTAATTACTTTTGTAATTATTTGTTACAGACATTCCCACAGATACAGACAGTTTACATCTGTTTCTTTTGATATGTGGAGTTCGAAGAGTCAAAGACCCTCTGTATTTAGTGGAAGTTTTCTCGGGTAAGTGCTGGTTATTTGAATACCCCTGTTTTGTCACTGCATTCAGATGCATTTCTTTTAATGTTTGTAAGTTTGGCATGAGCTGTTTAATTCATTGCAGAAAACATCATAATATATTTCCATTTGAAAAAAGAAATTCTTATGTAACCGTTGATCTGTTCAACACATTATTTCTGTGCCATGTCTCTTCCATCCTGCTGGGAATAACAGAGCATTAAAATCAAAGCAATATTTGATGGTTTTACTTGCTGAGAAAACTGTTTTGCTGTTACATACAATATTGATGGAAGACAAAAGAAAAGATCACCTACTTCAAAATAACTTTTTTATCTTGCTGTCCCGTGGCTGTTACATTGATTTGCATGTGTGCTAATTAATGCCATTGAACTCGCAAACGAATTTTACCACCCATTGTTCTGGCTCAATGCTCAAACAAGGCTGAAGTTTCCTCACAGTCACATAAGGGAATATTTTGCCAGGTTCTGTTTGTGTCTGTAAAAGGTTCGAGTATTCCAAGCTGGAAATTTAGCCGGCACTATTCAACGCTACTTTTATAACCTTTAAAACCTTGTGATGCTGAGTAGCAAATGTAGTTTGCAGCAAGCTACATTGTTATATTCTGGCATTGAAAGAGCAGCAGATTTCTCTTGTGCACGTAATTGAGTAATCATTGTAATGGTTGCAGTTATTTCCACATGTTCCTTTACATAGGGAAATATTCAAGTAATTTTGGCTTAGTGGCCAGAGTCACTGCATTATACAGAACACTGTTCTCTTGAGTGATTCAAAATTAATATCTGAGCTTAGTTAAATAACCCTTGAGTCATAAGAGATTGCATGAAGCAGAAAGGCTAAATACTAACTTTCAGATATGCTAATATTTGAATTCTGAGGAGTAATGTGAGGGCTGAGCGTGAAATCTGGTGCACATTCAGTCTTTAAGTAGTAATACAATATTTGCCTAATTCTTCTTTAGTCATGAAACCATTTACATGGATTTTTGAAAAATTAATAATTTTGATTAATAAAAAAGTTGTTTCTCTTCTGTTGTAGACTGGCACAGAAAGGATCCCAGTGTCCATCTGGGCATTATTGGACCTGCAGTAAGTTGGTGTTTTAACTTCTTTATTTTTTTGTTTGTATATTTATTTCTAAATACTTCCATTTACCTGCATCTGAGATACCACAGATCTGTTCCAAACTGCACCTAGGGCAGAGCACTCCCTCTGAGGAGATAAGGTACAAACCTAGAACTTGCAAAGGCTGTTCCCAACAGGTCTGAACTGCGGAAGTGATTCCAGTGCCCAGAGCTCCAAGGTTCAGAGTTCTGCTGTCAATAAAAGGGCTCCTCACTCAGCACGAGCTCTGCCTCTGCCCTGCAGAGGGAAAGCAGCTCAGAGGGTTTTTCTAAGAGGATACACACTGAGGTAGCCCAGCTCTACTCAATTAGGGGTTTATTAATGGAAACTCTCATCATTAACACTAAAAGAATTTTCTTGGTTTACATATACTGATTTTTGTTTTGTTCTGTTTTGTTTTGTTTAGAAGGCTTGGGATAGTTTTATAAAGGACATTTTTATCTGGATTACTCTAATTTTATGTCTATGTCAAGCACATACTTGATAGTGGCATTAATCTATTATAGCCTCAGACTTTTAGAGCAAAACATTTAGTGTTTCATTTGATTACAGAAAGAAGTTCTGAAGATAAAAAGTATCAAAATATATGGATTCTAATATTGGCTTCTGTTGTTATACCTGTGGGATTTTAGACAATCACAAACTACTAAAAGTGTGTACTTTTGCAAATAAAGTATTAGCAATTACTATTTCAATATGAATTATTTATAAATGAGCTTATCAAATAATTTGAAAGGCAATAGTTTCCAGCTAGAAGAATTTTTTTCACAGTCATTGCTAATAAGGATTTTTAATACTGTGAAGGTGATTCAGATGCTCATTATCCCTGTTTTTGCATCTTTTGTTCACATGGAGGATTGGGTCTTTGTTCCATTCCATGCAGACTTTGATGCCATTTCTGGTAGTCCCAATTCATTCACAATTAACAGTTGTCAGCAGGTGCAAAATGATGTTCAGGTTCTGTCTGGCACCTGACAGCAAGGACAGAGCTTGAGCTGGCAGATAAAATCAGTGAAATCTGTTTCACATTGAGAATCTCAGTGCACTGAAACCTGGGATAAACAGAGTTGTTCTTATACGACCGTCTCTCAGAATAATCTTAAATTTGGTACCTCTGTCCTGCTTCTTCTGTTTCTGGTATGTTGCCTGTGGCAAGGGGTCATACTTTATGCTAAACTTACAAAACTAATCATGGGACCTTTGAGAAAGAAATCAGTGTTCTCCACGGAGATCCACAGCAGCAGAAGGCTTGAAAAGGCAGCTTGGAGCCTTCACTTAACCAGTGGAAAAGGTCTGAGGAGGCAGCTGTGTCATGTGAAACAAACTCTCACTGATGCTTGAAGGTTACTAAAAGCTTCACTGTTTCATCTGGGTGGTGCGTTCTCTCTGTATCAGTCTCATCTCTGATTCATCTCCACACGAGCCTGAAAACTTGCAGGCAGTTTGCTTTATTAAGAAAACCAAATCGACTCTCAATAGGCAAATAAGAACATTTTTTCTATTTTCTCATTCAGTTTTATTCTTTGCAAATTCTGGGATGTAGGATTTTATTGTTCTATTGTTATTTTACATTTTTGTTTTATCTGCATTTTTTTTTTTCCACGCTAATACACAAAATGATTTGGAAGTGAACTGGTGTGGAAGGCAAATCTAGAGCAGGTGTAATGAAGCTGTGCTTCAGAATCAAAAGATGCACTTGCTGCCTCCAGTGAGGATTTGAAACATTTTAGTCGTCTTTTTTAATTTGCTTCACTTTTTCATAAACTAATGTCTTTACAGGAAGCTACCAGAAACAACCCCGTGGCAGTGCATAGGCTGGATCAAGGGCTGAACCTCCTCCAAACATTTTAGAACACATTTCTCCCATAGAATTAAAATATTGCTAAAGGAAAAAAACCCACATCTCAGCTCCATTGGTATTTAGCTGTACTTTTCTTATTCATGTTACTTCTCAAACCACAAAAGTCTTGAGAAAATCGGTGCCACTATCTATGCAGCATGTAATTTTTATTGTGAGTATTAAAACCCCATACATTAAGATTATATTAATTAAGAGTAGAAAGAACAAAGGCCCACGCACTATTTTTTGCTTTGCTTCCACAAGATTATATATTTGCTGCCATAAGATTAGATATTATTCCCTGCATTTTCTATGCATGATTGTCTCAGATGGTGCAATCGAGGTAATGTTGCTGGGTTGGGTCCTGTGTAATGTAACATTTTTAGCATTTGTCTCCACTTCCAGTTTTCCTTTTGTTCATTTCTGTAATGAAATTTGGAACAACAGCTAATTTTCAGCAGCTCTATATGCCAAGAATAGGAGCTTATGAAACTTTAAAAGAAGTTAAGGCCACAAAACTTGTGTTCAGCTGGTGGGTAACCTCTAAGAGCTCATTTTGTGTTTTTTCACCATTCTTGTAGACAGCACAGAACAGATAAACGTTGTAATGTGGGGTCACCTGCTGCTGGGAGTAAAAAGGGGGTTCCTTTCACAGTGATGCTGCCAAAACCTCACAAACCCAAGAAATTGAGCAAATTCTCCCTATCCATGTTGAATATGTTTGCAGACTTGAGCTCTTCACTCTTAGTACTCTGGGTGATGGTCTGACAGAATTTTAAATGTACTGAGTCCTGTTTTCCCCTACAAAGTATAGAGTCCCAGCACTATAAAGAAGATGTTCCTGGACCATTATTTCTGTCTGAGTTAATATTTATATGGCAGCATTTTAATATTGTGTGTTTATAGAAGATTTGCTAGGTTTTGATCATGGGAGGCTCTGTGCTTAACAGGCACCTTCATCTTTGTGCAGCATTTGATCTGTGACTTCCTGCGCTGTCAAACACACCTTGGATGTTTCTTTTCCTGTCAGCAGAGTAAAACTTCCTTAATGGCATATCTAGACCTGTCGGGTGGGTTTCCTGCCATGTGCCCACTCCCCTTTCCACGTGTCACCTTCTCTCATCTGTTCTGATAGAAGCTGTTCCTACAACTCGAGCTGCTCCCCTCTGATCTCTGTTAAATTGATGAAATTTGCAGCCCTTTGAAGGCTGTGCCCCTGGGTGGATGATGTTTTAACAACTGATAGGTAGCTGATAAGCATATTTGCCTGCTGCTTTGATAAGTAACAACATAAAATGTGGCAACAAACACTACCTGTAGAAGAAATGGATCATGGAGATATATTGGGTGGAAGAAAGAGTAGATTTTTGGGTGCTGGTGCTCAGCATCCTGCCAGAGCCAGTTTGCTTTGGAAACGTTCTCATCTTCTGAGTGCGCTCCCGGCATCCTGACCGGCTTCTGTTGTATCTAACTGCTGTTGTATTGAGCCTGTGGTTGGACAACTGTGCCCCCTCCAGTTCCTAAATGCAGCTCAGGGGGATCACTTCTCCAAGTCACTGTCCTGTCCACCCTGAAAGTAACGTTTTAGCCGAATTCTCTTACTCAGGCCGGGATTCTTGGGATATTTACCAGTGGAAGGATACAGCTGAAAGCATTGTGCTGTCTGTGAGGCAGGTGGTGACGGCGTGGCTCTCAGTGAAGTAGATGGGGTAGGAATTAACACCTTACAAATGTTGTGAGTCACAGGCTGTAGTTTTTCTGGTCCTTCTAAAGGTACAAGAACACAAGACCATGTCCCACTGCTCATTAAATCACTTGCAAGTACGGTTTTAATGGGAACAGGGTGTAGTTCCTCGTGAGAGGAACTCAGCGTCAAAACAGAAAAAAGCTGAAAACATATTTATATAGAAATAGCAATTGTGAAGTTCAGTATGAAATATCCAAGGAGCCTGTGCATGACATACTGGTTTACTGTATGGAACTGTGTCATAACCTGGTGCCAGGATCAGGTAGTGCTTCAGGAAAAGGACATTTGATTTTTCCCCCACTGTTACCCAAAATACTTTTTTAAGCAGTTGTGCAAACCTTTTATTTTTTGTAGTCAGTAGGAATTCATTCCTTAGTGCCAGAGTGATTCGTTTGAATCTTTCCATTTATGAAGCCCTATTTTCATAAAGTAATTAACCTTATGTTCAAAGTACACTATCATAGTTATAGAATAAATTCTGACTTTTTACCAAAAGGGTTTTCTAAAATGCTTTGTGAGTGTTCTCTATTTCATAATCTGAAAGAAAAAAAACAACAACCAAACCCAAAATATTAATATACATTAAAAAAAAAAGTTTGTTTGAAGAGTCAAACGTGACCACCAAGTAACAGATCTGTGGTATGATTTTAAAGCTCAGCATCTAAATATTTTAGTAAAGAATGTGCTAAATTTTATTTTTCTTTTCTGGATATTTCAAACACAAGCTGTAGTGCTAAAGTGGTGCCATGGACCTCTGTGTGTGCTCCTTTCTAGGTTGATCCACTTTTTACAAGTGAAGTTAAGGAGAAAGTTAAAAGGTAAGAAGTTAATGGAGAAAGTTAAAAGGTAAGAAGTTAATGTTGAACCTTCTATCTGCCAATTGAAAGCAGTTGGCTGCCCAGCTTTTAAAATCATGTGTATGCAGTGAACATACAAACATCCACAATTTCTCTGGGCAACCTGTTCCAGTGCCTCACCACCCTCACCGTAAAGAATTTAATAATTTCTTTTGAGTCTTTTCATTATTTATTTCATGCTGGCTTCTGCACGATTTTGTGTGGGTCAATTCTCATTTCCTTCATCTGAGATTGAACACCTGACTGCCCTTCACCCTTGATCCCACTGACCTTGATTAATCTGAGGAAGATGAGGGCAGTGGAAATGGAACCATTCAGAACAGAAGAGTGCTTACAGTAAAGGAGAGAGAAAAGGAGCTCTTTCAGAACCACATTGCACCCAGAATCCAGCATCTGAAAACTCAGCATCTCCTGCATTTGGCCATTCTGGTGGCCACACTCCATTTCCTGAAATATTTAAATAGTGTGTTTTCCATAAATCTCTGCTTGCATCCTCCCTGTGTTACACGAATTCTTTAAGGGAAAAACTTGGTTTTTTTCCACTTCCCAAGGGCAAGTGATTGTTAACCTCAGAACCAGGCCTGAATTGCTCTGGCCACCTTCCATCACTGCCCTCAGCTGTAGGAGGGGTTGTTAGAGCCAGTTCTCAGGAGGTCTCCTCTCGGTGTGCATTTGGTTTCCAGGGCACCTGGAGTGCATTTCCTGCAGGAGCTGCCCCAAGATGATCTCCACGCTGCTGTGAAAAGGTGCTTTGCTGTGGTGAACAGCTCCATCTCAGAGGGGATGTCTGCTGCCATCCTGGAGGTAATTCCATCTTAGTGGTGAGGTTATTCAGTGAGGTTACAGTGAACCTGAAATCATCTTTTATCACTGGAAATGTGTGTCGGCATTTAATGTCCATGTTTCAAAGCTATTGGAGACAAAACTAAAATATTTCTGCAAGTGTTAGCAATTAAGGTTTTCTTCCCTTGAACTGACAGTTTTTTGTTTGTCTGTTTTTTGTCTGTTTGTTTTTAAAGGACAGAATGTAATTCTATCAATCCTGTTAAATTAACAATGCAGACCTGAGATGTAGAAATCATTCTGATTTACTGAGGTTGTCACTGTGCTTGATTCAACACCCACTTCCTTATAATGTTGCTAGAATGGACTTTCATTTATTTTTACGTCCTTTCAAAAAGCAATCTAAGAGCTGTATTTGGTTATTTAATTCTGAAATGATTAATGAATGAATGACATGCTCAGTTAATTCTTTTGCCATCAGTATTGAAAATTAATAGCCAGTTTTATTTCATACCTGTCAGAGTGGGACTCTGCTTAGTATTAAATGCTTTCTCAGAAAAAGTAAGTGCACTTGAAGTTTTTTGGGGAGATGTCTTTTGCTCTTCTGTGCATTTTGGTGGGTGCTGAGTGTTGGTTCATCGTGATCTCAGACCACAGAAGCTGTCACATCATTTGTATTAACGAGCCTCCTGTTTCTGTTTCTAATGACGTGCATTTCCAACACGCTGTTCATCTGAAAAGCCCTCATGAGCAAGAACGGAGCGAGCACTGTAAGAACTAGGAAGGTCAGATGATGGTGAGAAATGTGTATTTCCTTCCTGCAATGCCCATGCTCAGAGGTGGAAGCAGATGCTCTTTCAGAGCAGCAGTGCCCTGTCACAGCAGCCTGGCTGTGCGCTTTCCAAGCTTGCCCGTGCTGTGCTGGGTGGTTGGGATGGAGCTCGCAGTGCCCTGACTCACGGAGGGGGAAGTGAAGTTCCTGTCACCTCCTCCTCACCAGTCACACGTTCCCCTCAGGGCTACACGCAGAACAGTTGACCAAAATCAACCTGATTTATTTCCCCAGAGGGTGAGACAGGAACCAAGCAAACCAGAAAGGCTCTTTGGTCTGGTACAAATTGTTTTGCAAACTCAGGACTGACAGGACAATTGGAATAGCTTCTCCTCCAGAGGGGTTTGATTGTGTGTCTATTTACTTGTACTGTGGGGCTTGATGACATGCTGATAAAATCCCCTGCTGTAAAAATCTCTCAGAAGAAGTGTCAATCTAATAAAGTGAAGTTCTTTCCTGAGATGGCCAGCAGTAGGAAGGGCCATCTGCTAAGATCTGTTAAATAAAAATAGAAAACTATGTATAAAAGTCTTCTGGTCCTAGGCTGAAGAGAACATGCTTGAGTTTGGAAATGCAACTTTCATTGTCTTCAAAGTTCAACATTTAACAAGTTCATGAATCTGTAAGCAGTATTTTGGTATGGGATAAATATATAATAGATAAATGAGATAAATATATAATCACATCTATTTCAACCTGCCCTAAGGTATGAAAGAGCTAGAAGCCCATAACTAATTACTTTGTCAGCTGGTGCTGATATCTCAGAGATTTTGCTGTAACTGATTTATTTTCTGTTTGGCATTTGAAGAAGAGAAAACAAACATTATGGCAAACATTAAAAATGCATCTCTTCCTCTGAGAGCTCAGGAGTTCTGCACGTTCCTGGGCACGTGATGGTGAAAAAGGCACTGCCACTGGAGAGGTTTGAACCTGCTAAGAAAAAGGTTTTGACTCCAGCACCATTTCATTGGAGCACTTTTTCTGTGCTCTCAAGACTATTCCAACTGTTGTAAAAATCATTGGATTGTTATGCTTTTACCAAAAAAAGCCAATTAAAAAAAAATCATAGAAAAGGAAGTTGGACAGACTCCGTTGTGCTGCAAGGCAAAATCCAATCTTGGACAACATGGGAAGCACAGGCCTGGGAGTTTGGAATAAGAGCCATAGCAAATTATAAAAATAAAAAATAAAGATGAAGGGATGTTGTAAAGCAGTAAAATTGAAGAGCCAACAAAAAGATGCATAGGCTAGAAGGGAGAAAATGAGGGACAATCCAGAAGACAAAGTGATAAATAAACCCTGTATTTACTCTCTAAGCCTTGTGTTGCTGGTTAGAGATGCTTATTGGGTAACATGCTCCCACAGCTTAAATTTACACCCTGCATCCTTCTGCAATAGCAGTAAAACACATTTGCAGTCAGAATAATGTAACAAAACAGATGGCAAATGGACTAAAATGTTATTTTATGCTATTATTTGTGGAACCTAGGTCAGTAAATTATACATATTTTCAACAATGCAAATGATTCTTTTTACTGCTTAAAAATAGACTATCTAAATTAAATTCTGAGCCACTTGATGCAGTAATTATTTACAGCCCAATCCATTTGTTTAAGGCCAGTGGTATAAAGGCAGTCCCACATCTCAAGTATTTGGCCATCTGTTCTGTTTTTCAGTAGCTATAATTCATTGGTACCTGTGTGGTTTGGGACCTGAGGATTTTCTTATGTAGCAGTTACTGCCCTCCAAGTCTATGAGACAGAACAAATGCCTTTCCCTTTAGAGTCCGGAAATTACAGAAAATTAAATATAAACTTAGCGCTCAACTTCAATCAGTCATCAGCTCTGTAGCTTTGAAAAGCAGAAGCGAATGAATATATCCTGAAATAATTTTTAGCTGTGCCACAGCCCAGTGTAAGCTGCAGCACAGCAGTGCTGGGCCAGCCTGTGCTCCTCCCCAGCAGGCACAGCCCAGCACAGAGCTGCCCCAGGCCACTCACACTCCTATCCAGTGGTCACTGTCCAGGTGCTTCTTCCCTTCAATGGACATTTGCTCGCTTGGGAACGAGCCAGACCTGAAATATTCTGAGTTTTGGATTTTGAAAGCAGAAATGCAGCGAGGGCAGGCGAGGGCCTCAGGCAGGTGACAGGGGACAGTGCCACACTTCACTGCCACCACCCAGCTCCTGATTCTCAGTTCAGCAGTTCGAGTAAAATATCTTCATTCCTTACTCATTGGAGGTGTTTGAATGAGGTCAGCAGCCAGCACTGAACACGAGGGCGTTTGGGGCCGTCAAAAGGAAGAGCTCAGAAAGAGCTGAATCAGAGATTCTGTCTCTCTTGGAGATGTTGGAGCTTCAGTGGGATCCTGGTGCTGGGGCTGTGTTTGGGTGATTGGAGCCAAAAGCCACTCCTCAATTCCCAACCTGACAGGCAGAGTGGGGCCCTGGTATCTCTCATTTCCTGGGTGAACTTGGAGGTTCTGAGGACGTTGCTGTGCTGATGAGTACATACTGTCATCATGTGCTTTTGTGATTCTGCTTGTGGACAACAGATTTGTTTAAGAGTGAAGTCAGACCAGATGACAAAATAATTCGTGGGTGACCAAAGACTGTATTTCCTCTCACCAAAATGACCTTTTTAAAAATTATTTTTTTAAAAAGCTGTATCTCAAAAACTTTGTTCACTTAGATAAATGCAGAAGTCTGCCCTGTAATTTTTATATTTCTAATTTATTCTGGTTAGTGTTCATTAATTTGTCTGAATTACCTCTAGATAAGTTTCTGATGCAAGGTGTAGAATAGGTTATATCATTAAGGGTTATTATTATTTTTAGCACTGACTGCTGCAAAGCAGATGTTTGTGCCAGGACTATGGAATTCATGTGGTCAGACTAATAAATTTGCAGTGGTGATTTTAAACAGTGTTTTCCTTGGATATATTAAGTTATTAAAATAGTTTGCTAAGTCCCAGCAGTCTCTCCCTATTCAAAATATAATTACTCCTGTACATTTTCAGCCAGGGTATTTTTCTCTTCAGTTTTGTCCAAACTATAAGAAACCATGGTTTTCTCCCTGGAATTTTTTTTCCTTGGTATGTAGACTGAAACAAAATTGCTCCTCATGCAGGATTGTAATGACAGCAATTAAAAATGCATTCACTCTGGAGTGGCAGGGAATCAGTGTGAAGCAGATTGAAGATTTGGGGGAGTGAATTTCTTTCTCATTTGACACTGTGATAATTGTACAATATGAATATTTCTGGTTTTACAGTCAGTGCATCTCAAGACTTCCCAATTCATCAATAGTAATTAAAGCTTCAGATCAGGACACGCATGAGTAGCAGAGTTGAGTGCCCAGGGTTTGCACACTTCAGAATTGAAGCTGTGTTTTTTAGAGTAGCCAGGAGTTGGTCCCTTGGGAATGGTTTCCTGGTTTGGAATGGATGCTGATTCTGCAGACAGACTGAAATGCTGTGTGAGACCCCACACTTCATTCCTTTTTCATGTACCTACATGCACACATAGAAATACCTCCTCCAGGTGTATCCCCTGCTCTCTGAGGAGTCCCGCAGCAAGAGCTGTGTGGATCAGGTGTTTTGAAGGCATGACGTGTTCTGAAGGCAGAACCTTTTCTCTCCTCTGTCAGCTGCTGTGTCACTGCATCCTTCCCTGCATCCCTGCACGCTCACACTCCAAGAAGGGCCACACTAACACAGGATCCCAAAAGAAAAGCTTTTTCCAGAGCCCTCTGTGACCCACGGGAGTCAGAACTGAGGAAAAAGTGCAGAGAGACTTCCAGGGTCCTGTGACTATTGTTGAACTGCCCACACGTCTTCAGTTCTGCATGTTACAGAATATCTGTGGAGAGTGTTTTAATAGAACTAGAAAACAGACAGTGCCCTGGCTTTTTGTGCTGTGAACTAATCTTCTCGTGCTCAGAAAGGGAATGAGTTAGTGACAACCTTTGAGCTGAACTTTAATTTTATCTTCTGCAAGCCTGCCATATGTTCGGAGCTTCCAGGGGGAAACAAACTGCATACTTTGAGGTGGAAAACAATAAAGGATGAAGCAGCTATCCATTGACTTTCTGCATTGATTGCTTCTGATAATATATTCAAAGTTACAGGACGAACAAAAATGTCAACAAAATATTTCAAGCAAGTTCTATATAGGAGATCACCTTAGATATGGTATTTTTCCGTTAAGAAACCAGAGAGATGAGAAAGAAGTTTGATTTGTTTTTTCTACTTTTCATTTTTAAATTGTTACAATTACCACCTCAAAATCCATTAATCCTTATAAACTGTTGTATCCTTTTTCTTTGTGTTCCTCTAGGCAATGGATTTAGATATTCCAGTGCTGGCAAGGAACATTCCTGGGAATGCAGCAATAATAAAACATAAGGAAACAGGACTGCTATTTTCAAATCCCCAGGTAAGGAAACAACAAATCCTTAGACCTTGCCCTTCCAAAGGTTAGGTTCATTTTCTTTTACATGCTTGTGTCTGTCTGGACACTTGGCTTTTCCTCTCAGCAGTTTTCCTGGGATTCTCCCAAGCCCCTGGGTGTCAGTGTGCCTGTTTGAAGCTGTGCTGCTGCCTGCCCTTCCTTTGCAGTTCAGGAAACTCGTACTAGGTGTCAGCCTTGCTGAATGTTTGCCTGTGCTGCTCACAGCCACCAGCAACTTGTTGCACTGGAGTTTGGAGATTCCATAGCTAAACCCTGGAAGAGGTGCTCTGGATGTGCCCTATTTCCCTTCAATAACTGAAGAATGGACTTGGTTTAGACAAGCTGTAGCTCACCAAAAGAGAGCAATGAGCCTGAAGTTTTAGATAACACATTTTCTGTAGTTTCTAGCAGTAAGTGTTAATATAAAGTATTTTTAGATGCAGGATAGTGCTCAGTCAGAGAAATTAATGACTAAAATTAAGTCAGGTGTTAGGATGAAGTCTCTGTGAAAAGAAATAAGAATGGGGTGAGAGGGAACACTACCCACATTTAAATGCTGGAAGTTTTCATTTCAGCATATTTTCCTGCATTAGGGCTTTGCTGTTACATATTCATATATGCTGTGGAAGATGACTCTCAGAAACAGATTCTCTCACTGTTTTATCCAACTCAAGATTTAAACAAAGCATATTAGAATAGTCCATTTGATAATTTTGCAAAGGAGAAAATGTATCTTGTTTATTTTCTTTGTGAAATGTGTGATTAATACATCCTATGAAGCTGTGTTTCAGAAAGGTGAATCCTCTAAGTTTTGGAGGGATTTTTTAATAGAAAAATTCTTGCAATTCATGTATGGTGGTTTTGTTTGTCTGTTTCTCGAACATTCAGTGTTTCCAATGGCTTCTAGAAAAAAAAGAAAAATTCTTTGATTACTTCTGTACATGTACTCCCTGAAAAAGCCCACTGACTTCCCATGCTCCTTCAAAACTTCCAGGGCATACAATCCTATTGAACACATGGACTGAGAGCTCTCCTGATGTTAATGCTGCTGTGTCCCTCAACATTCCGGCTGCATTTGGCTTGGAATTCAAATGCATTATTCAAACCAGACCCAATTAGCTTCATCATGCATCCTTGTGAGAAGCCTGTTCTGTGATCTCCAAACATCCTACATTTGGATGTTTATTTGGAATTCAAGATCAATTAAAAATACGCTACACGTCTCAGCCAGGGGAAAGTGCAGTTTTAAGCACAGAAGTAGCCCCAGTGACATCAGTGACTCCGTACAAATGGCTGAGGACTGCGGGACTGTCTTTTGTATGAGAACTGCAGTCACAGGCTGTGAATATGTCTAGAACACTGTAATTTTAGTTTCTATAAACCCCTTCTGCCTGAGCTCCCTTCTCTGCACTGTGCCAAAGATCAGAAGCCCCCATTCTGCTGCTGTCTGTTGACCCCCTTTTTGCTGTTACTCTGTCTCAGCAGCCCCCAGAATCTCTTCTAGGTGAGGACTTGCATTACCACATGAGTTTGCACACTCCTAGGTAATGTTTGTACTGGAATCAGCAGTGTTTGTGCAGCAACCCTGTCTGAGAAGGCAAAGTAATATACCCCCTTTCTCTGAAAAACAGCAATTGTATCTCAGTTAATTAAAGCCCTTGTATGCTTTCATTGGTGTCAAATGATGTATAAACGATCAAAGTTTTCAAATGGGTCAGGAAAACACTTGTTTACAGGAGAATGTCCTAATCCCACTGCAGAGTTATTGAAAAACTTCCTTCTTGCAGAGATGAGCTCAGAATGCCAAACATCAGCACTCGTGGTTTTAAAGATAAAGCAACCATTTACTCTTGTTCCTTATCTTCCCAAACCGTATCAAATACAGTTTTTAAGCCACTGCACAGAGTCTGTCAGAGGTTGAGAGTTACATTAGATCAAAGAAATGCAATTAAGTTAGAACACTTAGAGTTTTGAAGGCTGCCTGACCTTTTAATTGTTGGGAGAAGGGACACTGCCTGTGGCACTTTGAATACTGCCTTAGGGGATTCCGTCTGACTGAATGGGGATTGGAAAACCTGTTCTGGGATGAAGTTTTTTGTTTTTTTTTTTTTTTACTTTGATTACTCTGACATCTTAAGTCTCTTTTCTGCTGTACCCTCAAGTGCGTCCAGTTAGTGAGGGAAATGCCTTTAATCATACAGAGAGAATAGAACTGCATCCAGGTGCTTGGGAAAGGCTGTCTGGCTTGAAGAATCTGGACCAACAAAGATTAGAGAAGAAATCTTCCTTGCTAAGTTTGGTGGATCCTCTCTGTGAAGATACAGACTGGACCATAGCCCAGGAGCAGAAAGCTTTGCTTATTTTCAAGTTGTTTCTGATCTGAGGAGGGAAAGCTTTACCTTAGACAGGAGCAGTTGTGCCTGCTATCTTTGGAAAGCTAAATTAGAGGGATATTAATTGGCCATTATGCAGTGAGAATTGTTTTAAATTGTGAGTGCTGTTGGCTTTCTTCTTTCATTCTTGCTGGAAGTGAGCTTTTGTGGCTTACAGGAAAGTAGGAAATGTTGTGCCTAACTGTAGCCATCCTTAACCATTTGCATTTGGCTGGAAACAGCAAAAGCCTTGCCAGTCACTGAAGCCAACACCCAGATGGAAATAGTTAATCTGCAAGTGAAAGCTGTGGAAGGTTTTGTTCCTGACACTACATCATTTGTGCACATTACTGTGCACATTACTTCTAAATCATGGTTTGATCCTGCTGCTGCTTGAATTTGCAAATTTATGGAATATTTGACACTGAGTTAATGGGAGTTGGAGTAAAAAAATAATTAAAAAAAAAGAAATAAGAATGGGGCAATAAATAATGCAAAACTATGTTAAAAGGGAAGACACAAAGCGTTATTCAGCATGTTAAATTTCAAAGTTATGTGTTGAATGTCTGTAAAAGCTCATGGAGGGACCTAAATAAAGAGAAGGAGGTAAATAAACTTCAAAGCCAATAAGAGAGGGGACCAAGCCTGGACAGAGGTTGAGAGAGTGTGACCTGGACAGACCAGTGTTAGCAGAGCCAGCCGGGGGTGGTGAGAGGGAAGCACAGCTGGGCTGGGTGCAGCAGCAATGCTCTGACAGCGCCTTGGCCAGGCCACTTCCACCAGGGCTTCAAGCCAGGAAGTAGCCCAAGTGTTCAGACCTTTGACCCCTCTCAGGGAGCAGACAGATTTTCAGTTTGTGGCAGTGCCAGCGCTCCCTGTTTGGACTCCCCCAGAAACACTGGCCCTGTGCCTGTGGAGGGCACACGAGGGCCAGCTCCTGCTGAGCCCCACCTGCCACCAGGTGCGCCTGTCACTGTTCTGCATTTCCACCTGGCCTTTGCCTTCCCCGGGGTGATCCTCGGGTGTTTGAGAATCACGTTCTTCTGTCTGCTGAGGCTGCCGTGAAATGGTTTAATTGCAGACTTACTTTCATTATATAAATAATATATTAACCATGCATCTTATTTTCATTATGTGTGAGCTGTGCAGTTCTCGTGGTAATTGAAGAATTATGCATTCCTTTTACTTGGTGCTCTCATTTTCCAGCTTTATCTCCTGGATACCTGTGTTTCTGTGTCTCTGCAAAATATTACGCCAAATTTATTTTAGGTGCTCTGTAGAGGAGTTGACATTTTCTTTAAGGATGATTGGTCAATTTACCAGGAGAAAACTGTATTATGGATGTTGCTTTTGAAAAATGCCTGTGTTTGTGGTGGAGTACTTCCCGTGAAAAGGGCAGGTGTAAGAGTGGTTCTGGATGTACAGAAGATGATTTTCTCCCATTTTTCTGGGTTGTGGCTGACTCCTGAGGCTCAGCTTTTACACTGTGCTTTGCTGTCACCCGTGTATTAATTATAACCACTCTGTAGGTGAATAAATGTGCATGCAGTGTAACAGCTAATGGAAACACGCTACCTCACTGGGATTAGTGCATATATCACAGGCTTCTGGAAAAGCAGAATGAAATTCCAAGCTGGATTTTCTGAAAGAGCTCAGAGTTCTGAATGTCTGCATGCTCCAAGTGGGAGTCCAGCCCTCAGACTTACCACAAAACCACAACTGAAATGCAAGTCACTTGTAGTTAAGGGAGACACCTGAAAAATGAAGTCATTGCTATCCAAAGCTGAGCATCCAAACCTGAAAACAAGCCAAGCCAGCTGCTCCAAGGGTACAAGGCAAAACCCAGATAAGTCACAGTGAATCTTCCCAGTGGCTTCCAGTCAGATTGCAAGCGACTTGTGGGTGGTCACTTCCGATTAGTAGAAGAAGTAGGGATAAAGCTGAGAAGTCCTTATTCTCCATCTCCTGGTATTTTTCCATTTGCTTTTTCTCTCTCCTCCTGCACTTTCTCAAATTTTATGCTTTGGACTCAGTTTGGCTTTTTTTCCTGAAATTATCCCCAGCCTTAAGTATTGTAACTGTGAATAAGGATCTCATTTCTTCTATCATTTACATGTTTCCAAGTTTTTGTCCTCTATATCCACAATTTAAAAGAATGCTAATAGGACTACCTGTCAAGAAATGTTACATTGCTGCTTCTGTTCTTAGGTAATTTACATAAATTATTTTTAAGCATTACTTTAAACAAAATCCTCCACAGGATCATAAAATTAAAGTTGGAATGTCGTTCAGTGTGAACAGTATTTATTACTGTGATTATACAGGCAATTGGATGGAGCCAGCATAAGTCATGTAAGACTTTCCCACCTTCCCTGCTCTGTGTTCTTGGCAGCAACGGGGCAAGGAAAGGAATGTGTCTGTGGAGCTGGAGTCAGTGCCTGACAGACACAGCCTCGGGTGCTCCCCACACCTGCTTTAGGGACATCTCACAGGCACCACAAAACGCCCTCCTGGCACCACAGAGGTCCCACGTGAGGGACTGAGAGCAGCACTGAAATCAGCACAAGCTGGCAGCCGTGGCTGGGAGCAGGCTGGACACGAAGCTGGTGGCTCTCGTGGCTGCTCCAGAGGCTGCTCTGTCCGTGCCCTGTGGCCAGAGCAAAGGTTACCAGCAGCACTGGTTGTGTGTAGAGCGAGAGGTTATTGTTCACATGCACGTCTGGAAATCCTCTTACTCCATTACCTGGCTACAAACGTTTGAACAGAACTGATCTGTGCCTCTCACTGTTTAAATTTCGTGGCAGTGATGCACATACTGATAGTTTGCCTTGTCAGTGAGAGTCAAAGCAGTGATTATCCCATGTTCAACGTGATTTCCCATATCAGTGTTTCCCAGGGGTCACATTACATTATGTATTATGCATAGCCATCGCTGGCACTGCAGCAGCAAAATGGATTCTGTGGTAACCAAAGATTTTATATCTGCAGATATTTTGACACTCTGTGTACTTAGTTTTTCAAGTATAGTCTTCTACTTAACCTAATGTTGATATGAACTCTGGTCTTATCTGTGATATTTCCTTTCACAGCTGACAGATTGTGTAAATAATGTATCTCCCTCTCCCATCCTTTTTGTCCCCCATTTCCCTATGCACTGAGCTTCACTACCAATTGTGTGGTAATACATTATCTTAATTTTCCACTGGCACAAGAGCTTTGTGCTTTTCTGAGCTGAACCAAGGCATTATTTTGCACAGATCTGAGCACATTTGTAATCAAGCTGAAGCATTGGAAGTTGTCTCTTGATAGAAAATTAGACCAGCTGCTCAGAATAGATTAGTTCAGACAGCAAATCATCTTTCACATGTTTGAAGCTCACAATTTCTCTCCCCTAGAACCAAATGAGAGTGGCAGAGGAATAGTTGTAATCTTTGAGGTCTAGTATTTTGCCCAGTAAAGTTAAAGGAAATACATGGCTTTTCTTGTGTTTGTGGAGCTAACCCTGCCCAGGTGCAGCCCCTCCAGAAGAGTTTGCTGCTGCCCTGCTCTCCTTGCACTAGGACTGTGTTTATGTAGTGACTTTTTTAGTCTTACCATAAAATTAACTGAAGATGTTGCAGCAGCAATGAGATAAAAGTTTAGCTGAGCTGAGATCAAACATCTGATGCCAGTTGTCCTCCATGCAGACCAGGCAATTAATTTACAACCAGCCTGGTTTTCTAATAAGTGGTTAGGCAGACAATTGCTGTGTCATTAAATTTGTTGCTCATTTGTCTTAACACTCTTGGAATTGTATTTGATTTGTAATATCTTGGTGGGGTGTGTAAAATAATAACATTATTATTTATTGATCATTGTTTATAAATAAATTATGGTACTTGAACTTGAAAAATGACTTTGAACAGCTTTATATATTGGCTCACAGTTGGACAAAGTCAAGATACAGGTACCAGCTATTTCAGTATCATTAGAACTTTTTCAAGGAACTTTTAATTTACTATTTTCTCTATCTGTTTTAGGAGTTCATTGTGTTGTCCAAGAGTTTGATCAATGACCCCACTATGGAAAAAGAAATTATATCAAGGGCCAAAGACTACGTGAAGAAACATCACTCATGGGAAAGCGAAAGGAAAACCTACCAGAATCTTGTCCTGAGGCTCCAGTGAATTGCAAGACTCCAGCTGGTAGCCAGCAGTCCGTGTAGAGCACTTTAACCATGGAAATGTAATTAGGTTTGGGTTTCTCTTGGGTTCTTTTTAGAAAAATAGTAAGACATGCATTATTATTCTTCTCAAACACACCAAGATCACGGGCACTGCCAGCTGCTCCAGACTGTGACATGTTCCTGACCCAGCACACCCTCTGTGTGCCAGCTCACCCCAGACCAGCATCACTTCGTGAGATCTTTGGGAGAAATACACTCCTGGAGCAGATGCCGGGTTTTGGTGGTTGTAAGGCCTCAAGGGGCAGATGATTTCGTGCACACAGTGGAGCTCTCCACCACACAGAGCTGACATTAAATGTTCTGATCCTGCTGCATCCCAACCAGCCTGCAGCAGCAGTTTTCTTTCCAGTGGTACCCATCCGAACATATTCAGATACACATCTCACACATGCTCATAAAGCCAAGATTATATAAACAGAGTATTAAGTTATTAGCATGAATTTTTTCTTCAGCTCAACATCTCTATTGGCAGCACAACGATCAGGGGGCCAGAAAGCAAAGGGAGTGCTGATGCCTGGGGAAAGGGAGGAGTACAGGGCGTGTTCTGTGCTGCCCTCTGAGCACCTGCATCCCTTTCAGATCAGCTGAGAGGGCCCAACAGTCCTGTGCCTGCATTGTCCCTGGGACCGGAGCAGGAGGGTTGGCCCAGCCCCTGGTGCAGGTTGCAGAGCTGTGCAGTGCCCCCACAGCAGCGAGCGCTCACAGACAGAGATGCTTTGTTACATAAACTACCTCTTAGTTTGCCAGTTCCTTCAGTACCTCTGTGGTTTACTGATTTCCAAAAAGATTTATGAGAGCTATAAAAAGGAATGAAGGGGAGGGGGGGCAGTATTTTCAATTTACTGTGTGTTTTGGTACTGTTTGTTCTTATTTGTGGCTTTTCAGGATGTATTGCAGTATAATTCAGCAGGCTGTTTTAAAATGAAACTTATCTCTGCTTAAAGTTCATACTAATCATTCCTGTCAGCCCAGTGATTATGGACATATCTTTGAGTCTGTAATTGGTCATCAAAGGGCTTGTATCTAGAGAAAAAAAATGAGGGTCATATTTCTAACTACTTGTTATTAGGAAACTGTTTGCTTTGTATAGTCTTGATCCTGCCCTGAGGAGAGCCAGTGAAATGTTTTCTGTTGATTTCAGCGGCTGTTGTGTCAGACTTTTCTTTGTAATGATGGAGTTCACTGTGTATTTTAAGCTTTCCTCTTTATTTTTGATGTTTTGCAACAGTGTGGTACAGTAAACAAGACAGTAGTTTGAATGTTGTATATTGATTTCTCCAGAATTCCCCTCCTTGCTTTGTGACACAATCCCCAAGGGCAAAGCCAGCCTGATTTGAAATCCAAGAATTGCAGCTTTTGAGCGCATTTTTCCTAAACATTTCTGCCGTGTCCTTTGCCACGCTGGGATGGAAGTGCAGCTGTGCTGGTTCTCAGTTTAAAACCAGCATCTACCCCTGAACAGACTCTAAATCTGCAGCTGAATCAGCCAGTTGGGTGTTCCCTGCTGTCCCAGGAGGAGCCATATTTCCTTGGATCTCTCCATTTCCAGTAACTAGTGAGGTCTCCTGTATCTCTTTTGGCCACTGCAAACAAGGCACTAAAGGAGGAATTCCAACAACATGGATTTTCAGCGTGGCATACGTGGCAGGAGACCTTTCCAAAAGAAAAAGATCATTTCTAACTAACTGAGCTGACTTCAGGGAGTTCTGCTCCTCTCAGAACCCCTCAGAGATCTCCTCTGCCAGCTTGTGTCTGATAACCTGCTTGATTGGCTTTAATCCTCAGCCATTCCCCCACTCCCTCTTCAATAGCCTTGGTTGTCTTCTGAGAAAAAACAGGCTTTTAAAAGCAAATAAACAAATACATAATGTGGGATAGAAGCCTAAGCACTGAGCTAATGGTAAGTGATTAGTAATAGTAATGATTAGAAAGCTATTTCTGAAGCCTGATACATTTATTACCAAGCTTCAAGCACCTATAAATACATTGATCTGGAATTTGTGCTATTCCCAGCAAAACAAAATATGTTCAAGTGAGAAATTCTGCTACACCCTCGGAATGTAATTAACATATGATTTTTCAGGCTGTATTTAATCTATAAATATGAAATCTGCATCTGGGAAACAGCATGCTCATTTGCATGTGATAACCATACCAGAAGCACAAACAGCTCTTCTGCAAGGGATGCATGAAGGGAAAAAAAAAAAAAAAAAAAAAAGGGAAAACAACCAAAATAGTGGAGAGCTGAGCCCTCAGGACTGTGTTACAGTTGTCAGAGGAGGCAGCACTCATCAATCAAGGGCACTCAGCTTTGGGATCATTTATCACAGGGGCTCGTGCTCTGCCACAGGAAACCTGTCCATGAAGGCTAAAAGGTTGGGGCAACAACTGCAGGGAATTTCATCATCATAAATTGCGACTGGATTTATGTTTTAAATTTCATCCAGTCTTATGTTGCAGGCCTATAAATATTCAATGAGTCTTGTAAGTCCTTGTAAGGAAAATATGAGACCCATGCAAGCAGTTTTGGGTATAATTATCTTTCCAGCAACTTCACTCAAATGATTTTATAAGTAAGAATAATCCTTTTGTTGTCCTGCAGTCCTAATTATAGTATTTATCTTCTCCCTTCACAGCCCCATTCCTACCCTAGCAGCTTTTAAAGCAAGGCACACCTCGATGAGATGCAGATACAGCTCCAAAAATAGCACTTGTTCTGTTTGCAGGAAAAAAAAAAAATACATTGTGCGTTCACCCCATGGCCAATTCTGTGTTTCAGGACCTTGAAATGTACTGCTAATTAATCCAATTACATGCGTTTTATTTTGCAATTAATTCTGCCATTGAATCCATGGGAACTGAATGAAAGCAGTGGACCTGTACAATGGGTACCACTTTGCTGTTCCCTTTGCTGGCACAATCACCCCAGAACTGGAGGCTCTTCGGTGGTGTGTGACAAAACCCAGCCAGAGCCTGTGGTATGTGGCACGGGAGCTTCCTGAATTAGGATTTCATTTTAATCAGCCCTAAAGCATATCTATTCCAAATTTTAGAGTTAGTTCCTACATTCCCATTACAGACCTAACCAGTGTCTGCCCTGAGAAAAGTGATACTGAGGTAAGTTTTCCCATTTTTCGGGATGTTGACCATTGGTGGTTCCATTCTACAGAACCTCAGAGCTCCAGATTAGCAAAAGGCAGTTACTCGGTCAGAGAAAATTTAGTTTTGATGGTTTGCTGTTATCCTCTTGACATATCAGGACTTAAAAGACAATTGTCCAAAAAAAAAAAAAGTTAAAATGTATATTGGAAGATTTAAAATATTTGTGCCTCTTCTGCAAATCGTTTACCATTAACCTGAGTATTAAGCAACCCAAACATCTGCAAATGCTACCTTTAGGTTTAATGAATGCACAAACACTTCAGTCTTTTTTTTTTTCAACATATTTTCTCCTGCCTATTGGGCTCATAACTTGTTCTGTCCCTTTCTCCCCTCAGTCTTTTTAATCTTTAGGTCAGGACTCGTTCCCCATGAAAATAAAGAAACAGTTTTGTCAAAGCCTTGTCAGAGGAGATGGGTGCTTCCATGTGGAATTCAGTCATTTAATGGCTCAGTGGGATCTGAGCATTTTTTTTCATTAAGTTGTCCAAAGTAATTTCATCACTGCAGAATTTATTTCACTTCCACCCCTCCTCTGTCTGGTTGGTTCCAGCCCAGTTCCTTTAATGTTTGAAACTTAAACCTCATGTAAGAGCAGGTCCCTACAGCCTTGTACATGTCCCAGTATTCTTCAGTGTCTTTAATTGTGCCTGACACAGACAAAGGAAAATCTTGATCTTTCAGGACCCTAATTGCATTTAGGATTTTAGAGGAAAGGATCTACTTATTAAAATAAAAAGTCTTACAGTCACCAGTATAAGAGCAAACTGTAATACAAAACCAGGTTTCCTAATTTAAAAAAAACCCAAACCAATCTACATTTTCTAAAGGGTGGATAATCACCTGCAATTTAATTCTCTCTAAATGAACCATATTTTCATCAAGTAACAATCCCGTGTCATTCCTGTGACATCTATTTTAGGTATCAAATACTGAGGGCACTTGAAATCTCACATCCTTTCCAAAAAACGTAGGCCAGCAGTTGTTTTGTCCAGTGCCTGAAAAAAATTACTCTAGGAATTCATTTCCCCCAGAGCATTGCCATTAAGCTAATTTAAAACATTTGTTTAAAATTAAACAATACATTTAAATTAGACCAGCAGAGAATATCTGGCTACTGAGGATTCACAGTTGTGGACACCTGACCTGGAACAGCATTTAAGCCTCCCTGCAGCACCCTTTATCCCTTCCTGCTCCAGAAGCAAGTGGTGCCACCCCTGTTATGATATTTTAATATGCTTCTTACATGCAATTCCCCTTCTTGTGTACTTCAAATCTGCTTAAGACATAAGTCCAGCCACAAGTATAACCTTGCCAGATAGAGGTCACTTATATCATTTGTCTCATTCCATCAAGTTACATCATTCATTTAAACTAAGTGCCCCTCTGCTGCATAAAACAATAATCCCTGCTGTTGAAAAGTTGCTCTGTTATTTTAGTGGCTTTAAAGAAATGAACTGAGTTACCAAATCTTTAATTTAACTTGAGCAATACATCAAAAACTTAGATCCTTGAGTGTGACTTTTCCCATCCCTTATGGCTCCTAGATCCGTTCCAATTTTTTTTGCTTTTCAAGATAGGTTTAGGTAAGTAAGAAGTCACCTGAAACCGCATTACAAAAATTACATAAATTGCTGCTTGTGCAAGTGTTCACACCTTGCACTGCACACCTGACCCACCAAACACTGCCGTGCTCCCAGGGCAGTGCTGGCCCATGTCCCAGAATTTTCAGCACCAGGGCTCTGTGCTTTTGGGGAAGGGGCTGCAGGCTTCCCCTGTGGCTCTGAGCACAGCAGTAGAAATAATAAATACTACTGGCACTATTGTTGGCTCTACCACCCCTATTTCTCTTCCTGGTGCCATCCAACAACGACAATTCTTTGAAGAGCAAGGTAAGGCTGTAAAGGTAACACACCCTGATGAAGTTGTAATGCTCTCAAATACTGGCACAAAATATTGGTACGAAATATTGGCGCAAAATTTCAGCACTTCAGTCCCGGTTTAGGAGTTGAATCCAGTCAGGCAGCGACAGCCATGGCGTTGCCTCCCACCCCTCAAACAGCATCAGCAGCTCTGGGGTTACAAGGTGCCATCTGACATGGATGGGGGCACGAAGGGCTGGCTCACACTTTGTGATATGGTTTGAAGTCAGGGTGTCTTGGCCACGTACTATTTCACAGGCTGCACCACAAATCGGGCAAAAAAAAAAGCTGCATCTTTTTCTGTTTGATAGTATAGCAAAGTAAGAGGCAATGGACAAATTTAATAACCATTTTCTGGGACAGGAGAACATTAGTATTACATGCTCTGAATATTCATCATTTTTTTTATACCACTTCACTCTCTTTTTAATCTCAGTATGACCCTGGTAATGATTCTGTTCAGAACAGGTTTAAAGTCTTTCACAGAGCCTGCAGCTCAGTCTCTGTGTTGTGTTTACTGTTTCTTACTGATTACATCTCTTACCACGTAGCCTTGGGAAATGCTCCAAGGTGTCCCTGGAGTATTGTGGGTCTGGTTACCTGCTGCATCTTCAATCCTTTTTAGTTACTTTGCTGTAGCTAAACGAGATCATTTCTCTGTCCCCTCCACTCTTTAAACCTTTGTTCCTGCACGGCATCAGTTTGAATAAAACATCAGGACGTGTTTAATTTGCCAGCAGTGCCCAGGTAACACTGCTCCACACTGAAGTTACCCCTCTCCTTTATCCTCCTGCTTGCCAGGCTTGGATTCAGCTCTAGAGCCGGAAGAAGTCACCCAACCCAGCTCAGGCTTGGGCTGCCCTTTGCAGGGCACAGGGAGCTGTGTCCTGCCGAGCAGTGGGAGCTGGATCCATCCCTGGCTTTGCACGGTGCAGGGGGTGTGGGAGTCAGAACATATTCACTGGCACCTTCCTCAAGTGTCACTCCACGTCACCTGATGTAAAACACATCCCTGCTCCACTGCAGTTGCCACACAAACAAATAACGTGCACGCAAGGACTTCTTCCATCAATGTGTCTTGGTATTGGAAGATTTCTGGGAAGACAGAAATTTAATCATGGGAAGCGAAGAAAAAGTGAAAGCCTGGAGATGAAGCTGGCACTTCCGTGATGCTCTTTCAGAAGCTGTCACATAATATAGATGCTATTCTCCCCCTTCCTAGTGTTGCCTGTTAAATGCATGTCTCCCTCCTCCCATCTATTTTTGGTAAGGCCAAAAGTCCCCCAGAGCACTATAATTATCTCCGTCAGAAATGTCAGAAGGGTTTACAGCTGAAGTAGGTGTCTGCCCAGAACAGGAAAATCAGGTACACCCTCGTGTGTGCTGGGGAGGCTTTCAAAACAAGTTGCTGCACACAGTTTTCAGGGGAAGATTGGGGAATCTGGCTGTCCAAGTGGGAGAGATTTGTGCAGCATCTCTGCTTTAGAAAATAAGAGAAAATAAGTCAGATTATTCCTCAGGGCATTAACTTCGAGCCGTTAAGGACTGGGCAAGAGAAACTTTAAATAAAACCTTCTTGCTTCATCTGTTGGGAGGGAGGAAAATAGATGTGCCCCTTAATATAAATGCAATAATGAGGATTTGCTGGGGATGCTTTCCCTGCTTTTCCCTTTGTTTATTGTCAGTTTTCCCTGCAACACATGCCAGGGTTAGAACTGCTCTGCCCAGTAGCCAGAAATAAGTGAGGTTTTACTTAAGTCAAATGTTGCTATGGCAGTGTTAAAATTAAATTACAGTAAGGTTTATGTGTGACTGAGTATCCATACACACAAGAAGTGAAAACTACACTTTCAACAACATATGTCAACTAGCACTATCTTGTCAAGAAATGCAAAAAAAAAGCAAATATTATTAAAAGGCCTTGCAAAGACATTTTGGAAGGACTCAAATGATTTAGACCTTGAGCTCAGATTTGTGAAGTGCAGAACACCAAACAGATGCCAGGCTACAACCAGCCTTCGTGTGTATCTTTGTTCTGAGGCATCAGGGCCTGATTTTCCCTGGAATTCCCATCTCCCACTGGTTAAGAATATTGGCTGCACGTTGCACCTCTGAAATCAGACCTTTGTGGTATAAGACTGCACACTCAACTCTAAATACTGCTTAGAAACTGAGGATTTACATTTTCCATCTCTTTAGTCCCCCCGCCTTTCAGGCCGACAGAAAATGCAGAGAAACCCAGGTTTTGCAGAAGAGAAGTGACAAGTACACCGTCCTTTGTTTGTGACAACACTCAGCCTGTAACCCCAGAGCACAAAACTCCCTCTCTGCCCTTGGACACGCCGACCTCCTCCGTGGGTTGGGGATAACTGTGGGCTGACACAAAAACTGCAAGCCCCATTCAGAGAGGAAGCAGATTAACGCCCTAAACCACCAAATAATTTCCATTGTGTATATATGCAACTGGGTGAGCAAAATACTCATGTTTTGCTGCATATTATGCTCCATTATTTTGGAATACAATAGTTCCCTTGGCATTAGTGCCAAATGAATGGTAAGTTCATTTTGTCTGAAAGACTAAACAAACACACAGGGACAATGAGGATAAATCAGATTGCTGCAGCGGTTTTAAGTAGCTGGTAGGAATAATATTTTAATCAAATAACTCAGCTGCAACTGCCATGAACTACTGGGAATGTTAAGGCTGTGGCTCAGGATTCTACTGGGAAAACACACAAAATTATTCAAAACACATTGTTTCATTGCCACTGCTTGACTCGAATTAAAAGCAGAGGGTGGCAAGCAGAGTGTCCAGCCCTGATACCAAATTGAAGCCACCAAAAGAACCCAAGGTTAAAGGAATAGTCTGAAAGACCAGTCACCCAGCAAGAAAATGCAGCGTTAGAGAAAAGTAACTACAGCCAGATTGGAGTGGTTTAGTCCAAAGTAAATATTTTTTTGGAGGGGATTTGTTTTGGTTTACTCCAAAATGAGGAATAAAGCCACATTTAAGGCTCTGGACTAGTGTTTGTGAGCTGTGAGAGCAGCTCTCGGCTGCAGCAGGGACTGCCTGGTGTGGCCAGGCTGGCACAGCAGGTGAGTGCCCCTATTTCATGGCAATACTGAGAGGCAAGAGCAGTGGGGAAGTCTGAGCTGCTCGGACACCCACCAGGTGCTGAAACCCAACAGGAACCTGCAGGTAGCACTGTTTGCATGTGCTCTGGGCCAGCTAAAATTAGCATTTCACTCTGAAGGACTCAGCACTCAGGGCAGTCTGTGGGGAAGTTCAGTACTGCAGTGAACTCAGTGTCAGGCCTTTCCATGGGCAAGGAGCAAAACAGTTCCAAACACATTCCCAGAGAAATGGGAAATACTGTGGCTGCAGTCCATGAGCTTGCATCACATTCAAAACAGTCCTCATAAGTTAACATATTTCAGGAGTTAGGCCTGAATAAGACCTGAGAATATGATATTTTTGCCTTTTTTTTTTTTTTCCTTACAGAGAACCAACCCAGAGACTGGCAGTTTATTTTTTTGAGACCAAAAGAAAGCACCATGGTCATCCAATTCAAAGTTAGGTAGTGCAGAACCTTTCCACCTCCTGCACACAACCCGGTGACAGCGCCTGAACCTCAACACTTCTTACAGAGATGCATCTAAAATCATGAGTGATAAACCTGCTGCAATCCTTGGTGACTTGTCCCCTCACTGTAAGAAACTTGTTTCTGGTTCAACACTTGCACAGCCACGGCTTTGTGCCCTGAAGGTCACATCTTTGCCTGTGGATTAAAGAGCCTGTTCAAATTTCTGTTCACCACCTCAGTACTTATGGGTTGTGATCAAAGCAGCACGTAAGCTCCCTTTGATACATGGCATGGATTGTGTGTCTGGACTCTCTCCCTCTCTCTGTTTTCTGATCTTTTAATCATTTCCCTCTCTGAATCCTCTCTAGATCCTGAGCCAGCGTGGTTTGGAGGCGATGGCTGGAGCAAAGAGGAAAAGTCCTACACTTCTGAAAATGTTTCACTGTTCTTTGCTGCCCAACACCTGCCAGAGGCTGGGAATCCAGCACAGCCATGCAGCTGGCTGCTCTGTTGAGGATATTGGCTTCACCACCTCTTCAAGGCTCGGGCTCCCACCCATCCCTGCTCCCGAGCTGGGATTGAGCTCCAGGAGCAGCAGCTGGAGCTGTCAGCCAGCTCCCTCACTCCGTGTGTGTTCATGAGCTCCATCTCCCAGCTGCTTGGCACCAGGTTCTCCCTCCAGTTCCTCACCGCATGGCCTGAGCATCACAGCCCTGAAACCAAGAGGGGAATTGGCTCTGTCCTGTGACAGAGACCCACAGCCCAGCTCAGCGCCTTTGGAGCCAGAGCCACACCAGAGGGGGATTGTCAGAGGCCTTGTGAGTCTGTTTAACAACCTGAACGCTGCTAAAAACCATGGGATGCCAACTAGACAAACCCCAAACTTATCAAAAAGATACAGGAATAAGAGCTAATTTTCACTGTGAGTGTCAGCATGGAGCTAGAGGGTACTAATAACGGTGATGAGAGCTGCGGCTTCGAAAGGGGAAAAAAGGGACTAAACCAGCAACCGTTGTGGTAGTCATTAAAAAAATTAATTAAAAGTAATTAGGGAAGAAAGACAGACTTAACAAATTACTGTTTGCTGGGCAGGAGTCCAGTGCAAAGTGTTGCACCTTTTGGTGATAACTGAAACAGAATATTCCCCAAATCAAATCGCCTTACAACTGAAACAGGTGCTGTCAATTAAAAGAGAAATTACCAGCAAGAGCTGCGTGGCTGCTTTCCCCCACCACTGAGCTGCCATCAGAGACCCCTGCCTGGGATGGGGTTTGGCCGTGTCCCCTCACCGTCCCCAGCGCTCCCCCTGTGCCTTCCCGTCCACGTCCCCCCGCCCCGGAGAGCTGGAGACGAACCAAGGCCATTCCCCCCTTCTGCCTCAGCAGGCAGATGTGTCGGGGGTGCCGGGGCTGCGGGAACAGCTGTTTGCTGGGTGCAGGGGTGCTCTGGGCACAAATGAGCCCCATCACAGCTCGGTGAGCACGAACAGGGCAGCAGCAGAGGCCCAGAAGGGCCGGGGAGCACACGTGTGGGGAAACAGGTTCATCTCCCTCCAGGCCGTGCCGGCACAGGCCTGCGCCGGCTCCCGCGTGTCTGCCTTGGTTGGCTGGGCGGTTTGGGAAGAAGGATGCGTGCCCACGAGAGTGCTGCTTCCCTCCTTTGTGTCCCAGGGGGTGTCTGAGGTGCTGCCCAGCCGTGGGTGTGCGGGTGCCAGGCAGCCCCCCGGGGCAGGCTCAGCTGCAGAAGGGTGCCGGCCACGGCCCGGCTCACGAGGCTTCAACAGACCAGGTGCTACTACACAGTGATGGTGTGTATGCTGAAAATGTGACAGGAGTTCATCTGTCACGTGCGTAATTAAAATAATTGTCACACAGGAAAAAGCTCTGTGGAGTATGACTCCACGGTGACATTGATGGGAAGCTATTTCAATCAGGAGTGGATTTTTGTCACGTAAAGCTCTGCTTTCCAGTAAGATGTTTCATTGACTTCTACATAAAGATCATGAATGACTCAAAAACTGGCTTATGCTACAGCCAGCGAAGTGTTCTTTTTTCTCCTCCACACCAAATATTTAAATGTCAATCTATTAACATAATAAGTTGCCTTTGGAGGCTTGGAGCACGGGCTGTGTTCCTTATTAGCCCTTTCCTAGGTAACTTAAACTGAAGTAAACTAACGTGGATTATTAATTCACTTACAAAAAAAAAAGCATAAAATATTAGTTATAATCACCCACCTCTATTATTTCTACCAGAGAAAGGTAATTTGAACAGCTGCAAATGAAGCCTTTTGAGTCCAGCTTTAATTAAAGTTATTTATAAGGAAAAAACCACCCCAAACCTCCAAAATGCTACGGAATATTTGTCATGATATATACCCCATAGCAAAGCATTTTCTTTTATATTGAATATTCATTTACATAAAGAAAAACTCAAAAAACCCCAACAAATGAACCACAGAGCAAATCAAGGCTTTAGGAGGGGAAACTTCCCTTGCTTTGCATGGCTGTAGCAGCACCTCATGGTGCCTCATGCAGCTCAGGAGCTCAGATCTGATAGCAACAGAGATGGTTAAAGAGAGGAACAAAAAACAGGTGCAAATTATTACTGTTTTGGCACATGTGAAAAAGCCCCTGTGATCATGTCAGATTCCTCAAATGCAGCATGAGATGCTGAAACATCTCAGTTAAGAGAAGTGAAACACAAGAGCAGCCTCAAAAAAAAAAAAAAAAAAAAAAGGAAGAGAAACCCACAGATGCTTTCCTATCCTGTCTGTATCATGTACAAGTTAGGGGTCTAAAGGTGACCAGGGCCCCCCTCTCCAGCCCCTCCCAGGGGAGCTCTGGTTTATCATCAGCACTGTCCTCCTGGAGCTGCCCCCAAATAAAGCTGCCAGTGGCCACCAACCCGGCAGTGCCACCCAGCCAGCCATGTCTGCCAGGGGCCTCCAGGAAAAAGGCAACCCCAGGCCCTCCCTGCTGGCCAGTGACCACCCAGCACCACCAAGAAATCGAATTAACAGTACCCTTCAAAAGGAAGCTGCTGTTAACAACTCATTTCCGAAGAGCTGTCCCAGCCTCTTGACTAATTGCAATCCATGAATCATCACATGACGTTCAGGTATCACCTGTGCCCTGCATTTAGGGGCAAGTGTAGCCCAAACAGCCAAATAATCACGCCACTCTCTCAATGCATACAAAATTTATGGTCACTGCAATATTTCAGCAGAGGCCCTGTTTGAAGGAGGAACAGGCCATGGAGCAATTAGGATGAAAAGGAGTTTTGGCTGCTTTTGCTCAGCAGCTCATGTGTCACAGAGGGAGATTGCTGCTGCTGCAGAGGGGCTGCATTAAAGGCTGGGAGGAGACCATGCAGCCCAGCTTTTGGGTGCTGCAGTGGCCAGAAGCTTCTCTGCACTGCCAAAAAATACACATACAGAAATGACAAGTTTGTATGAACGCTGCTACCCCAGAAAATAATAAATAATCAAGCCTTTACTATTCCCACCCCCACAATAAGTTCTTTCTGTCTCCTATTTACAGTGGCTGTCCCAAAAGTTCATAAGAATGTTGCACGCAGCAGTTCCTTTTGGTCTGGGACAAGGTTTCTTCACTTCTGTGGCTCCTGCTTGAGAGCTACTGGCTTAACTGCTACAAAAGTCCAGACTCTGACTCCTCCTCTGCAGGCCTTTACTGCCAGGGATAGTCCCACAAAGCAGTAAAATTATATCTAGTTTTTTCTAAGTTGCTGAGATCTAGAGTTATCTCCAGTTTAATATTTGTTTTCCACTCCAAACAAGTACATACCTTTCCTCAGGTATTTTGGCTCTGGGTGATGAAGAACAAAGACAAACGTACAGACAAATAGGTGAAACCTAATATCTTTTTACATACAATTACTGAGGACTAGCTCTGTTACTCCAACAATCTTAACTGTGTGGTTGTGAGAAGTGTGTGAGGCTGCAGAGCAAGAGCCTCGTCTGGAGACAGTTCCCTCCAGATTATATCAGCCAAAGAAATGCTCCAGGCACCACCGCTGCCCCGAGGAGCACGGGGAGAGCCTGGAGGAAAGGAAATCTTGTAAAGCTGCTCCAAAGGTAGCCAAAGGGCACGTGCAGGGGAGCCCTAATGCCTTTGCACCTTAAATACTGCGTGGTCTGTTGTTATGCGGAAGCAGGATAGAAATCCCCAAAAAACAACCCAACCTGGGAAGGACTGCAGTGGGTTCATTTTATGAACTGCGTTGTATAAAACTCTCTTCTTCAACATCCATCCTGCTCACTGGAGAGTTTGAACTGCTGAGTCAAGGTCTTCCCCTGGAGCGATTTGGAAGCCACACCCGGAGGAAAGCTCCCCCGCTTCCCTGGCAACTCGGACAAATTCTGCAACGCCAGGAACACAGCAGTCCCTGAGTAACCGGAGAGTCTGTGTTCCATCAGTCCCTCCTCAGATTACAGCATTTGGAACATTAAAAAGAAAAAAAATATTCCCCAGACTGATCTGTTGTATTTATGAAAACACGGAAAGGTGAGGGAGACAGTGGTTCATTTCTCAGTGCTAGTAAGTAGATGTTTATATATCCTGATATATCCTGTCTTCTGCATTCCCCACACTGGCTGTAAAGCTGGGGGCTTTTTAATTTTGTTCAAGACTTAACTGTCCTGAGTATTTACTGCCTATATCTACTACCTGAAAATGATGTGTTTCAAGCTACTTATACTCTTTTTATTTTTTCCTTGGTGGGGCAGGGGAAGAGAGAGGGAATCCTCAGATCAGTAAGTCAAATAATTCATAGCTATCCCTTTTTATAGAAAACAAATCCATTCCCCCACCTCCCCACACCCCATATTGTTGTTGCTATATTATCTGTATGAGCCAGGCATTGGCAAGGAGACAGGAAAAAAAAAAATGACAGGACATTGTAAGAGAATTTAATGAAGTGGCTCCAAATATTGTATCAAAATAAATGAAGTGAATAATGCAAGAGCTCATTCCAGGTCCCTTCTACAACAATAACTATTGTGTGAGCAGCACATCTGAGGAGATGGGGATGGCTGGATGAATACAAAGGTGCCACTCCGGCACATTACGGAGCAGGGAACAATGGGCAGCCTGAATTGCTATATTTAATTTCAGTAATGCGTTGAGGCCAGACACTCAGGAAGAAAAGAGCAGGTGGCAAAAGGGGAGGAGGGGGAATTATCAGCCCTTCTGATCTCACGTAACTATTTGCTTCTGCTTAGGGTGGAGGGAAAGGGTCTGGACACACGCCTGCATCTTGGAGCTCCTGTGCAGCCCTTCCTGCGTTCCTGGTGCCAGCCAGGGAGGGACTGCCCACGGGGAGGGACACACTCGCCTGGCACTGCCACTCACCATTATCTGCCTTTTATTAAAAATACGTGCGATAGCACGTGGCTGCCACGGCCCCGAGCCAGCCCCTCCGGGCTGTGCTGCGCAGCTCCATGTGCAGCCTGCCCCGGGCCCGCTCCAGCAGCAGACGCCCTGGGCTCAGCCCAGCCCTGGGATGCTCTGGGCGAGGTTCAGTGGAGCTCTGGGGTGTGCCCAGCAGAGCCCAGGACAGCGGCAGGGGCAGGCCCTGCTGCGTTCGGCGTTTGCAGATGTTTGCAGATGCGGGCGTTTGCAGAACGATCCCCCTGGAGGAATGGGGACCTTTCTTTGGACACAGAAGGGAGCACAAGAATTCAGGCATTGACAGGTTACCTGTTCACAAATGACTGTGCTTCCCTGTCCCTGACAATAGCTATGAGACACTTGCTATTCCCCAGTTCTTTGTAAACACCTTTTTATTTCCTCTCTCTGCGGGAAGAACATTCACACCAGCACTGCCTTTGTGGGAACAGCACTGAACACTCCGGTACTGCACAGTGCTGTCCAAGCTCTCCTTCAGGCTTCCTTTAGCCCTGTCCCTGCACCCCATAATGTGAGAGGGTTCCCTGCTGCCCTTGTTTGGGTGCAGGGGCACCTCCAGTAACGTGGGGACACCCTCTCCAGAGGCCACCGTCACCAGAACACCGTGCTGTGGCAACCAGGAGCCAGGGCACAGCAAGTTCCTGTGAGCTGTGACAGCCAGGAACAGCGACATTAGAAATCCAGGTGGGGAGCCGGCAGCAAAAACCATTAGAACTATGAGCTTTGCTTGTGAACACTCCGTGAGCCTCTAATTTTGTCTGGCCCCTGTTCCCCAGGTCTGTCAGGGAGAAAACAAATGGTTGGCACTTACATGCACCCTAAAACTCTGCCACCCACGGCTCAAAAGCATCCTTCCCTCCTCAGAGACACATCCTGCACCCATCCTGCTGTCCATCAAGCCTCTCCTAACCCAACTGCAATTCCCTGACAGCTTTACTTGCAAATTCCCTCTCTGCACAGCTCATGCTAAGAACCTTAATATTCCTGCAGATTCAGAAAGGGGATTTCCAACAAGCATTAGGAAAATTAAACTTCTCAAGAGCTGTCTCAATCTGACAAGCTATTTCTAGCTCTTTTAAGTACGGTAAGTGAAAATATTAAAATGGGGGATGGGGAAGCTGTAGTAAGCAAATGATGAATTACAGCCAGGAACGAGGACAGTCTACTCAGGATATACATAAGGCACCCATATATTTATATACACACACAGAAATACATGAATATGTATTGTTTAAGGCTTCCTGCTGCCTTGTAATAGAAAATTGTAATCTCCCACCCTTTGCCTCCATCCAAAGCCAAGGCAGCAGATAACACTAATGAGTGGGAAATTTCCCTTGGAGATTTGTGCTTTGCATTACACCCAGAGTGCCAGCCCCCTTGAGTAGCAGGTTGGGAGCTCCTGGTTAATCCAGCAACTTTCCACCAGGGACATGGGCTCCCGAATGGAAGCCTGGCCCCAGGCAGGAGGCAGGGAGGGCACAGCCCAGGCCCTTCCCAGGCTGAGCTGGGGACACTGGGCTCCCCACAGACGCTGCTGGATGGCACCACTGCTCCCACACAGGGCTGCGCTGGGTGCTGATGTTGCAGACAGGCTGTGTGCACCTCACAGAGATTGCCCAGAGATTTGTGTGTGTGCAGGCCCAGGCTACAAAACGCCCCCGAGTCCCACCTTAGCCATCCCTGTCCTCTTTTGCCCCTTTCTCCCTCTCTGCTGCTTTCTCTTTTTCCATCCCCTTCAGAGCTCCCAAGCCTACACCCCAAAGGGAGGAGAGGCTGTTTATAGCCCAGGTCATTGCAGGGGAGGGTGAGAAGCTGAGCCAGGCTTTCAAGATGTAAGGGTGCGACTCCGAAGGAGGAGAAGATGATGTTATTTTCTTTAGGAGCATCTCAGTGACATAATTTAGCTGTTTGCAAATGTTTCAGTGCTCTGGCCTGACTCTTACTCCAAAACCTACAAAGGTCCCCTGGTTTAAGGCCTGATTTGAGTAACAGGGCGTAGTTTGTCTGTCTGTCCCCCCTCTCCACTGCTGCTTTGCAGCAATCATCCCCAGGAGCCTCACAATTCATATTACAACTGGGTTAAAAGAGCACCCTCTTCAATTGCAGTAGGACTGGGGGACACCAGCTCTGCACTAGGTGAGGGGACAAAACAATTAAAAGAGATGATTAAAATCCTATGGCTCTTCAGGGGCTGGGGTGATTGTGCAAGGACTGTGTGCAGTGCAATGAAAAAAATCCTTCTGGGCTTGCACTTGCAGCCTGCCAAAAATGCCTCTTCAGCTGTATGAACTGGTCTTGCAAAAGACACGTTATTGAGTGCTGTATTAAAGTCAGGGCTGTGTGGAAAGCTTGGTACAGAGCAAGACCTGATCAATATACGGGATTTTTCACTGTTACAAAATATTTTTCAGGCTGATGCCACTTATTTAAGGGAGAAACACGAGAGAGACTGATTTGACCTTGGTATCCTCACTGGCAGGACAGAAGGGAATGCCAAATGCTAAGAGCAAAGCTATTGATTAGGCCTGAGAAAGAGGACTGATGGAAGAAAGCTGTAAAAAGTTATTAATGGCCAAGAGGAGCACAGTGATTTAGGGTTTTGGCTGGATGACAACAGGATAGAAAATGTGTGTCCACAGTCTGTCAGACAAAGGATTTGCTGAAGAAATAGGGAGACGTGAGAGGCAACTGTACTGGTGAGTGAATTCTTCATGGATACAGATCATCCTGGGCTGGACATACCCAGTGTGTGCCGGCCTAAACAGTGCTCATGGAGAGTGTAAGGACAGCCCTCCTACTTCTATCCTTAGCAGTTCATCTGTGCTCATTGAGCTCAGTAAAATGCTGAAAATGGGACTCAGTCATCTTTGAAGTGTCGTATCATCACTGAGTAGTGAAGCCCTTTGGATTGGTTTTCCCTTCATTAGTGTATTAACTGACTGTAGGAAGCGCTAATTTAATTATTAGGAGCAAAGGGCTGAACATGAATGAGCAAAGTCCCTGTTACACTTGAAAGCTGCAGCTTCCTGGTGCTGGTGACACCGACCTGAGCCTGAATTCAGGCACCAAAGAGCTGGTACCCAGCCGGTGCCAGCACAGCCCAGATCAGAGCTGGAGAGGGCTCCGTGACTGCAGAAGGGAACACAACAGGAGGCCTCGTTTGCACCCACAGAAACAAGGAGCAAGCGAGTTCTGGTGGATGGTGCAAACCAACATGATTCAGTGCAGAACGTGTCCCTCCAGGCTCCGGGGGCTGTTTTAAGGAGAGAGTTGCAGGAACTTGTCGTGTGCAATCTACCAGCCATCTTTGCAATGTGATGGGAATTTCTTAATGAGCATTGGCAGTACACACAAACAGAGTAGCAGTGCTGCTTCTCCAGCCATTAATATTACATACGTGGGCTGCTTAATTCGCTGTTCCTCACGGAGCCGGAGCAGGAAGTTTGCATAATGAAGGGTTTGTTGACAGAGGTCTTCATATCAAATCAGCAAAAAGGCAGAAAATGATCCCGTTTCAGGCACACTCGCTTGACTTGTGTGACCTTGGCCCTTCTAATGCTCCTGGGGATGGGAACGAGGGGCCAGGTGCTCTGCTCTGCTCTTCTCAGGCCATTAGCGCTGCCAGTTTTGAACTTCACCTATTAAAGCTTTCCCCAAGAAGCCAAACAGCCACACTGATTTCACAGGGAAGAGATATTATTTATGCCTGAGGAAGATGATGGGCATTGGAAGCCAAACACCCGTTCGGAAAGGTGCTTAAACATATGGCTAAGTGCACAAGCAGGCCCCCCGCCTGTGAGCTTTCAAACAGAAATGAACGGGAAGCAGAACACAGATTCTCTCTCCGCAGCACTTTGCAGGTGACATCCTAACTTGGTTTGGAGCTCTCTTGTTCCCCTGCTTGTCCTCAGGGGGCAGCTCATGCTGCAGCCAGACTTGGCAGTGAAGAACGGTCGGCACCTTGTACCTCTCCTGCAGGACACACTTCTCCTGCTCTTTACAGGCCCATCATCCTGTGCATTTCTGATAGTGAGGGCTGGTGGGAAGACAGGACTGATTTTTGATGGCAGGCATTGTACTGCAGGCAACAAGCTGTGTGGCTGCAGTGCTCTCAGGCTGGGCGTGGATGGGGTATGGTACTACAATAAACACGTAGAAATACGTGACAGAGTTCCTGGGCTTTAAGGACTAAATGAATCCATCTCTGGGAGTTTTTTTAAATGCTTGAGGCATTTTCTGAACGCACCATTTGGCAGTGATAGCTCTTTCCCTGAGCTAATTCCTCAGTGGTGCTTGCTGGACTTTGATCAATACAAATGTGAATCCAACCAACGCTCTCTCCTAAGTGACACAAGTGAAAGGCTCTTGCAAGCTGTAGTACACGAGTCCTTTAGCTCTCACTGAGGATCTTCCACAACCAAACACCCCCACAGGCCACAGGAGACTGAGAGCAGGCAGTCTTGAAGGAACTGAACGTACACAGAGCTGAACCAAAGTGTCTCCAGTGTGCTCAATTCATTTACATCTCATTCATTATGGAAATGAGGTGTGAAAGTAGCTTCTAGAGCTACTTAGTGCAGGCTGCACATAGATTTAATACCTATTCTGGCTTTTCAAGTCACTTACCTCCAGAGAAGTCTTGTTTCAAACCAATTTTTTAGCTGCACTGCTCAGATTTTGAATTCACTGGTGTATTAATGCAGCTTGACCTAAACCACTATATGTTTAAGGCTGCTGAAGGGGCAGCTTTTAAAATGAAGGAAGACAGTAAAGAACCAGCTTACGTGATTTATAGGACCATTAAGTTCCTACTCCTGATTGTATGCACGCATAAAGTCTCTGAAAAGAACCAAACTCTATCAGATAAATTTTCTTTTTTTAAAAATCATGCCTGTATCAGGCTATCAATCCAACTACTCACAGGAAGAGAAACTTAAATATGAAAATAAGGAGGCCACTGCAAAAAAGAAAACAGTAAGGTAATTAATAACTCTCACAGGAGACTGCTTGCTGTCAGCAGGGCTCTTTATCAGGTTCAAGAGACTGCCAATGGGAGCTACAGCTGCAAAACATTGTGTGTGTGCAGCATCTAAACACCATCACTGCTTTTATGATGGGGAATGGAATTCAGGCCCCTCATTTGCCAACTGGGATCTCAACTGATTGCCTGAAACACAAACTTCCTCCCTCGGGATGCTTCATGGTGCAGAAGCTCTTGCTTAAAAGAGTGGGCCTTGTGCAGTGCAAAAAGTGAATATACACAAACACCCCTCCCAGAAACCAAACCCAGAAACTCAAACCAGAAACTCACATATTGGGCTCTCAGGCTAGAAATAAAGCATGTGGATTTATTTGCAAATAGTTTCAAATCTTGGAAGGGTGACTTGGTGCAAATACATTTGTAGCATAGCATGTTGTTGGTGCTGCGTGTTCTCCCCCAACACTGCACAATGTAAAACTTTGTGAGTAGATTGTGCCATGAGCCTTCCCAGATTCATCAAAGGACACATCTCCATATTGCTGCCAGCCTCTTTTAGGGGAAACGTTCTGACAGTGAAAGGAAAGAGGCGTTCAGAGTAGGAAAAAAGATGAAGCCACTAAAATGCAAATTTTATTCACAGTTGGCATGTTTATAAATATATATATATTACATTCTTACAATCTACAGTACATTCTAAATATAGAGGGATTCAATCTAAGTGTTTGTGGGAGGGCGGGTGTGTATTAAACTGAGCAACCTAGATTCAATGATGGAAGAAGACTTAATAAAAAGAGGGCAAGGACTTACTCCAGAAAATAAAGGAAAACTTGAAATATAAGCTGGATTTTAGTTGGTGCTTTGGCACTTTGCCACTGGCCATTGCAGACTGCTTTTGGACCTCAGAAAAAATGTCACGGTTTTAGAGCCGGAGGGCACATCAGATTGGAAGGGTAATCACGGAAATCCTACCATATGTACAACCTTATCAGAAGAAAACAAAAGATAACCATCACCTCTGGAAGAAAGAAGTGTTACCTACTGAGTTCAGCTGTGCAGGGTCCAGCGCTGGATGTGCAGCACTCCCCTGTGCCCTCTAAACGTGCTGGGCAGGGGGCTGAAGGGGCGTGAGCACAAGGAACTGAACAACCCCCAGGGCAGGGATGGACAAAGAGGCAGCTGCTGGCGGTGTCCAGTTCAGCACAGGCCACACTGACCTCGGGGGCAGTGGCCAGCTTTGGTAAATGACAGCTTGGAAAGCCAGGGCCGGGGTGGTGCCAGCTGGGGCTGTGCTTGGCAAGAGCACAGCGTGGAGGAGAGAGAGTGCATGGGAGGGAAGGGAGGGAAGGAACCACAGGCTTCCAGAGTTGACTGATGCTAGGAAGTGCCCTCAGGGTACCAGGTGGGGAGCGCTCCAGGGAAACGGCTGGGAATACAAATTCGAAACAGGACAATCAAATAAAGTGGGCTTTTAAAAATAGCTCATTCTCTCAAACTTTCCAAAACAGACCTTCCTTAATATGAGTGATATTCTGAGTATAGATTATATCTTCTCCTATTTTACAAATTAAGAAATACTGAAAATTGGCTGGCAAAGTTTATTACCTTGGCATCTACTTAAAAAGAGAGTTTCAGTTTGAACTGTATATGTGTATCCATTCTCAGTGCTTGGGAGGCAAACATGCTGGTTTGTAAACAGCCCAGTTACTCCTTTATCCCCTCCAGATTCTTTGGAAACTCATGACTCTTCAGCTCTGGGAGCTGCTTTGTTCACACTGCTGCTTTTTGTCAGCTTTAAATTAATGTTCCTGGATGGATATTCTCTGCACGTGGCTTGAACGACATGCTCTTTTCATGGATCTATTTATTCTGAGACCAATTTTTTGCTTTTAACCAAAGCTTGCAATATTGAACAGTAGAGCTGTGTGAACTTTGCAATATCCAAACTGCACTGGAGTTTGTTATATTTATTGATTTCCTGGGAAAGCTCAGAGAATGAGACCATATTATTTTGCTAAGTTTTTTTCATGTTACCATGTATCAAAAAACCACACACATCTCTCACTTCCATCTCTGAGCACAGAGAAGACTTGAATTTTAAGAGCTGTCCAGGATCTCTGCTCTCCCAGCTGCTTTTGGGTGGCTTCTTGGGGCTCCATTGAGTTATTATCCACCAGCTGATTCTTGTTAGCAACACAATATTTGGCCCCACTACCCAAAATTAAAGGCAGAAGGTGAGTGAAAAAACAAACAAACGAACAAACCAAACAAAAAAAGTCTTTTGTGTCTCATTACGCATTTTCGTGTAATCTCTCCATATAGTTTTTAAGTTCTTTGCATTCCCCCAGGTCCATATCCTGGCAGACCCATTTTATGTCATCCTCATTGCTCATCAAGATTGAGTTGACAGTTGGACACCCATCATCAGAGGAGATGGTGGTAAAGGTGGTGAATTTAACCCGTTTCCTCTTAGAGGTAGGAGAAGTAGTTGGTTCACTTTTCTGTTCTTTCCCTTCAGTGAACGTGGACTCACTAGACCTGAAAGATTGTCCATTGGTATTTTTGGTGGCATTTGTGTTGAGGAGATATTTGCTCTCTTCATAGTCCACTCCCCTGTCAATGGCTGTGATATGTTCATCTTGTTGGGATGAGAAATTTATGTGATTCTCCAGCAGTTCTGTCCTGTTGCTCAGCCCAACCCAGTCATGAGAGTGGCTCATGCCCTCCTGCTCTTCAAAGGGAACTTGTTTGTTTCTGTACTTCAACGCAAAAGTGACGCAATTGATAAGGAACACCAGAATTGCCAGGCAGAAGACTCCCAGGAGAGCATACATCCCTATCTCCAGGTCGCTGAGTCCCCTGGACGACTGGACCAGGTCATTCTCCTCCAAGTCTCCGTTGTTTCTTGGCAGATCCACCTGTGCAGGGAAGCTCGTGAAGTCTATCGGCAGGTTCTGGCTCTCATCGTCCAGGAGGCTTTCCCTGTCTTCCTTTCTGCTTAGAATGGACCTCTGGGTGGTGCTTCCCCTGCCCTGCTCGTGGCCCACGGAGGAGCTGTAGTACTGCCCATCCCCTCCGGCCCTTTCCTGCAGGGTGTTCTTCTGTCGCCGGTCGCTGGCGTGGTTTTCCAGGTGGACACCGGCACCCCTGTGTTTGCTGTCACTGACGTTAGGGTTGGCATCACTCTGCCCAAACTTGACTTTAATGCTACCACTTCCAACAGCCAGGATGCTCTTCCTTTTGGATTTCTGGCACGATTCACTGATCACCATCTCCACCTTCACCAGGGTCCCCTGGCCTTCTGTCTCAGCAGCAATCACAGGCCACTTGAATTTGGGGTCGTGGTGAATGGAGACCACCTTCTCATCCAGTGATGTGGCTGACAAGGAGAAGTCGTTGGAGTCATAAATATCCAGGGGCATGACAGATCCATCACTGAATTGGATCCAGCAGCTGATGGCTGCTTCCTGTAATATATAAAACAAATATACACACAATCAGAATAATCATCAAGGGAAATATGGTCTATTCCCTCCTCCTTACAAGATCCATGTATCATTAGTAATCAGAAAAAAAAGAAATAGGAAGAGCAGTAAAATTAATATCTTGCCAAGATGTGAAGAGAAATACTAGTCTAAAACACTCATTGATAATAAGATTTGTTTCCACAAAGGTGCTTAAAGGAGCTGTATCCCCTGGGCTCTGCAGAATCTACTTCAGCACCATAATAAATTGCATGTCAGAAAGCATTACCAGTGACTGAGATCATTTACTATTGTATATTTGAATGAAAAAAAATACATTATTTCTAAACTGCTTAAAATACAAAGTCTCCTTTTATTACACAAAACACATGTTAAAAGATACCCAATACAGCAAACAGGTTCATACATGACTCCATACCTTCATTCCTTGATTTTTTTTCTCTCAAATTAAATTAGCAGATTGTATAAGCAGAGGAAACCCATCAGTTGCTTCTTCAGGAAATGGCCAGGGTAATTTTTACGCTTGTTAGCAATTAAAAGCAAGAAATAATAAAGTTTAATCTTGTGTCACAGCAATGCAGATTGTGTACTTCAGTGTGCAGGGAGACTTACTGAATGCAAATGAATCTGGCCTGAGTGCTAATTCTGTAACAGAACGTGCCTAATGGTGCAGCTCTCCTGGGATCCTTGACTTTTGGTTTCTAACTTGAAACATTTTGAAGTATTCTTAAATTTCAGAAAACTTGTTCTTACTCATTTCTGAAAATCAGGTCCTCTAAGGAATCTCAAATGGCTACTGAAAATTGTTGTGCTGCCTGAAAAAATCTTTCTATTCATACATTGATCATTTACAGACAAAATTCAGGTTGCTCTCCTGGAACTTCGTTCCTGCTTCTGATGGTCTGACTTGCTGTGGTTTGGTTGGGATATTTACACCTTATTAGACACTGGAGAATCCACGGCAGACAGACTCCTGGCCCAATCAGTGGATTCTTTAGTGCCTGAAATGAGATGAGCTTTTGTCTGGTGAGAGTTGGGATCACCCTGCTCTGCGAGTCTGACGGACAGACAGACACCCAGCCAACAAATTAACTTGGGGACACTGTGATTATAAAAGTCCTGTTTGTTTAAATAAGCAGTTTTCCAAACAGACAGTATTTCTATTCTAACTCCACATATGTACCGGGAATAAATACATATGATTATCCTTTAAATTGTTCCTAGCACAAATTCACTCACCTGTTCATAGCATGGAGAATAAGCTTGCAGTCTTTTGGGATTCTATTGTGCATAATCTACTGGCCTGATTCCGAAATCCTCACGGCCACAAAGCTTCCCCTGCTTCAATGGGAGATTTGCTTCTGTCTCTATTTCAGGACAGAGCCCTAAGACTTTGCTGACACTGTCATAAATCCCAGCTTTGTGTTTATTAATCTTTGGATGTTTCTTGAAGGCTGCATAGAATTTATGTCACCAACTCTCATCCTCCCACTGTGTCGCTTAAACCTGCATAATCATTTAATAATTTTGCATTGCTTTGCTTATAGGGATTGTGCTCTGAAAAATCATGTCCTAAGCAATGGAGGGAATCAGATGCCTTTCAAAACAGAGTGAGCCCTTCAGGAGCGGAGGGCACACATCTTCCTGGCTGGCTGATATGGAACTGATGCTGCTCTGACTGCATCCGGGCATCCAGAGACTTGTCCAGACTGCATTTCTGGGAACTGAAATGCCAGTGCTGGGCAGCACAGAGGGACTAAATGCCATCCACCCCTGCTTTAGGGCTGCTCTCAAAGCAGTTTAAGTCCCCATGTCAGCAATGGATTAGCTCACTGGCCTTCTTTCAGCTTGCCTGGCATCGATTTCTTAACTCCTGGAACACTATGGGAGCCTGATTTTTATCACCCTATAAAGACAGCAGTTCTTCATTACTTCTCATCCTGCCTCCCAAGGATAAGACCCCATGATGAATTAAAGCACCTCAACAGTTGGCCAGACTTCAGATGTGCATGCCATGGCCATTTACCTTTAAAGCTCAAAACACGTTTAAGTCTAAAGAGCCCAGTGCATCCTTGATGTAAGTCCCAGACTGATGGATTTGGGTTGGAAAAAAAGTTTAAATTTCAAATGTATACAGAAGCACAAGGACAAATACCGAGCAGGGACTGATGAGAACATGGCAAAGTCCAAAAGCCCTTGGTAACTGCTGGTTCCCTAATATAGGAACTAAGAATAATAAGGGGGAAAAAATGGTTTATGAAATCATGAATCAGGAAATGAGTCAGTGATGCTGATTCATATTCTAGTAATGAATCAGAATGAAAGGGATGTTCCCTGACTTCTTAAAGTGCTCACAGAAAGCAGCTAAAGGGAGAAGAGTTTGGCATAATGCGAAACACTTTCTCATGTAAAGATGGAGCTAAAGGGTTGATTTGGATGTGGTCAGAGGTTGAACTTGGCAGTATGTCCTGTGATCCAGGAGGTGCTGGGTGGGACAGAAAAGGGGGGGGATGTGTGTAAGGGGACTTCTGGTGCTTAACTATGACACATCACTGACCTGCCTCTGTTATTTATGGGATGCAGCCATGACAGATGTGGTGTTTGGTGACTGGGGCTGTTTAAACACAGTGCCATTTTTGTGAGATCTTTGTTTTTTCTGTTGAGAGCACTTGGTGGCCTTCAGGAAAGCCTCCATAAGCAAAAAGCTTCATTATCATGCTATCAGTAAAAATCTGCTTGATTCCATCAGCTGGAAATGCCAGATGCAGTGACTCAGAGCAGAGTCCTCCCACAGCACAACCCAGGTGGGCACCGGTACCTGCTTTGGGGACTGGAGCAGCTCTTGAGCCACTGCTGTAGCAAAGATGGCCCTGTTGCTTCCCGGGCTGAGCTGCAGAGAGAGCGACAGCCCCGTCACCAGCTGCACTCCCAGGTCGGTGATTGTCACCTTCTCATCCAGAACTGTCACTGTCTTCTCAGCCAAGATGGCATCTGAAAGGGGGGACAGTATCTGAAAAGAAAAATTGAAGTTAGCAGGGGCCGTTTTGCACAGCACCGGGTGAAACAGCTGCGTGAGCTGCTCTGACACAGATAAAGGATATTTGCGGTCATGGGAAGAATTACTTGTAGCAGACAAACACTACTGAAATATGATTAAAAATGGCTACTCACATGTTATAAGTCTTCTGCAATAATAGGGGGCTTATAACACCTTTTACCTGTGCAATTGTAATCAGCTGTGCCATTCACCTCTGCAATATGCCAGCCACATCTGTATTTGTAATAACCACATCTGCTTCAGATGCATTAACTATTTGTAAATGTAATCTTTACATGAAATTTAAGTATTTTATTGCTGGTCATGATTTGAGGTAGGATAAATACAATACAATCTGCAGATTTATATAAAATTCATTGAATAAATGGCATTTATTTCTATCCTATGGAAAGAAAGGGTAATGTATTGCTACAATAACCACTCATGGTACTGAATACAAAATTGACAGAGAAAATTTGTTTTGGTTAAGAAAATACACACAGAGGTCAGTGCAGTGATACATGATACCCAAAGATGCTCATTAGCAAGAGAGTTGAATTTAATGATCCATATAGGTTACAGAGCATTTTTGAAGCAGCTTGTAAGAGGTATCCTTTAAATATAATTTGCTCTCAGCTTTTAACCCGTGGACTTTTCTTTCCACAGTTTTATGTGCATTTGTTGGAGAATTGTAAGTTCCAGAGCTTTGGAAAGGCATTCGGAAAATCTTTACAGATTTTGCAGAAAGCCAAAACTCTCCAATCCTGTTTCTCCAGCCTTGACAACCTTGTTATCAGCAGGTGTGGTTGTTTTCTGCTTTGACAGTTTGGGGTGATAGGCATGTTTGGAGAGATGGATTTTTTTCCCCTGTTCTAGTGTTTGTTAACATCTTTGCTACTTCAGTATCCCTGAATTAATATCTCTCTCCCCATGTCTTTTTTCTTTTCTTTTAATTAGTATTTGGGTTGACATTCCATTCTCACTTCCTTGACCAGCACAAGTTAATTTTCACCTCACCCCTTGCTCTATCAATGCAGGCTGTGAGAAGGCCGAGCTGTTCCACCAGCTGCATGCCTTGTGGTAACCTGTACCCTGGCTCCAGGTTCAAAAACAGCCTTAGACAAAAATGATCAGAAAAAGCCTCCATATATACAGGTTGGATCAAATTAAATAAAACTGCAAACCGCTATACTCTTCTGTCTTCTAGTTCTTGCTGCAGTTCTGTTCAGTTCAAGAACTCATGGCTCCAGTTTCTGTTGTTAATGCTGCACCACCTCTCCAGCACCCCACTTCCCCGGGAGGTGACTAAGGGAGGAACGGGAACACGCCATTCACTTTCCCTACCTGAATTGTTGTCATTCCAAGCTCCAGCCCAACCAAAACCTGCCCGTCCTGCAGCCTGGCGATTCGTGGCTCCTCCACCTGCATGAAGTCCCTCACCAGGTCGGTGATGTCGAGCTGCCAGTCGGATCCCAGCAGATAGCTCAGCTGGGCTCCCGGCTCCGAGGCTTCCGCCACGAACTGCGTCAGGACCCTCACCGTGGCGTGCTGGTACTGCAGGGCACAGCCTCTGCCCCTGCGCTCGTCCTCCTCCTCGTCATCGCTGTCCCTGGCTGGCCTGCCAGGACACCGAGAAAGAAAAATTAGCTTAAACTGGTGTTGGGAGAGCTTGGAACAGGAGAGCTACTGCTGACCTCAGTCCGCAGCGCAGTTGCGGGACCAAGCTGCTTCCTTCAGGTTCTCCCACTTTTATCCTGTTCCCCTTGTTCATAACTGAGACCTCCAGGCTGCCTAGACCTCCAACACAGCAGCTGAAATCACCCAACTGGCCTGCTAGCTTTGCTACCACATTGTCCTCTCCAAACGTCTTCCATTATTTTCCATGTGAAGTCCTCACTTTGAGGACCATCACACTTTTTTCCTGTCTGGATCTTGCCATAAACATCTTTGTGTTGCCATGGAAGTGTCCTCTGTACCTACACACACATCCCTCTCTGAGCAGCATTCAAGTTGAAATCACATCTCCACGAAAATTTCTTCGCCCTGATACTAACAGAAACTGTAAAAGATGTTTTCATTAGCAAGTGGGAATATCGAGTACCTACTTTATCAATTTGTTCTTCTTCTTAATAACACAGACAACAGATGCAGGCAGTTCTGACCTGCCTACATCCATCCTCTGTCCTGTGGGCACTGACAGCATCTTGAAGCTCTGTGTCCTGACTTTGGGACACTGATCAGTGCTATTGGACTCTGCAGGGATAGGAAACAGGTATGCACTAATTGTGGCCACTGACAGTGAATCCATGAACTGCCAGGGCCTGTGAGCAGGCTGGAGACCGACCAGCCTTGCCAGAGCTGGTTCTTGCTGATGTCTGCTTGCTGCCTCCTGGCTGATCCTGCCTAACTGGACCAGTTGGCTCTCCTCATCTTAGTCATTAGTGCTACACAAGGACATTGATTTCCAATACAGGTCCATGCAACTTGCAGCTGCCATTTCCCTTAGAAGTCCAGTGCAGGAGCCTATTGAATAAATGTCTGGTGACCTTCAAATTTACAGCGGAATTGCATCAAGGCCGAATGAGCATGTTCAGATCCACTGGCCCTGACAGGTCCCTGGCACGTGCACGGCCCGGAATGACCATCCTCTAATGAAACCTACCTCTTATTAGAGATGATGGGGACTCTCCACCCCTTGATCTGATTTAGTTCTGTGTCAGAGACCTCTATCTGCAGCGGGAGACGAGGAATCCAGACTGTCATTTCTAAAGGGGCACTCAGATGCTGGTAAGTAAAATTAACTATGACATTCACTTTGCCTTTCATTTCCTTCCCGTTGACAAAGACGTAGTCACATCTGTCAGAAACCTGAAAATAAAAAGGAGAAGNTCCATGAACTGCCAGGGCCTGTGAGCAGGCTGGAGACCGACCAGCCTTGCCAGAGCTGGTTCTTGCTGATGTCTGCTTGCTGCCTCCTGGCTGATCCTGCCTAACTGGACCAGTTGGCTCTCCTCATCTTAGTCATTAGTGCTACACAAGGACATTGATTTCCAATACAGGTCCATGCAACTTGCAGCTGCCATTTCCCTTAGAAGTCCAGTGCAGGAGCCTATTGAATAAATGTCTGGTGACCTTCAAATTTACAGCGGAATTGCATCAAGGCCGAATGAGCATGTTCAGATCCACTGGCCCTGACAGGTCCCTGGCACGTGCACGGCCCGGAATGACCATCCTCTAATGAAACCTACCTCTTATTAGAGATGATGGGGACTCTCCACCCCTTGATCTGATTTAGTTCTGTGTCAGAGACCTCTATCTGCAGCGGGAGACGAGGAATCCAGACTGTCATTTCTAAAGGGGCACTCAGATGCTGGTAAGTAAAATTAACTATGACATTCACTTTGCCTTTCATTTCCTTCCCGTTGACAAAGACGTAGTCACATCTGTCAGAAACCTGAAAATAAAAAGGAGAAGGAAAAAAAAAATTAATGAGTCTCTTCACAAATTATAAAGTTCACCACATGCTGGGTAAGTGAGTGGGAGGAAGAGAAAGGATCTAGGTTTAAACTAGCTCCAGGTTCAGAGGACAACTAGGAGTAACAAGAAAGGTGCCTGGTGTGCCCTTGATAGCCTGGGTAATTCAGCAGTGTTTTAACAGGCTGGCTTTTTCTGCTATAAACATTTCTAGTGTAATCTAAGATAAAAGAACAGCTTTTTTTTTGCCCTTTATTCCCACTTCAACGGTAGGGCAGACATAGTATAATGGCAGGGAGAGAGGATTCCTCTCCTCTGCCCGCAGCTCAGTCAGACTCTGCAATCCTCCTGCTCTGCCTTGTGTGCAGCCCAAGGAATACTCCTTACCTCGGGGGAAGAACTTACAGCAAGCCTGTGTGAAGAATTGAGAAGGGGACTAATTTCTCCAGTCAGCCCCAAAACTGGGACAGAGAGCTCTTCAAGAGTCCTCTTGCAGGTACCAGGGAACGGGGTGGTCACAGCCAGAAACTAATCACAGGGAAGAGCTCACTGATGCCCAGGGCAATCCACTGGGGCCAAACAGCCTCATCCCTGCTGCCAGCCTGACAGAGGCCTTGCACAACACTTGGACAGAAGCTCAAGCTAGTCCTGATGTCACTTTATCTATTACCTGCAGCCCTGGACATCAATATTGCAGAGAGTTAGTAAATCTCACTCAAGCAATTTAGCAGTTACTGAAAGGATCTAGGTGAGCTGACAGGACCTGTTCATTACAGTTACTTAAAATATATGAGTAAATGTACACGCCAAATAATTTATTAACTACCACTTTACCGTGGTGATGATCTGAAGGAATGATCTATTAGAACCCTGAACCCTTTTCACAATCCATTACCAGCCAGACCTTCTATTCCATTCCATCTATGTATTTAGTATTTCTCACTCCAGAATGTATAGTCTCATCCTCATCTGAATTTAATGCCATTTTCTACTTTTCTGTTTAAATGCTGAATGAATTTTAATCATATTTAAACATCACCAGCTTGTGAAGGATAATTTGCATTCCTAATATTATTATCTTTAAACAACAACAACCCCTCACAGACAGATTCATAGCAAATGCATTTCCATCCTGGCTTGTCTGAGCCTAGGTAACACACCAAAGAAAGGTTATCACGGCTCTTGCAATGCCTCCCTTGCAAGCAATGTCTGTTTTAAGGTCAAACTCTTATAGTTGCTGTTGGTTGCAGCAGGAAAGTAAGGAGTTTGTTTACAGGCTGATTTGTGTTTTTTGGGATTGTCTCATTTAAGCCTGTTTTATACCAGTTCTTAACAGCTCCTGTCAGGATCCAATCTCATTGTGCTGCACAGCAAGAAAACTTAGTTGCTGTCAGAAGACCCTCCAAGGATGTGGGTCTGACACTCCAGCAGGGCCTCAGAGCAGGCAGCTGAGCACAGACACGTCCCAGTCGCGGCTGGTGCCGCTGGCACTGGTGTTGCATCCACTGCCTCACAGTGCTGGTGCCAGCTGTGCTGAGGAAGATGAGACTTGGCAAAACTCCGGGAGAAGCTTCATGTGAGCCTGCAGGAACGGCCCCAGGGAAGGCTGGAGGCATTAGCACACCCCCCTTCTGGGAGCAGCGTGTCTGGGCAGCAGCACGAGGGCAGACGTTCCTGCTTCTTGCAGGAGGCACTGTGAGAGTGATATTTTCAGGGCAAGAACTACATCGTGCTTCCTACCTGCAGTGTCTAATAGCCTGTCCGACAGGCAGGAAGTGAGAAGACCTTCAGGCAGTGCCTGGTACATCTGCTCCTTCTCCCACCTTGCTTCTGTAAGTGGAAATCGTCTGCTCCTTGCTGGCGCTGTGCTTATCCCTGTTGTCTTCTTGTACTTTAAGTGCTGTTCTCACACCAGACAACTCTCCTATGTGCTAATGAGCTCTGTCTGCTGCTTTCTGCCTTCCCCCTTTCCCCTGAGACACCAGTGAGAAGAGGAACTGGGCAGAGCCTCAAAGTGCTGGTTTCCATCAGAGAGGCAACAGATAAAGCTGAAGACAGAGTGGCCCCAAGGTCGCACAGCCCAGGAGCTCATTGCCCTGGGCTCCTGCACTTGCCCTTGTGCTCTGCAGGCTGGACCGTGGGCACCAGTGAACCGTCTGAAGACAAGGATTTTCTTGGGTAGCACACGGGTAACAGGTACCAGCTTTGTGTGACTTCCTCGCCACCTCTGCTTCCAGCTACTAACACCTCGCATTCGTGAATCTTAGCTAATTAACACATTAGGCAATTAAACAGCCCCATGGGTGATCGACCTAAGACTGAAGCCATTTCCTAGTGACTGAAGGCAACCGGTGAACTTTTGTGCCTTGCAGCTCAGAAATCAGAGTTGAGGGTGGCTTCCAAACCACCGTGTGGAGCTGCTGGGCCCTGCTCCCCTCCATGTCCATGTCCCCTCCACGTCCCCTGCTCTGCACTTCAACAGGGCTGCTGGCAGGGCACCTGCCAAACCTCCTCCCACCAGGGTAAGGCTCTGCTGTCTGAACAGTGACTTTTGAAGCACACACAGACAGCACAGGTGGGATTTTGCTGCTGTTTTTATTAGTCTGTGAACATGTGAGGAGCAGTTCAGCACAAAGGGGCTGGAACTCAACAGAGACTCTCCCAGTCCACAGAGATAACTGCTGAATTATGCTGGTAAGAGATGGGAATCAGACTTGCAGATTTTAAATTCATTAATGCTCAAGCAATAACAAGAGAAAGAAAATTTGGCAGGCAAACAGACCTCGATTCCAACTTTAACAGGGTTTACTGCAGAAAGAGAGTTAAAAAAAGAATTCATCCCTAAAAACCTACTATATGAATGATTAAATACATACCATGACCTTGTGCTTTCAAGAGTATGATTTATAAAACAAACTGATGGTCAGGAAAAAAATGACTACGCTTGGGATACCCGCCTGTGCCTGCTTCCCTTGCTGTAAGTGAAGTCGGCAACAACTATGAGCTCATTCAGTTCCCAGCCAGCCCTTCACTGTTTGAATGAATAAGCATCACTGTTCTGCTGCAGTTTGCATGCAGTCCTAACAGAGCAACATCAAAACATGGGGCAAAGTACAGTACATTTTCATAAATCAGGCCAGCACATTCAGAAACAGGTCATCAATAGACAGGCAGATTAGCCATGCCCGTGTTACTGCAGACACATCCGAACCATTCATCTTCCAGCACAAGAGAAGGACTAAAAAGATGTAGGGGGAGAAGAAAAATGGAGCTTCTCTGTCCCTTTGGAGATTGTGTTTTCTAAGCTGTTTAGTGGAAAAGAGTGGAAGAGAGTGATGGGACTCGGCGGAGCCTCTGCAGGACAAACGCGCAGGAGGGAGGGCCTGTCCCAGGCACTGGCAGCTGGCGGTCTGCGGGCTGTCCCCTCGGCTGGCTGTCCCCACCGGGGCCCCCTCGCATGGCTTCCCCTCGTTGATGTTGATGGGAACAGCCCAGAGAAGCTTCAGCTGCCACTGCCTTTTCTGAGCCCTCATGTCTCCTTTCCAGCCTGCAATGGATTTCAGCTCCTCAGCCTGGCAAGCAGCTCCTTTTCCTTAGCATTAATTCATCCAGACAGGCTTTGAGCGCCCACCCTGCTTCCTGCCCCCAGTCCTTGCCCTGCACGCTGCCTCTCCCAGCAGCAGTGCCTGCGGTTCCAGGGCACCAAAGCAGGGCATCAAATGCACGAGTGGAGCCCTGCACGTGCCCTGGGTGGGAGGTGTGCCCTGGGAGCTCTGCACTGGCCCAGCACAGCTCCTGCGGCGCGGGACTGATGGGATCGTGGGGCTGCGAAAGCTTGGCCACACAAAGAGAGATTCCAGAAGACTCTTAAACATATTATAGAATGCAATAGGAGCTACAAAGGGGCTGGAGCAAGGTGGGTAATTTGTGGGGAAAACCAATCTGTTTTCTTTCCAAAATCCAATCTCTCATTTTCCCCTCCTCCTGCCTTTGAATTTTGATATCTCAGGGATGGCAACTCCAGATTTCAGTAAAGGTGACAAGGGCTCAAGAGAGAAAGAGTAGATTTTCTTTTACTGCTAATGTACTGCTGGAATTCATCTCTGTGTTGTGGCCACTGTAATTCAAGGACATTATAATGCCATTAAACCCTTCTGGTGCTGTGCTCCCTTGCTAAAGCTTTTCTAGGCTTTGTGTCACTGGAGCTTTTCACACAACTACGCTGAGCTGACTTCCATTAATTAAGGGAGGCTGTACTTAGTGTTCACAAGATGCTCCAGAAATTCTCTCAGTACAGGGGGCTTTTATCTCTTGAGGGACTGAGGTTTGAATGGCTTTTTTGGGCATGAACTTGGTAGGTTATAAAAGTGCTTTGGGTTTCTTTTGGCTCCTGCAGGTCCCCCTCTGTTTCTTACATCAGCGAAGAGCTAAGACAGCTTCCTCTGAGTCACACACACACATCTAATCGCTGTGTGCCAGGGCACAGAGGGCAGAGGTCTGTCCCACACTGCCAGCACAGCACAGAATCAGGAATTAGATTTCCAAGTGCACCATGTCCATACCAAACACGCAGCTCCTGCAAGCTGGATGTCGGGTTCAATCATCAGTGCTACAAAATGCGCAGAGTGGAAGATTTCAGATGTGCTCAGCACTGCACTGAATTCAAACCCCCAGTCCTATTGTCGAGGGAATAGAGCTAAGTCACTGCTGCTTCCTGCTACAAATCCTGGCTGTAAATGTGCAGTGCCCAGCCCCACGTGCAGCTCTGTACTTTGGGTACCCCCAAACTGAGCCCGAGTCTCAGCTGGCAGCTGTGCAGGGGGTGCTGCTCTGTCACTCCAACACAGAGCTGTTTCCTTGCAAACAAATGCTAGCAGGGAGCGTTGCTGGTCCAAGGCACTTCTTTTCTATGTATCCCTTTAAAAGCCTGTTTGTGTTGTTTGAAAAGGAGTCATCTGTGTCCTTTGGAACTCCCCACCTTCTGTATGCTCCTGGGGTGTGATCACAAGCAAGAGAAATTAGTTTTTATGAATCCTCTTGTTTTATTTCACCGTTGGCTACATTATCAGTGGAAGAAAACACTAAACTCCTGGAAGCCTTATAACAGGACTTCAGCCAGCCTGGGGGAAACATGGTTAGAAGCAAAAGGCCCCTCACAAATCACACACGATCCCTATCACACCGACCTCCTGCATCCAGTTCTCCTGTGAACATTGTTCCCACCCCTTTCCTAAAAGGATTTTACTGCTTTTCCCATTACCCTTTTGTGGAGGCTGTCTATGGGGGATATGAATTTGTGTGGCTGACTATTCCTCTGGTCCCATAAACCCTCTGTTAGCTTTGGGCTGAATAGAATCCAAAGATCTAATGGGAGCGGGGGGAAGGGGAACGTACATCATAACTCCCAGAAGAGGTACCCAGCATTTCACTGTTAGCTCTCAGAAATGACTGTAAAAGTCTTTCCCCACCTCATTATCATTATTAACTTCCCATGGGATAGCAGTAAAGCCCTCACGGGGAACTGCTTTTCTGCTACAGTAATTCTGTTGGAACTCTTACGAAGTCACAGCTAACAAGTCTTTGAAAATAAGATGTATTTTGAGCAGTTTAGGTCTATACATTTCAAGGGTGGCCAATTAGGAAAGTAAGCCTCTGATATTTCCACATAAGAATCTGTATTTCGGAAACACTCTATTTCGGAAACGCTCTGTGACTCTGCCCCCCATCCATGTTCCTGTAAATGATCCTTCCCCCACACAAGTGCTCTGTGTATATAATATACACTTCAAACACAGCCCTGCCACCTTGGCAAGCTCCTGGGATCTCTTCTGATTTAGCACTGCACACATTTTCCTTGGTCTACCAGCATAAATGGGGATATTTAGTAACGTAAGTTATGATAATGAGTCCTGCCTAAATCACTGCTGTCAGAAGAAGAATGGGGGAGCCTCTTCTAACCATTAAAAATGAATGAGGAGGGAAATAAATAAGCAAAAGCAGCTCATTTGAGCTATAAAAGACTTCAGAACACAAGCTGTGTACCAAGGTACAAAAGGATGAGGCCATTATTAGCTCTATAAGTCACTTAAAAATGACTCAGGGGAGGCGGAGTCACCTTTAATCACCCGCGCTTAACCCGAGGTGCTGCAGTGAGATTGCTCCTGTGATAACTGAATCCAGCCTGGAATTACGTAAGGCAGAGATAGATAACTGTAATGAAGCTGCAGCACAGGGGGTAGATCAGCCCTAAGCCCTAATACATCTCGAGAAGGGTCCTGTCCTAGTTTGGGATTCTTGAGGACTGTGAGGTTAAGAAATCCCCGTCCTCAGATCGGATGGCAGCAGCAGATCTGTTCACCACCCTGGATGCTGTTGGAATTAGGAACAGCCACCGAACAGCTGCTCTTGAGGGATAATTACAACACCTCCTGTGTTGCAGAGGAAAGATTTTTAATTTTTCCCCCAGAAAGAAACAGTAAATTCAAATGGTATCTCAGCAAGTTTAGGGATGCTCTTCCTGCTCCTCGGTTACTCAGTGACTTTGCAGGTTCAGCAGAGTAAACATCCCAATCTGGGCTGCTCCACAGCTGCTGAAAGAAGAATGACTTGGCCTGAATCCTGGTGATTGGATTCCAGACAGATTTCAAATCCAGCATCACCTTGACAGCTTTCCCCACTTAGGGGGATTTACCCTGCATAAGATTTTCTTAATTTTAAATATCTTGAATTTTAACTGTTGAAGTATCTGCCAAAATCTGAAAATACCCTTTTAAAGGTGATCAATTATAAAACAAAGGGGAATGGCTTTACTCTGAAAGAGGATATGATTAAATTAGATGTTAGGAAGGAATTCTTTATTGTGAGGGTGGTGAGACACCGGCACAGGGTGCCCAGAGCAGCTGTGGCTGCCCCATCCCTGGAAGTGTTCCAGGCTAGGTTGGACGGGGCTTGGAGCGACCTGGGATAGTGGGAAGGTGTCCCTGCCCATGGGAGGGGGTTGGAACTCTAAATTCCCTCCCAATCCAAACCACTCTATGATCCTATGAAATGATGACTGTGTTCTCAAGACTTCATAGCTCATCCTTCCTTTACAGCTTGTTCTCTGCTCTGTGCAGAAAGATTGTCCCTGAGGAGGCGTCAAGGGACACCTCCAAACTCTGCCGATTCTGAAAAGCCAGAGGGTGCTCTCTATTTTGAAGGTTCACACCTTCAAAGCGTCAACACTTTTGTGCAGTGGTTTTCCTGTTGCAGCAAGACACCAAAAAACACTGCAGCCCACAACTGCGTCTGCTTTTTTACCCAGAGACAAACATCCCCCTTAGTTTTTAAGGGTCTCAAAAGCTTGTTTTCTGCCAGGCTTTCCTTAGTGTCATGATGGAAGCACACCTAGCACCGCTATAAATAGATATTAGCAGAGACCTGTGCAAATGAAAAATGTTTTTTACCGCACTAATCCACCTGAAGCATATCATAGAGCGTATTGATTAAGAGAACTCTGATACCAATTAATTTCTAAGAAATATTTTAGTTTGTTCTGCAGCTTTGTGGCAAACATCAATATATTATCCTCAGCCAAATATACCCGAGTGAAATATGCCATGGGACATTTTAAAAGGACTTACAATTCTGGGCAAACATCCAATTCTAGCTGCAAGTTTAATAGTTCCTTTGTGATCTGACACAACGTCCGCAGTGTGTTGGTGTTGCTAACTGAAAAATCCCCTCATTAACAGTCTCTCCTCAGGAATCACCTTTTGCTTTTTAAAATCAAGATTTGGCGGAAAAAACTTCAGTGGGTTTTTCCTTTCCATGTTTCCTCTGCAGCCGTTTCCACTGCTAAGAACAGTCAGATTTACCCCTGTGCTGTGGGTTTGCACAGAATTGGTACATTTTTGGGGGGATGTAGTGAGAGAAGAGCAGCTTCCACGCAGTCCTTCGTGAACACATTATGAAGCCTCTGTGCACTCTGTCCTCGCCTGTGATTTAGTTCTGCCCGTGGCCTGCCTCTGTCCCCACGCAGCCCCTGAGCTCAGGACAGCCAGGGGCCACCAGGGCAGGATTTGTCCCTGGTGCTGAGTGCCCCCTCTCCCATGGCACTGGCATTGAGCTGCCCGGAGGACGAACGCTGCACTTCAGCGGGGCTTTCAAGACACCTACATTTGCTTTCATTTTCGGGTCATGAAATTCAGTTTAATTTCAATTTCAAATGATTAAAATGATGTAAAAATACCGTAACATCAAGGAAAAAGTTATTTTAAAATGAAAAAATCAAAACATTTCATTTTGGGAATGTCAAAACAAGTTGTTTCCTTGACACAACAGGAACGTGCTAGCATCCTTTTCTTCTTTTTTTTTCTGTCAGAAATGAACTTTCAAGGAAATTAGCATAATTTCATGAAGCTGCTTTACAGGACTACAAATTGTGACTGAATAAACTCTGCCAAATTCTCCCCAATAAGCCTTAATCAGCTGGGGCCACAAATCAAAACAAAATCCTCACGATGAAACTCTGTTCAATTAAAATCCAATCACATGGAATCCGTGGTACCTTCGGCACAAAGAATTCTGCTAGTCTCATTTGCAGGAAGGAAAGTAAAGGCACAGAACAACCTTTCCAAAAGCCTGGGATTAATTCCCAACTCCCTCACACACTTAATAGACGGCTGTGTGTAATTTATTGAGATCAATACTCTCAAGGATACTGAGGTGTTAACTCCCACTGAACTCCAGGGGAGCTTGGTGGTTAAACCTCTTTAAGAACCCGGGCTTTAATCTCCCTTTGATGTATCTGTAAAATAAGGATCCTATCCCCTTGTTTTACAGGGATTTTGCACAGCTTAATCTGCAAGAAACAAGAAACAGCTCAGGTGCTAGAGTTACACAACTGCATCTTTCTGTTGATTACAATTTAGATGGGCCAGCCCTTCACCTCCTCACCTGCAGCGGCCGAGCCCAGCCACGCCAGGGCCACGGAACAGCTCTGGGGGTGAAGCTCTGTCCCTGGCAGGCAGCACACGCAGAGAGAATTCAAATGGCTTAATTCACCCCTGCTGTTCCCCACTCCTTCTGCTGCCACGGCCACCCCTCATTTGCTGTTGGCTAGGCTGCATTCCCTGCTTTCCAGCTGGAAAAGGAAGGTGGCGACTTCCTGCCCACCTGCTGCTCTGGATGCTCCGTGAGCAGCGATGCTGCCAGCACAGGATAAGCGAAAGACTGAGACGGCTTCAGTGTCTGTTCCTGCAGCTCAGGGACAGGGGGATGGCAGCACTGTCACACGGGAGAGCTTTGGACAGGCACGCACTGTCTGATGACTTGCCAGAAAGCTGCTGGACTCAGCCCACCCCGTGCTTTACATTTTAGAAGCCACAGTTGTTTGTAATCAATGTGACAACACTTTCTAGCATCTGTTAATTAAGTTACATCTTCCTATTTCTCTCTTGATCCCGGAACCACCAGCACTCCGTGTCACTCACTGCAGTCATCCAAGTAAAGCAGGAGAAGAGTGATAAACACATCCAGCACCCCAAGCTTTTTGTCACTAAGAGAATGGCATTTCTCCCCTCCTTCCAGTAAAGTTTAAAGAGGAGCAATGACAATAGAACAACTTTGCTTCACACTCGTAGAAAGAAAGGCACGGAGGCTGCTCACTTGTCTTTGGGTAATAAATACAACATTTCCATTGGCTATGTGCAGTGTTCTTTTTTGGCACTGCCAGCACGTATAATACAGTTATGTTAACAAGCCTCTCTTTCTAAAGAACTCCGGTTTTCCTCTTTGTTACCCTGAGACCCACTTCCGGTCATTCCTAATCTATCCCTACCAGGTCATATCTGATATATTGTGCAAATGCAAAGGAGAGCTCTGCCTCAACAGTGCATTCAAATGCCTTTTACACAGGTGCTGCTTCTGAGGGCATGGGTGGGATGGAGTGGGGCCACCACGATGTGCTGAGCAGCATGGATTGAAGCTCCTCTGCACATCCCCAGGGATTGCAGCTCCTCCCCACACCTTGTGTTCATTTCCATTGAAATTTACCTTTGTTAGAAAAAAATAAGATTCTCCTTTAAAACATTGTCATAATTTTATGGAAAATTGCTTAGAACCAGATAAAATATAAACATTATTTTCCATCAACTGATGAAGAAAAGGAATTACCACCCTTATTGTAGTTTTAAGCATGACTGCTGTGAAACTTGCTGTTGGTTTGGTCCAACAGACCAACAGCTGTTGGTTTTCTTCATAAAGAAAAAAAAATGGAGAAACCAGCTTAAAATACTTTTTCTTTAAGGCTGTAAGAGAAATGTAAATTCTTACAGACCATTTTGGGCTCCTAAACTAGTTAGAAAAAGGGCTGATATATTCTCTGCCTCCTTGGATTCACTCATCTTTCATCTCCATCACTGCATTGCAGACTAGAAGCATTGCTATTTTTTTGACAACATTCTCATTTTTCCAGCTTCCAAGAAATCTCTAGACAGGGATTGTCAGCTCTAATTATGCAGCTCGTGCTGCAGCAACAGGTGGTGACCAAAGACTCGGAAACGACGCTTTCACCTTTTGCAAACAAGATGACAAAGCTTGGCCCGTGGTCCTGACAAAGCCGTGCATGAGGGAAGGCAGGAGGGTGCTGAAGGCAGGCACGTGGAATGGGAAGACCTGGGGATGTTGGCTCCTGTGCCAAGCCTTCCCAAACACACGTGCAAGGGCACCTGGGCTGACTGTGGGCACGTCGATCCTCAGGCTGAGAGATCTGTGGAGATTTACAACATCCTGAACCAGCTGAGCACTAAAAGCGCAGAGTCACGGATGTGTGGAGCCGTGCCCACACAGTTTAGCTCCACATCTTCCTCTGGACACCGCAGCATTGGGTTGACTCACCAGCCTGGACATCTCTGTGCCACAGGCCGTGGCACGACACACACACCACAGACAGGTCACCGCTCCAGCCCTCCAGCAACAAGCTGGATTGGATGCTCAGGGATCCAGTCTTTAGTAGAGCCATATTCCATCCATCAAGGTTGACTTTTCTTTGATTCTGGTAAGCTTTGATCCTACCCTAAACAGCCACACACAAGAAGTGTCCTGTGTTTCTAATTCCTGTCCAAACAGTACCGGGTTATACAAAAATTTTAATTAGGGACATCGTGGAGGAACTGATCTGACCCAAGCCAAGCACAAGACCAGACTTCCACAGGCTTAAAGGAGATGAGAGATTCACAGGACAAGTGACTGAAAAGACCCTGCAGTGAGAAGAGAATGCCAAGATAAAAGGAGAGGAGTTTGAACTCCTCAGTGCACTCAGACTTCAGTGTCCCACAAGCCCAGATCTGCAGGCAACAACTTGAGCTGAGCCATGCCTCAGCTGGTACTGAACAGAACAATGGCCAAAAGCTTCTGAAACCACTTGTGTAATTCAGACACCACCCCGAGCAAGGGCACTGCATTTCAGTCACTTCAACACAGCGAAAAGGAGATGAAATATGTTTAGCAATGGCAGACTTTAGAGCTACAAGGACAAAGAGATTTCCATCTTGGTAATAGGATGACTTCAAAGAGTTTTAAAGACCCAGTCCTCTTTCTGATAGAGAGTTTGCCCAGGCAAAGTCTAGTTCTACTCCTCTGGCAAGTATTCAGAGATCTAACATCACCACTTAGGAAAAAAAAAGGAAAAATCTGTTGCAATATACATATACTCATGCATGCATGGCAGGCTCTGGAAAGTTGGCCCACACTTTGAAGTGACAGGAGAAAAATAATGCAAGAGCAAAGCATGAAAAATTTCTAAAAGAGACCTATGCCTTTTTTTAGCCAAAATTCACTTGCAGAGAAGCATATATAAGCAGGATTGTGCTCCAACAGCAGAGCAGCAGCCACAATACACAAGTGCCAGATGAAAGCTGGCAGCAGCCGGCACGGACAGGCTGAAGTGCCAGGGAATGTTTTCCAAACAACACTTGCTGTAAAAGTGACTACAAAGTTTGCATTGGAAAGGGAGAGAGCGTCCTTCCCCACCGGAGCTGTGAGGGGGTTTCTGTCCTCTCCTGACCCACCAACACACCCTTCTCTTTCTCTGTTGCCTCTTTCTGTGTAAGTGGAGACAAAAGGAGTTTCCATGGTGCAGCACAGGGCACGGCTGTGGGCCCATCACCCCTGGCCCTGGTTAAGCTGTGGCACAGGGTCACTCCTCCGGCCATGGCTGTGGCACAGGGTCACTCTCTGGCCACGGCTGTGACACAGGGTCACTCTGGCGAAGCGGTGGCACAGGGTCACTCTGGCCATAGCTGTGACACAGGGTCACTCTGGCGAAGCGGTGGCACAGGGTCACTCTGGCCATAGCTGTGACACAGGGTCACTCTGGCGAAGCGGTGGCACAGGGTCACTCTGGCCATAGCTGTGACACAGGGTCACTCTGGCGAAGCGGTGGCACAGGGTCACTCTGGCCATAGCTGTGACACAGGGTCACTCTGGCGAAGCGGTGGCACAGGGTCACTCTGGCCATAGCTGTGACACAGGGTCACTCTGGCGAAGCGGTGGCACAGGGTCACTCTGGCCATAGCTGTGACACAGGGTCACTCTGGCGAAGCGGTGGCACAGGGTCACTCTGGCCATAGCTGTGACACAGGGTCACTCTGGCGAAGCGGTGGCACAGGGTCACTCTGGCCATAGCTGTGACACAGGGTCACTCTGGCGAAGCGGTGGCACAGGGTCACTCTGGCCATAGCTGTGACACAGGGTCACTCTGGCGAAGCGGTGGCACAGGGTCACTCTGGCCATGGCTGCGTGAGTGGCACCAGGCTGGGGCTCACCTAACAAACCCCTCTCTGCTGCTGGGATGCACTGGGAAGCTGCCCAGCTTCCAGCAGGCTGGAAGCAAAGCCTCATCCTCATTCCAACACGCCTGCCGCCCTCCCTCTGCAGACGCTGCTGCTGCCACTGCTCACCTTTCCTTTTACAGCCCTAAACCAGCCCTCGTGGAGGTGCTGAGCTGAACCCAGGCTCCTCCAGCATCTCCCCGGGGACAGAAATAATCCAAAACCACTTGCTCCCCACCGTGAACAGAGGTCATTATTTTGACAAATTAGTTAAATCTCTCTCAGTCAGCAACGAGGACCCTGAATTATTCAGCATGCATCTGTCTTTTTCCCTTACAAAAATGGCCTGTGAAGCAATAAGTGTATTTCACTTGAACCACTTCTGAAAGATGTAAGACAGTTTGGGTTCACTCCAATGCCCCTTGAAGTCAATGGGAGCCTTTCATTTAATTTTCATTTAATTAATTTCATTAAATTTGCAGATGATGCCAAGCTGGGAGGGGTTATAAGTTCTCTGGAGAACAAGATAAGAATTCAAAATGAACTTCGTAGTGTTGAAAATTATCTGAAATAAATAGGTGAGATTGAAGAAAGGTAGGAGCAAAGTATAAAGTTGGATAAAAACAATTAAGTGCAGGATGGGGAAAGATTGGCCTGGTGACATCACTGAAGAAAAGATTTGAACTAGTGAGGATCTGACTAGAAACTCTCCAACCTTAGGGATCACTGAGGACTAGAAGATGGTAATTAGCAACTGCAGTAATATTTAAGATCTGCTTAGAAAAATGACTTTCAGAAATGTTTTCCATAGCTGGAAATATTGTTCCTTTCATCTCAGTTTGAAAATTTCAGTGGTTTTTAAGCCTTATAGTGAGATATGTGATGCACAACCTTTCCTGTCTGTAGGCCATGCATATTATCTACAAGAAATGTGAGTTTTCTGGGTAAACAAAAGAAACAAGAATTTAACCCTCGTTCCTCAGATTTTGTATTGATCACAAAAGCAAAAGCAGGTCCTGTTGCACTGGAAAATATGTTTTGCACACTAATATGGGCGGAACAACACAGTGAAAAACACCCTTACAGCTCCTCTGAAGTTCCAGACAGGACAAAAAAAGCAGACTGTGCTCAGCACCTTTCCTGATGACCTGGAGTGAACTCAAGTCTGGCAACATAATTTATGTAATGCCATGCAATTAAATAAGTTTGCGGTGCACAAAGTTAAATGTTACTTCAACATTTCTTCTTTCCTTATAAGGTATAAGAAAATGCTAAAGATATTATTCTCACCTGTATTTATAGCATTAGTGGTGATAATTTACGTCACTTTGTGAAGCATTCTGATGTGCAAGACAAGCCATTGCCTGTAAATTGATCACATTTCATTAAATCAAGAAGATTCAAGGAAAAAACACATTTAAAAAATGGGACAAAAGGCATCCTGTTTTCCTCAGAGAGCTGAACATAAGCCTGGTTTAGAACCAGTGAAATCACTACGGATCAATAGTGTTTCATTTCTGTGTCTCTTTCTTTGCACAGTCGAGTAAAATAATAACAACAATGGTGTTGATGATGAACATTTTATATTTGAGCTATTACCTAACAGCCTTCTTCCAGCATTTTGCAAAAAACCTCCTGACAACACTTTGGGAAGCACATCACAGGAAGTCTCAGTGCTCATGACATAAATGTGTGTCTGTGTGCATTTTTTCATACAAATCCCTATTTATGTATTATAGATATTATTACCCTCATTGTGTGAATTAACTGTTTACGAAGCTTTCCCATGGTCCCAAAGTGCTGGGGAATTATATCTGCAAATGCTCTCTGGGATGAGAAATGGAGCCTCATTACTCTGAGGTTTGAGAATAACCAACCAAACCATGAAAATAGCTACATTTAGCATAAATAGCAAAGCCAGGCCAGAAACATTTCCTCTCACAGACACTGCCTAGAAAAAAATTATTAAACAAAATCCACACCCGTGGAATGGATAGAAGTCCAGGCGAGGACTGAAGGGGTACAGTTTCTATTTCATCTCTGGCATTTGACCTCATAAAAGGCGTTTTTTCTGCTCTTCTGTTTGTTCCTTAATGTTTTATTCATGGCTTTAGGCTGTCACAGGACAGGCTCTGATGGGGCACTGCAGTTCCTGGGCACTGAGACAGCGCTGTTGGGAGGTGCAGGTGCTTTCCTAATAAAAATGTACTAAAAGAGACAGCAACAGGCATGGCAAGAGCAAACACCTGCCTGTGCCTACAGCTCTCACAACACAGAACGGCCCAGATACGCAGGATTGAGGCTCTGACGGGCTTGGGTCTAATAGCAAAGCGAAGACAGTTCTTAAAACATGCTCAGGGTCAAAACGAGATTAGAAAATCATCAGCTTTTCTGCGCAGAACCAAAGAGAAAGCCCAGCTGTGCCCTGGCTCCCAAAGCAGCCAAGGGGGTGGCATGGCAGGGCAGCCAAGGTGCCACTTGGCCTGCAAGGGGGAAGCAGGTGATCTCGCTGCCAACCTGAGCCCACAGTTCCTCCTAGCTTCCTTTTTCTTTCAAAGGAGTGACAAGAGGAACACATTCAATAAAACATTTCAGGAGCTGGTTTCAGTGAGGATAGGGAATTGAAGGTGGAGGATAATTTGAAAGCATTTTGTAAGATTTTAGCTGCTTGCTCCCTATTGACTCTGATGGGAGTCGTGCTGCTTTGATCTTCCAAATGCTTTCACACTCCTTCCATCCTGACAAGCACTCATACCACTGATCTATTTACTGTGAAATTGAGGTGAGTCCTGAAGTTTGATATCTGAACTATCTTCAAACAAACAAGAGGAAAGAATAGCCAGATTATGAAAGAAACTCCATCTGAGAGCAAACTACCCTGTTGTATCGACACATCTTGCATGTTCTCAGTGTTTAGGAATTGATGATGACAATAACAAACTCTCATGACTGATCAAGAAGCCCCAGTGAAGCTGTATTTCATGTGAAGACACCAGGGCAGGGAAGCTACAGGAATCAGCAGGGTCTGTGTATTCAGTAGCTGGATCTCTTCCAGAAAACTCCTATTTAAAGCTTAGGCAAATCCTGGACACTTAACGGGACAACTGTACCAGTCAGCAGCTTGTCTGTCCCACAGGGGTTGGAAGAAGCAGAGCTTAAGAAATTCCCAGGAAGATGAGTGGAGCAGTTTTTGTAGTGAGGCTCTCCAGGAATTGCTAACTCAGGAATTAGGCAGATACACGAGTGTTTCACTTCCCTACAGGGCACGTGAGCGACAGAACAGTGCGGCCTGTCACAGCTCTGGCATTCCACAGATACACCTGCTCTGGTAGAAGGACCTCGTGGCCAAACCCCAGCCTCTCTCGTGTATTTAGTGTGGGTGCTGTGCCAGACACAGCCTTTAGTGCTTCACTTATGCCAATCCACAACTCCCTGCACAAGCATTCCCTGGCCTACCTTGCAGGCACCTGGAGCAGCTGGGCAGCCGCACCTTCTTCCTCTTGGTTTCCAGATAATGTGAACAGACTGGACAGCTCAGCTACATGCAAAGTTCCCTGGAAAAATGCACATAATTAATGCAAGCTCTCGGCGCAGTGAGCTGGCAGGAGCTCACGCTGGTTTTATCCTTCACACCCGCACGGGGCTGAGTCGACAGCTGCTGATGAGGGCTGAGTATTACTGGAATGAAACTGAGCTCCACCTGGAACTGCAGTCCAGCTGCTCATAAACGCCTGAGCTGAGCTTTGAGATCTTCTCTGAAAGGACTGCTGTGTGTCTGATCACTGTCCCTTATCCGTTTAGGATTGAGAAAGAAGGAGCCCTTTGCCTGGCGCGGCATTCAGTGGGCTCCACAAAGCCTTCCCAGCTTCTCCAAGAATTGCCTGTGAATTTTTAGGTGAGCTATTAAACTCCCCCTCAGGTGAATGAGGATTCTGCCTCAGGAGGATGCTCTGAGGCACTTGCTAAGACTATTCAGATTTTTTTTTTTTCAGAAGCAGAGGTGATCCCCTCCATGCAAAATCATGTTATAAGAGAGCAAAGCTGCTTACAGGATGTGCATAGTTCCTCCCTGGGCTCTCCTCTGCTGTGTCTCACCCAATTATGGATGTGCATAATTCAGTGGACTGAGATACAGCAGATAAGAAGAGGGTCCCTAATTCTTTTCTTGTGATTGGTTTGAAAAGCAGGACTCCAAATAACAGGGGGAGAAGGGAAATGAAGATGTGATATTTGTAACAGAGCTATGACTGCTGCAAATCTCAGTGGGGAGTTATTCATACTTTTAGGACTACTGGGAATGAAGCTGCACTTCAAATTTGTTGGTTTTCAAACTAAAAAAGAGTTGTTCTATCACCCCCAGATATTGAGAGGAGATCTTAGCACAATTTCACCCGTGTCTTTGAGCCTTCTTCCCTCAAACATGTGCAGACAAGGGAGATTTTCATTTATTTGCAGTCATAGATGGATAGGCATGAATCCTGAAAGGCTTTCACGAGCTGAAACAAATCTTTCCACACTGGCTGACACTTAGATGGAGACACCACTCACATGGAATCTGTATCTGTCCCACCTGCTTTTTATGTACAAAAAACCATCTACAGAAGTGACCTGGACAACTCAATTCACCAAGATTGCTTCCTTCCAAGTCCTCATAGCTGGCTAGCTTGGAAAAGTCACTATTTAGGCTCTTTGGATTACAGCAATTCCTTATTCCCATAATTCCTTGTAAATCTTCTGACCAAACTCATGAGAAAAGATAATTTTCCAATGGATGGATCCATGCAAGTTTTTTCTCTTTTGCTCAACTTCTCAATGCCGAGGCAAGTTCCCTTGTAATACGTTATTCCTCATGCAATTTTAAAGTTCATCTACCTTAAGCAAATCTGGCTGTTTCAGCTAAAAGTTGTGCAGCCTTAGGCATTCTTTATCAGATGAGCAGATGATCTTTTTAACACCTCGAGTTTCTGAGTTTCATATCTTTCACTAAATCAATCTACCTTTCATGATTGTCTTTATACCAATGCCCAATTCTATTACAACTCTCTCTTATGCTTTCTCAATTTCCTCTATTATTCTTTTCTAGGTCTATAATATAATTTCAGTGGCTAACTCATAAGGTGTCACTTCATATTTATGAACTGAACTTGAATGTGCATTATTACTTTATTTTTACGAAAACCCATGATAACTAATGCAGTGATTCAATTTCTACCAAGAGGCTTTCTGTTTGGTTTCCTGTCTGGCCTCTAACCTTCATTCCTCCAAACAAACTTTTACATCTCTATTTACATATTGGGATCATTAAAGTTCTTTTTATCTCCCTGTCTCAATGTCTTCAGAAGCTATAATGGATTTAGGCAGGAGCTTAATTAGAAACTGCTCTTTTCTGTATTTCAGGCTACATTTCACGTGAAAGTGTAAAATACACTACTAACAAAAGAAAGACTTGATGTAAGCCCCCAGAAGCCCCAGGCTAGGAAAGTTTTAGTGGAACAGGCAATCAGACAGTGGGAGATCATGGTGCTGGCCCATTCCACAGGAAGCTGGCACTCATTTTACACCAGCTTATATCTGTGTAAGAAAATCACCCTCAGCAGTTTGCCTCTGTTTTGCAGCGATGCCCACGCAGGCGGAATCAGGTTATTTTCCGCAAGTTTTGTCCTTATTTTCTTTTTTCAATGAGCAAGGAATACCTCCGAGTTTCACCTCAGAGATACACTCTGGTCAGTCCTGGGCCCCTGCTCTGTCCCACCTGCACTCCTGTCGTGCTGTGAAGAGGAAAGCAAACACGTGAGGCTTTTCCACTCACAGGACTGGCCACTGCAGTGTCAGCTCCTGACAAAAGTGCCACGTTGGGCTCAGGGAAAGAAAGCACATCAAACTCCAGGAAAGCCTGGCTGAGTGATGGTCTCATTAGTGTTCTATGATTAAAACTCACTAAAGCTCAGGGCAGCCCTGAAGTGCCCATGAAATCTGCCAGCAGCAAACGGGGCTGCACAGGGATTGGGTTCCAGAAGGCTTTGGGTTCCACCAGCTCTACAACAGATTATTTCTTCATTGCTTCCTGTGCTGTTCAAGCCCTCTCTCAGATAATGTTATTCTGGGACCATCCCCTTCATTCATATTCCCTAGTAATTTCTTTTCTGCAGTTTTCCCGTGTTGAGCACCCTTTATGATGCTTAATGTCTCATTTTATCCCACTCAGTTTTCTCAGAGCCTCAACAGCAACAAAACAAAACCAATCAGCCTGTGAAGAAAACTCTTATCAGTAATTAGCCTTGCTGGAGATCAGATGATAACTGTCAGATCTGGGTACTAAAAAGTACAAGATGAGGTTAATCACACCTACACAGAGCTTCCCTAGCAGCCTGAGCTTCAAAGAAATGAGTATCAATGAGTGCTGTCCAGCTGAATCTACTTAGAGAAGAGAGAGCTCCAGATGAGATTAGACACACACACTGTTTAACCTGGGAACAAAGGGCACAATTTGGAAAACTACTTGTCAAGGTGTCTTCAAAAATTAGCATAGTACATACAACTGTACTGCCAGAGGGGCTGCTTCCTATCCTGTCTGCAGGCCTGTGTGAAATCCTTGCGATGAAATTCTGAGCCCTAGGGAAACAGTGGCTTTCCAGATTTGTTACAAGCTTGAAACTCAGCTCAGCATCATCAAATGTGTGAAGAACTTTCAAGGAAACATGGGCTGACTTATGGCTGTGGCACTGAAACAACTGAAATCGGCTCTGGCTGATCTTTGCTTTCAGCACAAAGCTGATGCCAAACAAAACCACCCAGTGACAGTGAGAGCTGTGCTCAGACACAAACAATTTCCCAAAAAGGAACAGACTTCCTCTTCTCTTCATCAAATAAAGTGCAGAGCAATCCCATTAACTACACTGGGTTAAATTTGGATTTTCAGTGGCAGAAATGAGATCCAGTCATTAACAGAAATTGTATGTGTGCGTGTGAGACCGGCCCTGATTTTTTCTATTAGTGACAGGCAAGTGCAATTAATATAATGCTCACAGACAATGCATAAAATATAGTTTAATACCATCCATGGTGCCTTTAGATGCCTACTCACCAGGGCAAATGACACTTCCCTTCATTACTGAAGTTTCACTTCTCCCTCTCTGGCTTTTAGTAGAATGAAATGGAGCATGTAATGGAACGTCATATTCATAGATTTCATTTTGGTATCAGCTCCAGGTCTGCACAAAACCTCTAACACTACAACAGCATTTCACATGCTCACAAATGCTAAAAGAAATTGCTGAGGGCACCCAAATCCTGAAGTCTAAAGAAGATGCCCTAAATTGACTCAAATAAAACCCCTTTACAGCTGCAAAATAATACCTGCTTGCAAATAATCACTTTATTTTTAATAGTTGTTATATGGAAGAGATTATATAAGTTGGGAGAAAATATCAGCTTTGTGTAATACCCACCTGCTCTAAATACACAGTTACACTTTTAACTAAAATTGAAGAGCCATTAAAGCCACTTTCTGTAGGTGCTTAGGTTTGTAATTTGCAATTAAATTAATTGGATTTGAATGCCTAAATTGATTCAGAAATCAGGCTTATCATCCACCAACCAGTTAAACAAGATGATGCTGCAAACTGAGGCTGAAGCAGGAAAGTTGTTCAGCATTTCTGGGGGCAGCTGACGGGGAAAACCAATAGCAGTCATCCGTCCCACAAACAGACACAACACCCAAGCCACAGTCTTAGAAAAGGCAACAGACCAGATCCTGTCACACGTGTGGAGCATGAGAACTACTAGAGATAATCATTTCTGATATTAAACTGGACTCAGGTAACTCATTGTTCTGGCATCTCAAGATGTGTTTGACTGGTTTACCTTCTTATGCTCTTGAAGTCCTTAAGTACTACATAATTTTTTTAAGTAACTGCAAAGAGGAAAAAGTACATGCGTAGCCAAAATGCACCCGCCTAAAAGGAATGCAAAATGGTTCAGACAGTGAATAAAAAGGAAGGATTTTTCAGTCAACCAGCCTGCACAGACTCTGTTACATAAGAAATTCTAAATCCTTCCTTACTCAGCCACTAATATTTCATCATGACAGTATTCTGTATGGGCTGTGATGAAGTGAAATTTAACAGGAGCACTTACTCATGAGTCTGTGCTCTGTCCTACTTAGGGTTGTGTATGTTATTAACAACCATAATGATGATGCTTATGCATACGTTTTATGTAAAGATCTCAAAGCATTCTTCAGGGATTTAGCATTAATGCTCTTTATCTGCCAAGGTAATTCAGAACCATTATACACCTTTAGTATGTGTCTGTGCTGAGACAGATCAAATAAATGATGTGCCAGGGACCACAATAGCACAGCCATGTCACAGCTGAAAGCACCTGCCAGGGCCCACACTATCACCAGCACATTTCAGTGCAGCATCTGAAAAACCATCCAGAGGGTTATCCAATTGTTACCCAGTCTTATTAAGGAAGAAATGAAAATCAAGTGTCACACTCTGTACGCAGACTGAGCCCTTATTAGGATCTGCAATGCCTAAAATCCCATCCCAGGTTTAGCCATTAAAGAATGATTCCCTTCTCCATTAGAGCAAAGGGAGAATAGGACATCATTAAAAATTCAGGCTCATTATGTCCTTTTGACCTCAGTCTTCCTAATACATGCAGACTCCCCTTTTCCTTCATTTATGTATGTCCAGAATGAGCCCCTCGTTCTTCCAATTGCCTCTGAGAACTATAGGAATCCTACAAGTCCTACATAGCTAATAGCCAGGATACTTCAGATCTGACCAGCAGTTTCTCTGCTGACTCCGGATCATGAGCCTCATCCTCAGCAAATACTGACACAGTCCTTGGATTTGAGCACTTCTAAATCAGTAAATAGCTTGTCACACGTGTTTTTATTTTAGTGAGACCCACCCCTTCCATAGCTAACACCATATCTGGACAGTCCTGCAAATGATAAGCAAAAGCAAAGGCATTCAGTGGCTATGCTGTATCTGATATGTCCAGAAAAATCCTAAATGGGGCTAAGACAGTAATTTACATGGCGTGTCGTAACTTTACACTGCATGGTAACAAAGCAACACAGAGTTTTGTGCCACAATCAGGAGGATGGCTTAGAGCAGGCACAGAGGGCTATAAATACCCCAACCCATCAAAGGACCTGGCAGATGGTCACTGGAACTGCAGAACACACAGGGAACTTTCTAAGAGAAAGAATCACAATTTATAATCATTAATGCAAGCTCCTGTTTTGGAGACAGATGTTAGTGGATGATCTGAGCCCAATTTAGCTTTCATTTCTGTCAGTGTAACACCGTGTGCCCTCAGTACTGCACTGCTGGCTTAGCCCGGTGGAAGGAAGGAGAGAACTCATTTCCTTTTGCATTGCCTGTTCCTCACTCCCTCAGCACATTTTTCCTAGAGATCAACCAATCTCTTCTCATGGAGATGATGGAGAACTCAATCCTGGGATTCAGGATACAACGAGTTGAGTTTTGAAAGCAGCTGAAAACTCTGAGACCCTTAAATCCCCTTTGAAAGACACCTCTCACCCTCAGCTACTGATTCCCACTCCAGTGTCACTCCTTTCCCAGTGCTGGCACCAGGCACTGTGAGCATCTGAAATGAACTCAGGGAGCAGGGAACTGAGCAGGCAGACAGCTCATTCACCAAAAAAAAAAAAAAAAAATTGATTCATTTTCACTCAGCTGCACTCATGGGCAGCAGAGACGGGGATGGCAGCTCCGTGTTAGCTTTAAACAGTCACGGAATTGCACCTTAGCAGAGGTTTAACACATTAGGGACATTCATCAGCCCCTTCTGGGTTCAGCAAATGATTAAATTTGCTCACTTGGATCCCCCTTGGCATTACCGTTCAGATACTTTAGATTTTGCCTCATTCTTTTTATGGATATAGACATATTCCTCACAATAAAGGAAGAGAAATACCCACAGAAGGAGATTACCATCCCTGGCTCTACAGGAACACATATTCTTAGCCATGAAGCACAAAAAAACCAGAGTTCTGGGTATCTTCCATAGAATTCTGAAGAAGTCTCAATTCAGGAATTATATGGATTTTTTTTTTCTGTTACAGAGAAGTTTTTTATCTTAGAAGCTTATAGCCTTTCATAAATATAAAGGAAGTGCAGCCAAGAGTGACTGTGGCAGTCCCACTGGGATTTTCAGTACAGATGATTACAAAAAGGCAAATAACACCACAGAAACCTTGTTACTTTGCAAGATTCACATCAGAATGATGAATTGGCAGCATATGAAAGAGGCAAATCCAGTACATTCAACAGCTCTTGGTGAGTTTCAGACAATTCCTGGGAGATGCAAGACTGTTATATCAGTTCTGCATTCAGAATTCATCTTTGTCACGTCTGTTTTTCATACCAGAGAGAGATTAAAGTTGTGCCTGCTCCCTTTATAACTAACATCAGCAGCACATGAACTGAACTCAACAGTTTTTATTACAACTTTTCGTTTTGATAGTGCATTGTTTTGAGTTTGTCCTGTATCCTGATTACTAGAGCAGAGCAGAAAAAGCATTTTCATTTTCCAAGTACTTCATCCTAAGGTGAAAAGGTCAGAAAGATTCCGATGTCAGGAATACTGAAACTGAGCTGACGTGACAGGACATGATTTCATCATTTTCAATCAAAATGAAATGTTTAGACATTGCAGAAAACAAAAACATACATTTCCTGACTTAAATCATGTTTGTTTCCAAGATGGATCAAAATTTTGGGGGGGATGGCATAAGGCAGTTCAGCTGGTGAGAGAAATCATATAATACTGTGGAAAACCATGGCATGACCTTGATCTTCACCAAACTCTGAAGGCACAGATTTATAAATTATATATTTTATATATAAAATATCGCACACTGTGGTTAGCTAGTTTGATAGATCACTGCTTCTCAGAGAGGGGCTTGCTCTTCACATTTTGCTCTGTCCCCACTGCAGGAAGATTCCTGCTCCTCCAGTCCTTTCCCCTCCACTAATCCCATGGAGCAAGGGCCAGGAAAAGGGGAGCACTTGGCTTCCCCCTTCTGACCTGGTGAGTTGTTAGACTCAATAAGCCATAACGAGCATCTCAACTTCACAACCAGCTGGCTTAAACTTGAGGGATCACCAGGAAACTGGGATTCTGCATAATCTTGCTTGTAAATGTTTGTGTATCTTTGCAGTACCTCCAGTGGGGGCCCATGCCTTTGACCTGCCGCTGTGAGGGTTTTCCTTTCCAGCTGAAAGGTGGAATGGAAAATCTGAGTAATCCCATGTATCCAGGAATGTGTTGTAAAAGGGATATCCATGGACTGCCACTGAAGTTGTGAAATCTGCAGCACTGGAACTGCCAATGCTGAACTAAGGAGTAGATAAAATCCTGGACTCGATTTTCTTCTCCCTTTGATTTTTTTACTCTGTCACTCCACTGACTTTAGAAGAATTCAACTTCTCCCTGAAGAGCACCAGTGTAAGGAAGAAAAGGAACGGCTGTTAAAAGTTTAATGCTTTAAAACACTGTCTGCTCCAGGCTACTTTAAATGCTCTGACACTTCAGTTTTTGTAAAGTCTGTCACATGATTAAAAAGACGTTATTTTGCCACTGATAAAACCACACTAAGTGTTATTGAAAGATTTATTAGTCTGCAATCATATTTTACAAATTGCCAACTGTGCTGCTATCCCCTCTAATACACTGCAGAGGGAGCAGGGCAGAGCAGCTGCCAACCCTTCCCTCGACCAGCAGTGACTCCCTACAGCAGAGCTCCGGCTGCAGCAGCTCCTTTCCAGCTCTTCAGCACCTTGGGAAACAGCAAGGAGGGATAAACGTTCCTGCTTGGCTTCTCATGCAAAGCCAGAGAGATGAGACTCTGCAGAGGACAAGCACAACGCCAGGCAACCATCCCACAGCCAGGAGGGGTTGTGGAGCTTTGGGAAATGGGAATTCGGAGCGAGAGGCCACGCTGGAACATCCTGCACGGCCTCTGTGCACAGGACGCAGCTCTGTGGGAACTCCCAGGTTGTGCAGGGGGTGCCAGAAGTAACAACGCTCCCTTCACTCCTTCTGCCCCAGGAGTTTGCTTGTAATCCAGGCATAAATCCCACCTGCCTCCCGCTGGCATCCCTGCCTCAAGTCCAAGAGCACAAAATGCTCTGGAAGGAGATAGGCTGGAGGTATTTTGTTGGAAAAGCACACAAGTTTGGATAACGTACAGATTTTGAGTGGAGTCCTCCAGGAAATACACAGTACGAATAAAAAAGGGACAGAGGAACTGTCTCCTGTTCCCAGTGTTGGCAGCAGTCACCGAGCGGCTTCTGGCAAGTGGCTCCTGAACAGAGCTGAGAATACATGGGGACTTTCACTTAACTGATCAAACGAAATGAACCTAAAGGTGTTTTCGTTTCAGGGTAACTAAAATGCAGATTTTCAATTAACTCATCGAATTGAAAACCCAGAGCACTGGAAAGTGTTGCTTTGGAAACTCCTAGGCTTTGTTGAGCCTTGAAAAAAATGGTCATTTTGAAACAGAAGTGTCTTTTCAAAATGAAAGCTTAAAAGAAGTTGATTTTACCTCTCTCCTCTTTCTTGATTTAAAGGATCTTTGGAGTTTATTCCTTATTAATAACTCCAAAAAAAAATCTTCTCACCAATCTCTTTTTTCCATGAGTTCAGTAGGAGTCTTACCATCTACAGATGGTCAGAACTTTACAGCACTTGGAAATTACACCTTAACTTTTCCATTTCTCACAGTCCTCGTTTGTGAAACAGAGCCTGTAACACGCCTCCATTTTTTGGTGTGGCTACTCTGTCATGCTGGACCAAATAATTTCAGATAGTCATTTCTCAATAAAAATATTGTTTCGATAGACTAAATCCTGATCTGACTTATTCAACCCAGTTCAAGTAGGTGCAGTTGGGCACAAAATGAGTCAGTGCAGAATCTGGACCAGCTCTTTAAAGTTCTTTGAAGTCTCAGATGAAAGAAGTGAGTAATAAATGTGGACCCTGAAATGAAAAGAAGAATGAGGTATCCTCATTCTGCAAGGAAAATGAGCTTAACCTCATCATTAATCAACACCAAAAAAACAGGAATAAAAGCTAAGCCACAAAGACATAATCAATCTGTTAGATGTTACTTGACAGGTGCATTGAAAAACAGCAACAGTAAAGACCCAAAGAAATGTAATCTTAATCTTTATATTTCAATGGGCATCTTAAGCAGATTTTTCTTCCATTTTATACTCACTACCCTAATGCCCAGAGAACAGAAACTCTAATTACTGCTGCATGCTGAAGGCTGGCCAGTAATTATATATCTTTATCTTCATTAGATGTCTGTGAATAAGGCTTGGTCTGAAACAGAGCAGGTAAGCTGGAAACTCGGCGACACATTTTCAATCGAGAGCTCACTTTAAACTGGCAACTCATTTTAACTCTGCAGAAACCTCTCTGCTGCTGCAGGAGGGGTGTGCAGGAGCCCAGAATGCCCTGATCTCTGACGGGGACAGCCTGGTTTGAGAGGGGGCCTGTCGTTAACACCATTGTCCGTGGTGTATTTATGAATAATATTAAACACACAAGCCTTTATTGGAATATTCATGCCTTGAGAGGTAATGACTAAAATGTCAGAAAACAAAACTGACTTTTAAGTGTCTTCTGAATGATATATTTGCTTTCAAAATCTTTTTTCCAGTTCACCAAAAAAAAAGAAGGAGATGATGAGTGAGGACTTATTCCATTACCTTTCACAACATAAGGACTCCAAATAATTTCTTTCTCTTTTTAAACTAGATTAAGTCCAATAGTTTGCTATATTGGGCAGATTTACCAGATTCAAAAGGGCATCATAGAAGAAAAAAAAAAACACCCTAGAAGTTCCTAATAATACAGTCAGAAAGACATTTAATCAGAAAATACCAACATGGTGGCTATTAGATAAATAAGAACCCTAAGTAGATTCCAAAGAGAAGTATAAAAAAAATGCTGAACTTTTGCTGAATGCTGGGGTTCATCTCATGTATAAGAAAATACCATGAAGAAATTACTTAAAACAAGTCCAGTGAATGTAAAAATTGCAATTTTTTTTTTCTCAAGAAGAGATCTTTAGAGATAGCTCAAGAAATACCATTTACACCTCTACCCAGCTCTATTCTTCACTTATTCTGCTCCACGTTGTCACTGTCTCTGCGATGTGAAGCTACTGCTTGTGGGTATGTCCCAAACTCCCAACAGATTCCCATATGACAGCAACAACCAAGTATCTACACTCATCTGTGCCTAGAAAGCCAAAAATTGCCCACTAGGAAAAGTGGTTTTGAGCTAATGGGGCTCAGGGAGGCGTCGGAGCTAACCAGACCCCTCAGCTGTTTGAGTCCAAATCAAACGGAACCAAAGTAAGAGGCAGAACTCTCAGCAACCCAGGCAGCTCTGGGCTAAGGCAAATTTCACAAGGCCGAGTCCTCAATAAGGTGCAGTTCACAAAAGTTAATGGGATAACAGTGATTTCCAGCAGCTGCACGGGTGGCCTGCAGTAGTTGTAATCATTTTGTGACACGCTGGTTGTCTCAAAAAAAAAATTTCCATTTTAACTTTTATGTGCAGCCGTGTCTCTTGTTTCCTCTTCTCAAGTGACAGCCACAGATGAGTTTGTGAGCACATAAAAGCTGCTGAGAGCCAACTTCTCTGTCACAGTGCTGGAATACTCTGTACCTTATCTCCCACCATCACCACTGCTGACCGTGTCCTTCCACTCTCAGTAGCACGTAGTAACCATTAATCAAGCAGGGTAGAAATAGGCAGCATTTCTAACAGGATTTTAGTTGTAATGTCGGTACTAGGTGAAAGCCTCCAAGAAGCACCAATTTTCTGGAGGGTCCAGTCTGACCCTCCAGTTTCAGTGATGAAAAGGCACTTAAGGGCATTCCTGCAAGCGCTCCCCTCACCACAGGCTAGGAAAGCACACGGAGCCACAAGCGAGGGTAGCAGCACAGCTGACAACATTCCTGAACCTGCACAGCCCCTGTCACTGAAAAGGCAAAGGGAGAGGCAACTCTGAAAATACTTCAAAAGTGGGAAGTGACAGACAATTCCAAGTATTTGACAAATAGGATGGAAAACGTGTGATTTTGTGTTTGGTTTGTTGCTTCACTGAACCAAGACATACAGAAATAACAGCAATAATAAATCTTTGTGTTCCAGCAGCAGGACAGTTAGGAAAATGAAAGAGCTTGTTCCATTAGAGAGCACCACTGTTTTGCAGGGCCTCTGCCTTTATGCAGTGGAGCAATATGATCCTACCTTAATGACATCTTCATCTGATGATCTGCATTCCACAGATTCCAGAAGATCGGTCACGGTCCCATCATCTTCCACGGAAACCACTTTGACAGGGACAGCCACTGTTTTCCCAGTGAGAATAGCGGTATTCAGGATCTCTGCTTCCTAAGAAAGAGAAAAAAAGGTGGCCCTTTAATTAATATATTTTGCTATTGATTCATTAGTACCACCTAGATTCAGCTTTACTTTAATTCCTAATGGCTATGGCAAGAACTGTTCCAAGTGCAGCAGGCAGGAAAGACAAATTTCCTCCCTCCAATCCTAGAGCCAAACTCCCACTTCCAATTCAGGGCTGTTAAGTCATTTGTCCTGCCCTAATTGCTATTTCATGAACGCTCATCAAGTGCCAGAGCAGCCCAACACCCGAGGAATGCCCCTGCACCACATAAACAAGATGCACCTTGCACGTGGCTGTAGTGAAATCCCCATCCTGAGCAGCATGCTAAGGATCTCGCTCATCACATATAAATGTCTTAAGTCTTGCTGGTTTACCCACAAAACTATTTCCAGGAAGCTTTTCTACAAATACTGAAATTCTGTGCCTGGGAATGCGCCTTTGCTTGGACACTCAGCCTGGCCATGAGCATGGAATCAACTCGAGCCCCAGGGGCAGGATTTAACCTGCTCTTGGTGGCGAAATCAAAACCTCACAGCCTGCAGAACGGTGGCACCGTCTCTCCTGCCGGATAACACGTGCTTCCCTTGCTCTGCCTCCAGTGGAACTAGTTTGAGACTCAGGTCCTGGGTAAACGACTGTGTACCACAGGACCGTGTGAGAGCACAACCTCGTCAGGTGCCCTAGGATTTGTCCTGGCTCTTGTTGGGTAATGATGGGCAAGCACTCACCCACAACTCCAACTTTTTAATGAGGCTTGTGCAAAACCATCCTCTCTCCAAAGGAGGAAGGGTGCTGAGAAGGCCTGGGCTCTTTCAACAAAAGAGCTCTGTGCTGACTTGCGTGTGTGGTGCGTCGCTGTTGTGAGGATTATTGCAAAATTCATTCCTTCTGTTTGATTTCCCACTCCTAATTTAAAGATCTGATGATCTGAAGAGTGTGAGACTAAACAGGGCTCTTTGTCACCTGCGTGTCACCTCTGTCTGGCACCACAGATATCGCTTGTCTGTGCCAACGCACTCAGAGCACAAATTGCTGCCCGAGTCCTTCCACCCCTAATTGCAAGATCCTGCTCATTTCTGGAAAGGTCTCTGAGCCTTTCAGAGCTGTGCCTGTGAAGCTTGGACTATCCTGTAGAACAAGAGCTCTTGATTTCAGCTGGCTCTTGTGCAATAGACTTTCAAAGCCCCCCAAGTGCTAAATTCTCATTATCTAAATAGCTCACTCTATGAGCTCTGAGACTGACCTGATTTTACTGGTGGAAGACAACCAAGTGGGAGATTGGAACCAAGCTACCAGAAGATGATGACTGCTCCTACTGCCTCTTGGGCTAAAGAGGAGAAGCTGAGATTTCTCTCATCTGAAGTATTCAGATCAAAAATACCTTTTCCTATTACTTAAAGAAACAGACACACTTTATTCGTTCTCAAAGCAATTTCTAAAGAAAGAAAAAAACCCCCTCCTGGTCACTTGATAGCTGCTTTGCTAAGGTTGCCCCATCCTCACCACAATCTCTAGCAAAGGGAAAAAGAGGATTTCACAAAGAGAGAACCTGAGAAGAAAATCCTCTCCCTCCCTCAGCACAAAAGCCCTTCAGATATATTGAAATTACAATTCGTACAAAGGTGAGAATATCTTCCTGTACAGTAAGACCCGTCTGTCTTGAGCCCACATTTGTTCTCAGTACAGAATATATTACTCAGGCAACTGAGTTCTCTGATTTGCAATTAAGTTTTCATGTTCTTTAATGTTTTTCCCACATCTGGGCTTTGCACCAAAGTTACTGTACGCAGGTTATTCAGAAACTTTTGCTGCTCTCCTGTAGGCTCCACAGAGCTGCAAATGGGGGCAGCTTGACAGAGCAAATGCTATTAAGAATCCACTGTAATTACAGAATCCAGGTGTTAGGTCCTGGTGTTAGTGGTTTTGCAACACTTGGGCATGAATCTCATTTTGCTGGGACTATTTAAGGCCACACCACCTACCGGGCTGCTCACACCTTGTACCAAGCTGAAAGGACCAGCTCCCCCAAGCAGAAACTGCTCCCTCCCTCCAGTTGATCCATTACAGTGTGACCCTTGCAATTATTTTATAAAGCAAAGGGAAGTTTAATAACCAAGCCTTTGAAACACTGTGATTAATGAGGTCTGCTTACCAAAGGCAAATGTAATTTCCCCTGGTAAGAGCAAGTAACTGAGAATAATTCTCAAAAGCTTCATGAATTTCTTTTGAGTCTCCGAATTTTCCAATGCTAGCTTTGGATTTTCTGAATACAGACTGCATCCTAATCCACCTGTTGCCTGCCACTTTATGGAAGTGCTTGGAAAACCAGGCTATGAGGTACATCAGCTGTTTCACTGTCACTACCCTGTTCTCTTTTGGCTGCCTTCTACAAGGTGCAGCACACCTAATCCACAGGGAATTTCTGCATGTCCAGAGGCTCAATTGGCTCCCAAGCTCCAAAACACGGCCTCGGGTCCTGCCCCAGAGCTCCTGTCTGAGGCTGCAGCCTGGCAGGTCTGCACTTAACCCAACTCTAAATAACAGGAACCTCAAAGACAGCCCTTAGAAGCAACGAGATGAGCACATTCGCACCTGGTTCTGAGGCGAGGCAGCAATTTTCTCTACCTGAAATCAGGGATCCTGGATTCAAAGTTTTGTGGCTCTTGTCTGTATGCACGTCCTAGACCCACGTTCAGAAACACAGAGTTTTCAGAACCGTGCGTGGTCTGTATCAGTGCAACGAACAGCACGTGACAGTATTGCTGATTCTTTGACAATCGTAAAAACCTCCAAAACTATCTCGGTCCCCTCCCTCTTCCAAAGAAAGGAGAGGGCTGAGGGGCAAGAAGTAACGCCTGGAGTTGAGACAAATGGCTGTGGTGAATCTCTGACTTTCTATCAGCAGCTACTTGTTCAGGCCCAGGAAAAGAAATCCGCCCAATACGTCTCTAGAGCAGAAGGTGAGCAAAGCAAGCTGGCACTGCTCTGAAACTGTGCTACCCACGCAGGAGTAACTGAGCTGTTCATCCTGCTTGCAGAGGTTTCTGTACCTCCACGTGTATGGCCTAGGAGGATGATTTCTTTGGGCACCTGGTTTGCATCTCACCCCTAAACACAGAGGCATGATAACCATTTACACCAACTTGCACAGCAGGGGCAGAGTAAAATGCTCCTTCAGGCATTCATTTAATGGCCAGAAAGGGCTTAACATTCCCCTGGTGAACGCATACGAAAATTACTTCATTTTGAGCAAACGAGCACGATACTTATTTAGCTACACGGAGATTTATAGTTCAGAGTCTCTACATGTAAAAGCTATAAATCTTAATAGTTACTAATTTAAAACTGTTGCTTTTTGCTGCTTGAGTGAAAAAGGAATCTCCTGAAGAAATATTATGTTCTTTATGCATAACTAACATAGATTACAGGAGATGTCAGGGCACTTCAGGATGGGAATAGTTATGCTTTTGCAAAGCTATAGCCAAATAGTCTCATTGTTAAAAGTTGATCCCCTGAGCAGCTATTAAAAAGATGCTGAACTTTCTCTAACTATTACACAGCATATCTCTACAATTCACTTACACTAAACCCCTTCAAATAATAAAATGAAATAATAATCAGAGAAAAACATGTCTCTTCATGTATTAGAAATGGAGAACCAGGTAATCTTTATTCTGAAATTGCTACCATGGTAAATAAATAGTAATACTTTAAAGAAGATTCTGGAATGAGTGTTCTTTGCTTACTGAAGAGATTCATATTAAATAACTGAGCATATTAAGCCCTCCAGCAGAAACATATTCAGAAGATGTACACAGTAAGCATCTATTTAAGTTGAAATGCAGAAGTGAATACCTATTAGTTTTTTCAATTTTAATAGGTAGCTTCCCTGAAATGTAATTTCCCTTCAGACATCTTTTGCCTCATATTTCTAGGGTTATAAAAAAGGGCTTTAACAATATCTTTATAAATCTTTTGTAATGTCTGTGTCTGCCCTCAGTTGTCTGTGTATACACAGTATTTCCTAAGGTTTGTGTGTATATATAGTTATACTTTTAAAAGAAATAAATGCATGTCTAACTCATGCTTAGCTTTGGGCCCCCACACCTGATTTCTGACAAAGAAAAGTTTGGTACTGTCAGCATTCTTTTCCAAAAGCATTTTAGCATCAATTTAACACCAGATCCTTGTTAGCCCTCTCAACACTACAAGCAGCAGAGAGCAGGGCACCAGCTTGTTTTCAAAAAAGACCTGGAGACATATTTCCTCAAAATAACTGGGACACATTCACACCCTTCAGGAGGAGAAGTGCTTGTCCTACTACAATACACAGGGGAAAAAAAGTATTAAAAATTCCCCACGACAGTAATGCAGCTCTAGAAGCATAGCAGATCTCCAGTGACATTTTTCATTACAGCAGTGGAATAGATCTTTGCAGGCTAAAGATCTAATTTCAAAAATCAAGCATGTTCCTTTGTGGGTTTGATAGATATTTTGGCTTTTGGGTTATGTACAGACTGCAGTCGGGAAGAGAATAAACTGATCCCTGAAATCTCCTGAAGTCCAGAGCATGCCACCACATAAAAATGAATAGCTGCCTGAAAATCCATTCCATTTGACATTCCTTAATAGGCTACATTTTCCTCTCTTTTATATATTTTCAATTAATCAGCATGTAGAGCATTAATCCAGGGTACCACCTTGAATCTTTTCACTATTTAGTTAAAAAGAGACCTAGATTTTCCTCCTCTTCAGCCAGCAGCCATCTTGCTTACATCAGACAATCCATGCTTCAGTCATGCATAACTAATTTCAAATCTTATTTAGCATCAAGTCTCAGAATTAAGAAGCTAAGTGACAGCTGTTTAATTAACTCCTTAAGCTGATTAGAAAGCATTACAGAAATCCCCCCAAGGAAGAGTTTATAACTGTCAAGAGAGCCTAAGGCCATGTTAATGCTTCTGTTTAAATTTAGTAAGCTTCTAAACCAATAAAGTCTAAATGCTTGATATTCTCACGCATGTGGTCAAACTCAGCTTTTTTCCTGCTGTTACCACTGCAAGGGTAGGAAACAAAAACAGTGACCGAGAAGGGATTTGAAAAGTCAGGAAGCAGCAGCTGAACAATAAAGCAAATAGATGCATCTCTGTACAGGAACTGCTGTGGGTTTGTAGCACCCAACCCTCGATTATACGGGATTAGTTCTGAACGCTGGAGTAAAGCTGAGCTTGCACCTTAAATGCAGAGTCATCTCCCAGCCTGTGGTTGTGAGTAAAAAGGGTTTGTTCACTGGTACTTAAAACCTAAATCCACCTTTAATGATAAGATTATGGCAGCTGAAGTACAAGTTTTAGAAGCAGCTGTTGGGGGTAGATACAAGGTGGTGTAGAGAAACCAAAAACGCTCCAAAGTAAAACTTCCTCGCCTGCAAGACATTATTGTCAGCTCTGAGCTCGCAAACAGCTTGAAATATATAAAATATAATTCTATTTTCTTTATTTGCCCCCTTGTTTCCAGGTTCTTTAGGATGCACTGGAAAGAAAAAAGAAAAATTAGCTGCAATTCTTCTGCGTCCCAAGGAATAAAGGAACAGCGGCCAGGAAAAACACAAATTAATTTGTGAGGCCTTTAATATAAACAGAAGAATTGAAAGTACGAGTTGAAACAGTGCAAGTATGAGAAATGATGGTGAAACTTGAAAGTGAAAATGTGAAAAGACTGACATGAACTTCAAGGTTAACTGTTTGGTTTAATGTGGGCACCTTTCATCACACGGAATGAAATCTGAAGTCTCTGGGAACGGGAGAGAGGAGGGGGGATATGAGCAAATTAATCACATTTAATTCAAGCACTTGCTACTTAATCAGTTTCTTTTTTTTCTCAGAAAAGGCAAGAGATCTCCACAGTCAGATGTGCTGACACAGGGTTAAAAAGGAGCATCCACAGAAACTCCAATGCACGTTTCTCTGGATAGGTTTACCTGCTGACTCCAAGTCTTCCACACAGCTGCTAGAGAGGGAAAAATGGATTTTTTTGATGGTAAAATGTGATTGCAAAACCATTGTTTAGAAAGAAGTGGGTGGCAGAATCAATGCTTGAATATATTTTTCATCCTTTCCCTTCAATCTGTGATTCCTTGAATAATTTAGACTCCATGCAATGGGAGGTGACTCACCTCCAGCCACGCTCTCACTCCTCCTCACTGGGGCAGAATCAATGGACTGAGCAGATTTGGCAAGGATGAGCAATGAAACAAAACCCCATATATGCACGAAGCCCAGCAATCTCAATTTCCAGTTAAAAAACAGAGAACAGCCAATGGTTGGATTGTGCTGTCGGGAAAAAGCAACGTGGGAGAGTCAGAGAGGCTGTCTGCCCCTCCTACTGCCACACACAAGGCATTCAGGAAAAATGCCTAATTAAATTGAATCTGAGACTTAACTTTTGCAAAGCCTTTAAGCTATTTTATATTCTTACTAACAAACTTTCATCTCTGTATGGACAGAATCTATCACCAAGATTGGATGAGCGTGTGGGGAAGAAAAGCTAAATGTATAAGGCAGTGCTGTGCGTAGTAAATAGGGAGAGAAGGAGCAAAATAAGAGGCAGGTGGTGCAAAGGAAAAGTGGGATCATTAGAAATTAACCAGGAGTGAGAGGTTTCTCATTACACAGCCTGTGATGCTCAGTAAAAAGCTCAAGAGGGAAAGAAATGCATCTTAGAAGCAAAATCCAGGTGCTGCTGTACCTGCCTCGGTGGAGCCAGGCTGCTCTTCAGGCTGGTAATTCCCTTGTTCCACAGGTGTGTGTTGTACAGACAGGCAATCCTGGACCGTGGACACTGCCTATGATTGCAGCATGCAATTCCACAATTTTAAGTGATGAAAAAAGCAAGGAAATAAATCATCTCCCTCCCAGGGGGAGAAAAACACATTTGCCGGCTGTGTCCCTTTCCTTTACCTTTGTCTGTCTCGCGTACCTCTGCTGGAAAGGCTCAAAACAGGGATCTTTGGTTTTGCTTTGTATTTGTGCGGTGTCCAGCCCACAGTTCAGACCCGAGGTCAAGCTGTTGAACCAGCTAACAACAGGTAACAGTCTCCTTGGAGGTAAAACATGGCAAACACAAGAAACACAGGAACAAAGTCAGGGTGAGGGCTGTTGCCTCCTTTCTCGGTGCTCACTGTTATTTACAGCTCTGCTGCCGGCAGAAAGGCACCCAAGGATTTGAGGTCTTCACCAGGGACTCCACAGAGCAGCAGGGTGTAATTTTAAGCCTGTGTTTTCTGTATTTCTGGAGCAAACAGCACGCAGGCAAATTATCCAGAGAGGGTAAAGAACTGTTTAGCAACGGGACGGTCTGTAACATTACCAGTGAAGCCACCCAGGCTGGGCTGGGTCTCCTTCACACCCTGACAGCTGGGGAGTCAGACCCTCCCACGGGAGTTCACTTTTCTTCCAGCTGCAGAGGCAATGTAAATTTAATTTGTGTCTCAGGTTTAAGCTGACAAAGTCCCTTTGATGTCTAACATTTAGGAATTGTGTTAGCATCCTTCTGGGGAGCCATCCTTTGGTGTTTGGGTGGTTTGCAGTGCTAAGTAGGCTACCACGATCCCAGGAAGCTGTCATGTACATTCACTGTTTATCAAAGTCAGACCTAGGAAGCCTGAGAGTTGTCAAGCTGTGGTTCTTCAGAGAAATTGCTAATTAATTCACAGGCCCCAAACTGTAACTCCACGAAGCTGTGTGTGCATGCTTGATTTTAGTCTCTAGACAGACTGTTTTAGCTGATAACCAACAAGGTTTGCTCTTAAAAGCAAACAAACAAACATATTTGGGGAAGGTTTCTTCCTGGCTTTCCCTAAGCAGGCTGCCAGCTCTGTCAGCCGCCACCACAGGAGGGAAAGGCATTTTCTGATCCTCACAGGAGACCTTTCAGAAGGGCAGAGCTGGGAGATCTGGCCAAAGGTACATGAAAACAGTGTCTGATGCCACTCAGTTGCTGAGGCTGGGGAGACTGCTAGGACATGTCATGTGAAATTAGCTAAACCCAATCAAAATTTCACACATGGGGTCAGTGTCTCGGCTCCTGGACTGATGTGCCAGCGGGAAGGCTCTTTTGATTCTCAGGCCTGCAGTTCAGAAGCCTAATGCAGAGGTTTGGTGCCTGCAGGGGGTTTTGGAGCTCTGCAAGGGGTGGACTATGGGATATGATGTAGGGATTTCCAGCAACAAAATGAAAGCTCTAGGATATCACTTCAAAGAAAAGATGCCAACGAGACTCTAGCAATGCAGTTTAGCAGAGTAAATATTTGGTGGGATGTGTAGCAGAGCCAGCGTGACGGGGGTCAAACTGACTGAAACAGCGTTGCTTTCACGGAGGGAAGCATTAAAAATCCCAAAACAAATCACTAGCCTTGTTTAATATGTTTTTTTTAAATTTCATTCTGTTTCTTTGGCAGCTGATGCTGTCATTCCCAGGCTGTATTCCGAGCTGCACATGAATCCTTCCCATCTTCCACCCTGTGCTAACCCCATGGTCTAAAGGGAATACTATGGACACAGCTGGGGAACCCTTTCCCCATCTGCCATACGGCTCCTTGGGGCCTGGCCAACAAGGAGCTCATCAGAGCAACCCTTGGGGTGCAGAAATATCCAGCGGAGAAATTTGACAGGTTTTATTTTGTCATTCTCCGGTTTGCAGAGCCGGACAGCGCCGAAATCTGCATAAACTCCCTGCCCGCACACTCGGCTGCTTCACCCGTCCTGTGGTGAGGGCAGGGCCACGCAGGGCTCGGTGCCACCAGGCAGCCCCACTGCCCCAGCCCTCCCTGCTCTGGCCACAGGCGTGTTTCTGCACTGTCACAGCCAGCGAGTGACGAGCTGGAAGAGAGCTGGGGCTGGGAAGGGTGGGAGATGTGGAGAGGGGAGGAATCCGAGGCAGAGAACAGGGGAAGGGGACAGGGAAGGATGGGCACTCACAGTTTCTCCAGGGAGGGTTAGCTGCTGACTAAATATACAGACCCCACTTCCCTTTGCTAGAGGATGCAGGACTTGGGAAATGTCTGTGCAGTGCAAATGCTGCAATGGGTGCAGGGCACGGCTGGTAACAGAAGCTGCTGCTGTAGCAGAGCCCTCCCTGCTCTCACACTCCATTATCTGTCCTCTCCTTCCCATGGAATCAAACACGGGATGAAGCTGTTTGTTCACGGAGCAGAACTATTGATGCTATAGATTAGGAACACGTAAACGAGTCAATGATCACAGCAGCTGCATTAACTTCCTTGGAAAAGTATTTCTACATATCATAGGATCACAGAGGTATAGATGATGTGCATTTCTGTTACTGGGGAACAGGCTTCCAGCACAAGGCTTCCCCAGCCTTGGACTGGGTGGGAATCAGGCCCATCGGAGTCCTCTGAGAAATGCAAAACACCCCGAAAAAAAGGAGAATCAATGTTTTATTTTCTGAGCGAGTTTAGATTTCTCCATTGTTTTACCAACAGACAAAGTCACACCTGTAAACAAATTCAGTATAATCTTGTAGCATGTGACCACACATCTGCTGAGGTCTGTCTGCCAGTGCTTTACACAGTTTTGTTTGTACTTGGAAGCCCTGCTGTGAGACATTCAATTAATTTCCATACCCATCTATCACCACGAGCCTGCCCTGGTGACTCACGTTTCCTTGTGCCACGTGTTTCCAGTGACCTCTGGGAAGCCCGAGTGCTGTGGCAGAGGCAGATGCAGCATTCCTTATTAACAGATAGCCACAGAGGGCTCCCCTCGGCTGCTGCCGGCTCTCCAAGCTCCTCACACAGCATCTGCTTGGGCGTTTGGGCTTGAAGATCTCTGCAACCAGGCACACAGGGCTGCTGCCCCATTGTCACCTCAAAGTCTGTGTCGTTTCTGCCCCATCCTCCCTAGCTGCTCCGTTATCTCCTACAATTTTCCCAGTTTTTAATGTCTACCAGTCACCTCTTTCACCAGCACATCCGTGCTTTTTCCCGTGACGCCTGCAGAGCTGGTTACTTTACAGCCCTTTCTAAAACTCAGCTCTGCCATAGTGATTACGGGATGCTGCAAATCTCCAACAGGCGTGTTTGTTCCTCTCCTTCCATCTCTCACAGCTTTGGTTTAACTCTGTGAGGTTAAGCAAGACCCTTTAGTAAAGCAGGTAAATCAGGCTGCACAGAGAATCATAAAGATTGAAAAAGACCTCTAAGATCATCAAGTTGATTTATCAACACATTTATCAACTCCGACTTGGTTTTCACATCATTTAAAAAGTTCTGCTGTTGCTCTTGCAGTTTTCCAGAGGGGAAAGCTGAGAAGCAGTGAGGTTATGAGCTGCCCAAGCCCCCACACAGAGCCAGTGGCAAAGCCAGCCGCAATCCCTGGAGCTCTGCCATCCCATTTCCCCTGCTGCACATGGAAAATCCTGATAGCAACATAGATGAGGTACCAAGTGTGGTGGCAAGACAAGGGGAAAATGATGCTGTGACAATGAGAAAACAGCAGACTTGCAGGGGTGAAATCTGCCCAAATGCGGCAATTTACGTAAAATCTTGTGGCAGAGCCAGACAGCAAGGACAAAACTAGGTTTTCACACTTCTAAAGAGAAGAAAGAGGTTTATATGGAAAGAAACCCCTGATGTTCTCTAGGTCACTGTGCAGAGGAGAAGTGACTAAATTGCCTATTCCAAAATTTCCTTCCAGATTGGCCCGGTAGTTTGCGTAGCACGCTCATCTTTAGGAATGTCAAGCAATAAGCAGCCTGAGCTAAATTGGGACCATCGCAGGGGCCCTGGAAAGCTGCCTCCAACCCAACAACTCATTCATGAGCAGACTAAGGGCAGAGCAGCGGGGCAGCCTGCAGCCAGCGGGCTCTGCTGGGCTCGTAATTAGCTCCTCATTTCAGCTTTAAACAGAAACACAAAAATAAACTAAGGGGACATTCAGAAAAAATATGATGTTCCAGCTCCCATATGGCAAATGGGGCCAAAGTCTGCTCTGAGACATGTGACCGTGACCTTTGTGAGGACACCACGATGCCCAGGACAGAATTTGGGTCACAGTCTGTCCTTAGAAAAGAAAGCATGACAGTGACTGGATGAGGACTCTGGTCCCTGCATGTAGTGGCTGCAGAGGCTGCATTCTCCTGCCACTGGGGTTAAACCCACCCACTCCACGTGCTGAGAAGGGCATTAACACCCTATTTCTAGGCACAAAAGTAGGCAAGTACCATTTCTGCCCATATACTTTGGTTATAACACTGCCACCTCTACAGCCGTGGAGCCAAAACCTTCAGCTCTTTGCATTTGGTCTTGGTAAGAAAATTACGATTTTTTTTTTCTTTAATAGAACACAACAACCAAAATTTATTTCTAAAAATCTCCCTAGTTACAAATTTCATGCCCATAAAGGTATTTTTGTTCCTGGACTTCAGTGGCACTACTTATTTAGAACTTTTTCTGCGTGATTAACCAGTGACAACAACTGCCAGGTCTGCTGAGATATAAATGGGTGCAACTTTGCTAATCTTGCAGATATGCCAAGAAAGGGGCCCATGCATATGACTCCTCTATCATAGATAAAGGCTATAGGACAGGGCAGTATAAGAATCTGAATGAAGATAAAATATTTTTAGGTCTAGAAGTAGGCTGAGAAAGTAGTGAGCCCTCAAGCTCTGCTTTGATCATTTTGCCTTTACAGATTTGTGACAAATTGTTTTTTCTGCATGAATCTGAGCTGATACAGATTTACATGAGTAGTTAAAAAGTAATACCAATTGGGAAATAAAATCTCTAACAGCACCACAGAAAAGCAATAAACTTAAGAAGCAGTTAGACAGTCAGAAGAATGATCAGAAATGCTTTACAATAGGAAAAAAATATTAATAACAGAGAAAAAGAGCGGTTGGATACTTGTAAAGCTGGTTGTGGCAGGCTGTGAAAGCAGGGAATCCAAAAAGCCATTAGAAAAAAGACATGAAGAATCCTGTAATAACATCCTGGGGAACATGCATGCTTCAGATTCGATGCCTTTAAGACTATCTTGTATGTTCTGTGACCATTGTTTAATGTCCAATCCTTCTGGAATGATTGGTAGAGAACTTGTGTTAGTATCAGTCCAATGTCCTCAAGGAAGGAAATCTGGACTTGACATCAAATTACATATTTTGTACCCAGGATATTTGAAGTATTTTCCTAATCTGATGTAAGCAGAGATCTGCATCCAATAATCCTTTTGATGGCAGTGCAAGAGTAACAGTTTCATTTTCTTCCTCCAGCCTCTCCTCATTTTAAATATTAAAAAAACCCCATATGAATAAAGCACTGTGTGAAGAACTCGTCACTCCATAATGAGCATGAAGTGGCAAACCTGAACAGTTCTAGGCTGCACCACTCATCCCGATAAAGAAATAATTTGGGTTGTTGGATGACTACATGGGAGGCTGTCTCCAAGGTCCGACATCTAGGATGGACCGGGACTCATTCTGTATCTGATGACTGCAGCAAATCTCACTGATTTTAATGACAGGAAACCTGATGGCCAAGAGGCCACCTGGCCTCCGCTGTGACATGAGAGTCCACAAACCTAAACAAACCCAACCGAAAGCACCTCAAGGTCTTTTATTTTTGTAAATTCCAAAAGTTAAGAAAGCTAAGTTCAAGGAACGAGTTTTTTTTCCAGATAAATTATTCAGACGTAAGTTTACAGTTCGGAGGGAGGGGGAAAGCAAGGAGCCTTGTATTGATAGTTGATAAAGGACTTGATCTGATAAATAACTTCCTCCAGACATTGAGCCTGGTGTGCCCATTTATCACCCTGTTACCAGCCAGCCAGACTCCCCCAGACATCAGCTCTGGCAGGGGCCCAGTTGATAAATGGTTGCAGTGGCCTTGGTACTGGTTTGTGACAAGCTTATTTATTGGGTTAAAAAGGAAGAAAATCCTTAGATGACAGCAATGGTTCTTCTTCAAGAAGCTACCCGACACATTGGATTGAAATAATCTGACTTTTGCTTTATTTGGCTAGGTTTTCCTGTTTGTTCAAAATTTACTACAAGCTAGAGGCCCTGCAGCCAAAATCTGTACAAAGCTCCTGACCTACCTTGGCAAAGGACAACTTTGCTCAACAAAAGCCTGATTTCCAGAATCAGTTACTGTGGGGGCTTGCACTGACTTCAGTGAGAGCCAGTTTGAGCTGAGTTGGTAACTTCTGAGTAGATACATGGCAATCACAATCTCCCCATCATTCAGTGCTTTTTTTCTTGCCTTTCTGCTTTCTACTTCGGGAATTTCCCCCAATGTCCTCAGCATTTTGACTCCCTCTTCATAAAAAGCAAGCAAATCATCTATTTTGATTTCCTTTTCTAACCTCCTTTAATTACTCCCTGTTCATATCTAGGACAACTGGGAAGGGCTCCACAAAGGCCAAAAAGGTGATGCAGGAAGAACAGACGAGTGAGAGAGGCTGCAAGGAAGATCCATGAGATGATCAGTGGCCTCATGAAAGGAAACCAAGGCCAGAGATTCATGGTCTTCCCTGACAAGTGAAAAGGGAAAAATATCAGAAGGCAGGGCTCAAAACAAAGAGAAGACTACGTTTTTCCATATAATGTAGCTGCACCATGAAATTCATGACTACAGAAAATGGGATGTTTGTATGGATTGATCTCCATTGAAATTGAAAGAGAAATCAAATAAATTAATGGAAGAAAGAACTAGATCCCACTCCTAGATCACAAAGTGCTGAGTTACACACCTGGAGAGCAGCTTGCTTTGCTCTTATATCATTCCTAAGGCATCTGCTCTCAGCCAGTGTTGGACATGGAGAAATGGATCTGGACAATCCTTGCCCAGTGGGATTCTGTACACAGAAACACCACTCTCTTTACTGTAACTGTACTTTAAAACAGAATTAAAACTTCTTCTCATTGAATTGTTCCTCTACTCTCCTGCTTTTAGGGACTCCTTTTGCAGATAGACTTGCAGAATTGTATTGGTTAATGGAATGGATTTTGGCATTAGTGGAAAATGTAAGCCCTGAATATCAAATATTAAATTATTCCTGATTAATTCTTTTATGGGCTTGGACTTGCAACTGATTTAATACTCCTGGATAATTACTTCTGTTATAACTGTGCCTTTGATTTTTAATTAACCATACAAAGTTTCTCATTCAAATCTAATATCACCTTTGTTAACAGTGTCAACTCTCTGTTTAGAGATTCTGCTCACATTAAACTGTGTGCTCAGAAATTAAAATCTGCTTTTCCACAACTGTGTGAACAGATTCCATATGAGGCTTATTTATTCTATGTAATTATCTACAAAAATATTATCTTTAATATGCTGAGCTGTCTGCCAAGTAACCCCTTCCTCTTAATAGCACTGCTCTCTCATAACCTCACCCCAGCTCACAGAGTCCTGTCACAGAATCATTTCATTCCAACCCTCTGCCACGGGCAGGGACACCTTCCACTAGAGCAGGTTGCTCAAAAAGCCAAAGAACAACATTTTCAAACTTGTGTGCCTTTACTCACCTAAATCCGTATTTACAGATGTCATTAAGTGGATTTACTCCATTAAAATTCAATAAAAGTGAGCTGCCTGGGAATTGCGTGCTGAGCAATTTCAGTGATCAGGCTCCTTATAATTCAGAGTCTGGATATGAATTTGAGTGTTCACACTTGAACCATTCACATCAGAATTTGACCTTTGCTTTGAGAATGTCAGTTTTTCTACTTCCTTGTAATTAGATTCACATTTGCCTGTGGAGAGAGGTTTGGGACAGTCTTTCTAGGGTTTTAGCAGGTATACACACCTGTGGTGACTCAAAAAGGTACAGAATCTCCTTTTAGTGTACGGCTTAATGGAAATTATTGGTAAAGCTCCCTAAAATCAAATTAAATGCCTTGGATTTTTTTTTTTTCACTAACATTTTTACAAAGGCTATTCTTAGAATATTGGACATTCTCCTGTTTGACCTGCTAGTTAAATGCAACTGTACAGAGAAAATCACCCAACTGCCGCCTCATCTTTTGCATTTGTTAGATTCTACTTAATTTGGAAGGCTTTCCATCAGAGGACTGGGCTTATACTGACGGGCTTTTTGCCCTTTTTACGTTAAATGACTTTGACTTTAGAGAGGACAAATTCAGATTTTTGTAATCCATGCTATGTACTGGCATTTTTCAGTCTATTTTGCTGCTCCTACAGATGAGGTTCAAAACAAATTTAAGGAATAGGGCAGCAATTACCAAGTGTGTACCCAAATGACAAACAAAGGAAGGAGAGGTGGCCTGGACCTGACTCCTTCTTCAGCCACAAATGCCCTGAAAGGGCTGAAGAACAGTTCTGAAGTCTAACCAAGCTTCTCACTTCCCTATGTTTAACAAAAAGTTCATAATCCTCCAGCCTGCAAGGTATTAGATGACTGTAATGCAATTCACTCATTACTGTGATGAGGCACATATAAAAAAAAAAAAAAATATATATATATATGAAAAACTAAGTATGTGAGCGCTGGTGATTGTCAATTCTCACAAATGCTAAAGAATTTCCGAGAATGGATAAAGATCTGGCAGAATTTCTAGATATCTTAAAGCTTTCAACTATTTTCCATTAGGATTCTCAGAGGAGTTTAACTGAGAACCAAAAGCTTTGCAGAAAGACATAAAAGATGCAAACACAAGAATGATGTGCTGCTTCTCCACCTCCCCTGCTTGGCACCTCAGTGAACCAAGACCAGGAACATCAGGGCTCAAGCTGTGCCCTGGTTCTGCCCAGTCACTGAGGTGCCTCTGCACCTGCCTTCCTCCCAGAGAAAAGGATGCAACAGCTCATTCCATGGTTAAAACCAAGAAAATGGAGTCTAGGAAAATAATTATGTGGCGCTTGAGGAAATATGGAAATGACCAGGAGCTGCTGCATTTAACAGACTTTTTGAAATTAAATTATTTGTATTCAAATATGTGCAAAACCAATGATCATTTTTGGTTTTGATCAGCTCAACCTGTTCTTTGGGGAAATTAATTTGATGCTCTGGGTATAAACACTCTTTCAAAATGTTCACTGTGAAGCAATGTTTTCCTCCTGCTCTCCTTAGCACCAAAGCAATTTTAAAAGCATTCCCATTGACAACACAAACAAAACAGACGGACCATTTCACGAGGAGGACCAGAAATTGCAATCAGAGAAGTAATACTTAAACCACAATTTAATCCATATTCATCACCAGGCCACACGTGGGTGGTGTGCAGAGACTTGAAGCAGGAACAGTTGTATTTACGATTGCTGCAGACCACAAGCAGATACACAGCAGCTTTAGACCAAGGGTGGTTTGCTAAGCTACCTACCCACACCACAGTGAAAGCAAAGATCAGAAGCTCATTTGCAACAAACTGATAAAATCTAATTAAACGAGAGGAAAAGAACCATTTAAAGCCTCCTAATACTGGAGACATCCTGCCAGAGCTCTGTGCCCGGTGGAGGTGCAGTATAATTAAGGTCCTCTCAGGGAGTGCTGCTCACACTGGACATGGACACCTCTGGAAGCTGGCTGCGATTAATGCTGGAGCTGACCTTTGCTTCCGTGCAAGCGGAAGACATTCCCATGTGGAATGCAAACCCTGAGGAATGCAAACCTGGCTGCCACAGCCCTGCCCCTCTGCTGCTTCTCAGCTCCTCCGGGACCATTTGGTCCTGCTAAGCCAGCAGAGAGTGAAGAACATTTTTGGGGTTGGTTTTCTGCTGATGTAGCTGAAATGGCTCAGCTCTGGGTCTGGTGAGTGCTGAGCCATCAGACAGGGTGGGATGGAAGTTCCTGACCAAGATGGACCTGGATGCATTAAATCATTAAATCAGTTTAATCTGACCCAGAAGAGCAGCTTGCCGAAAAATTGGAAAAGACACCTGAGGACTGGGATGTCCTCACACGTCCATCTCCAAACTAGAGTCCAGCTGAAGGGTCTAAGGAGGCTGAAATAGGACCCTTGCAGGGAAAAGGGGCCAGGCCATGTCCTGTCCATCTTCCATCTTCAGAAAAGGAGATAGAGAGTGGAATTTGAACTCCTGCTTTTCCCATGTATCACAGAACTTAATTTCCTGCTTAGCTGGTCTCTAATGCCCAGAATTATCAATATCAATATCCTCATTCATTTTCTTTCCATTCCTTCTGTAATTGCTTGGGGATATTAAGTGCTGCCAATATTGGGGTCATTATTAACCCCAGGCAAAACGTGCACTGGAAGACCACAAACCTTAATTCTTGCCTTGTTACCATAGTTACACCTGACCAAGAGGTGACACCTGAACTCTGCCTTCAGGTCTAAGCGAGTGGTGACTGATGAAGAACTAAAGAATCTCAGAAAATGAAATGACAGCGTTTGAAGAAGAAAAGGTCAAGCACACTCATGGGAAAAACTTAAAAATTTAAGATTGCACTATTAGTTTCTATAAACAACTTGTCATCACCTTGCCTGGACAGACCTGATGAGATTCTTGCCAGCTCTTGATCACAGTATCATGGTAGTGTGCAATTGCATATTGAAAAGTTCTGCCTTTGATCACAGGGAGCACAGCTACTACAGATAATATACACATTGCACACCTACTAATCCCATTCTGATTTTTCCTGTGAAATGAACAGCTCTGAAACATGCATCTCAAATCTGGAAACTTGCACTATCACAGAATAAACAGAAAATATACATTAATCGATTTGAAATGTGACAGAATGATTAATACCAATACTTACACCCCCAGATTTCTCCATCTGTCAAAATATTATAGCCATTCTTGTAATACACAGATGTGTAACTGTGGGGACTGAACACAAAGTTACTGCTAAAAGTTATGTGAAAACTTCAGAGAGCAGTTCTGTGATAATGCACACTAAGGCTATTTTTCTTCGTGTGTACAAACTTCTGTACATCTGCTAAGATGAGAGACTGATGAGTAGAGCTTGCTTTAGAAATCCACAGGTCTTCAATCCCATCTCCAGAAGTGAAACATTGATATTAATTTTCTTGATTTTCATTAAAATGACACTAAAGCCCAAGGGATGTGTTTTAGTGACAAAACACATGACATCTCTGTTGGGAATTTTCACAGCTGGTGGAGAAGGTGCTGAGGTTGGCAGGGACCTTTTTTCCCCTCTATGTTACACAGCTGAATTAAAGGAGTGTCAACTAAAGCATGTCAGAAAGCAGGAGTTAGACCAATCTGAGCACAGCCACTGTCTGTCAGGCGGTCTCCACTCTCTTTTAGGTGTGACATATGTTACTTCACTATTGTCATGGAGTGTTTCATGCTAGACTAAATGTGAATTTTTTAAAAAGAAAAGAAACTTTGGAATCTAACACGTCATTTCAAGTTTATTCCTAGCATGGAGAAGATGACCAGCCCCTGAAAGAAAGGCTCAAATAGTCATTATTCAGAAGATGGACACAGCTGGATTATTCTGTGTTTGAAGGACAGTTTGTTGTTGTCTTGGGGTTTGTTTTAATTAAACAAAAACAAATAATGTATCAGAAAAGCATGAATCCTTTCACCTTACCCTTCCTTTTGATATTCAAAATTTTCTTTGTCTTCTTTCTTTTCCCCACACAAACCACTCTCCTGGGTTTCTGAGGTGCATCTCAGTCTCTCAGTTTGGAATTCTAACATCCAAAAAGGTGAGTAGGAGGACCTTACTCCAGTCCCAGATAAATCAGTCTGCTAGTCATGTGAGCCCAGTCATGGGAGGGTGTTAGATCTGCATCCTAGAAAGTTTGCATATCCTAAAAAGTTTGTATTCTGCACAGATTCACATTCCATTATGAAGCAGATCTTTTACAGCATGTCTTACAGGGCAAACATGGGTGCTATGAATCTGAAAAGCCAACCTGTCAATCCAGACCCAGTGTGTTCATTTTTCTGAATAGCTTTCAAGGACATTTACTATAAATCTGTGAAAGGAGAGCTACTTACAGGACTGGGATTTATAGAAAGTGCTGCCTATTTGTGCTCTGTCTTCTGTCAATAGCATTAAGATTTGCAGTTTGCACTGAATTATCCAATGACCTAAATCCTAGCAGGCTATCAAAATCTGTTTCCTAGATAAAGTCTTGCTGGAGTTTGATACATTTATCAGTGCCAGGCACACAGCAGTGCTTACAAGCACGGCAATTTCTCAACTCTTCTTCAACAGCAGACAAAAGGGAGGTACAAATGAATTACAACCTATTCACTCCGATGGTTTAAAATAATTATCAACCATTGGAAGCAAAATAATACAATTCCTGCCTCCTGATTTCACACAAACTCCTGGGTATAATGAGGCACTGTTTATTTACGTAACGTAAAGCATCCAAATCTTATGCTGACAGCTCCAGAATGATTTATTGTTCTTCCATTATGCTAAATACTTGGGATAGATCACGCCTCATTATACAAAATATAATCCATTGCCAGTCAGCTGAATAAGACTTGATATGGGAGAGGCAGGGGGTTTGCTGAGTGTCAATATAGCTTTATGGTGACATGTTCTTTCAGCATCAGGGCTCAAGTACGTGACATGGGAAATTTCTCTGTCTTCACTTCTCTCCAACATCAGAGGAATCTTGCTGAAGCACCAGGAAGGCAAGTGGGAGTTGGAAGCAGCACATGAATTTTTTAAATTTACACAGCTCCTTTCCAACCCAAAGTGTTCTCTAGATTGTAGCCCTGATCTCAGAGGACGTTTTCAGGAAAGACTCCTACCAGTCATGTGTTCCTCAGCAGGTTGCCTTGCCAGAATAAGGACCAGACACATTCCCCAGGACCCTCCACAGCTGGGTGGAGGCCTTGGCTCTCCCTAGAATGATGGCAAGGGAGAATAAGGTCTCCTTCCCTGCACCTCCAGAGGGGAAGCTCTTTAAATTCAACTGGAGCTTGAATCCTGTCTCGGTCAGTCAACTTTACACCAGCATCTAAGCTTCCCTAATGTCCGTCTCTGCATATCCACCTTCTCTCCCACAGTCTGCCCCCAAAATTAAATGGTAAAGACACCTCAGTGTCGAGGGTGACAGATTAATGCTTTGGATAGTGAGCGAGGCACTGTTTGAAGCTGTGGAAGCAAAGAAACACAAACGGCTCCAGCGTGCATGAAAAAGGGGAAACCAGAATGAGCAAAACACATCCCTGTAGTGATATCAAGAGGCTCCTCATATATTTTTCGCCTTCTGGCCAGAAGCAATCTGGATTATGAAAGGCTCCCACCACCTGAGGCCCTGGGAGTGTCCATCTGGTCGCAGTGCAGGCACTGCTGAGCAGACACAGCGCTGTTAAAGCCTTCAGCAGACAGAGCCTCTTAGAGCCAAGCCAACAAAACTCCACTCACAGGTTCTGGGACATTGAGCTGAAGGCTGCTGTGTACTCTGGGATTTTTGGGTGGAAGCTAAGGCTTTCAGAGAGGTCAAAGGGCAGAGCTTCAAGACATAAATATATCCATCTCTCATCCACATCAGGGAAAGACTGTCAACCAGGAGGGAAAAAATGGAGGAAAAGGGAGAGCTTACACTGAAACAAATCCTACACCGAGAATTTAAGTTTTTTAAGTGCCTGTGAGAGATTTTGAACAGCTTTTGGAGCTTTCTAAACTCTGAAGTCTGCCTTAAGCTAGGTTTATGTTGCATAAACATTTGCTTTCAAATTTATTATTATTACAAAAGATACAACATGAGCATAATAAATGACTGAGGTATTAAAGCACATTTTACAGCATCATCTTGAGTGCTGTTCCCTTTAATGCTCTGCTTACATGACATGGAGGGATTTGCTCTGAAACTGTATTAGGATGGATGGATAGAATTCAATAGTAGAGCCCATAACATTTTTTTCTCTTATCTCTGAACAATTCTTAATAGCCAAAACACCGTGAAGATTACAACCTCAGTTTTGAAATACAGAGATGTCAATGCTTGCTTGCTACTCAGTGGAAAGGTGTTTTGAACTCGAGGGAATGTGGCAATAAAGCTCTGCTTTTATACCTGTGGCCTTTGGCTCATGCTTGCAATAGTGCACTCACAGAGCCAAGGCAGAAGCACGGGTTAAGAAGTGGATAAAGAGGCACTGAACGGAAGAACGTGTCTATAAACTGGGAAAGAAATGAATAAAGTGGAGCTTGGCCTTTGGAGACAAGATTTCATCACCCCTCTGCTTTGTACACAGAGAGCAGCAGGAGCTGGGGTGGCTGAATTCCCTGCTGAGGGTGAAGTGCCCTTCTTGGGCAATCCCATGGATGGAGCTCTGGGAGATGCTGGATTTATCAGGTGTCATTTTAGCTGTGAGCCCTGTAGCAGCTTACTTAGCACAGAGCCAAAACAGGGCTCATCCTGCACTGCTTGTTTAGCAGTGTCATCGTAAACCATGAGCAGTGGAACTCCTGAGTGCTCCTGGGATGGAGACAGCATTATCATTTCCCTTGGCAGTTCTGGTCACATTTTCCCTCGAATCAAGAGAAAACCTTTATTAATGAGATCACAGTTAGAGAGAAAAAAACCTTCCAGCTCACGTGGCAGCAGACTTCAAACTGTATTGAAATGGATACCTCCTGCCTCTGGCTTCCAGGTAATGCAAGAATTATGTTTTGTATTCAAGCTGCAGATTAAATGAGATGTCTAAAACCACTGTGACCGTGCATGTTTACTGGAAAAAAAAAATTAAAACCGTGGCTTGAAGGGCTGCTTCAAAATAATGAATCTGCTTGAAAGCACTAAGCAGAATTTTGGTGTCCAAAGATAATACATTTCTTCTGATTCTTATCGTCTTCTGGTTTTTGGGGGGGCAGTTTCCTAATAGGAAAATAAAATGCAATTTTCTAGGAACATTATTATGAAATTATGCAACATACCCAATAACATACACGAACAATTCACAACTTCAGATAACCGAAAGGCTGAGTCTATACACCTTTAGTAACAAATGAGTTTTGGCTCCTAGTTAGTACATGCTGCTACTGACTCCCTGTTTCCCTCTGCTCCTCCCCATAGTTAATCTACCTCTGATTGCTCTAATGGTCCCTATAGACAGGCAAATTGTTTTGTTTAACTTACAGCATTTACATTATTTTTTCATTTGTGACTGTTTCAATTAGAAATGTCATCTCTTTCTGAAAGCTTTTTACTTTTAAATAATTAGGGCTTACCCACGAGGTTAGCACAAAAAAAGTATTTGAAATGCTAATCCACCTTCTCAGACAAAACTGTTCCATCAAATTTAAAATCCTGTTGCTTCTTAAATATATTGTAAAATACAATAGTGTCCACAGCATACTGATAACCTCTGTGCAACACAAAGGAAGAGGCCAATGCATTACATGAGATGGTTATTAAATGGAAATGCTGACAGACCCTTAAATATGCTGAGATTGGGCACAGTGATTTAATGAGAGCAATAATGGGCAGGTGGGCTGAACATTCCTGCTGAGATTAGATCCTGAGCAGAAAAACGTGCCTTTTGAAACTGTTTCTTAACATAATCTGTACACAGGACCAGGCTGTGAATTACAGAAAAAAAAGTGTCTTTTCATGTTCGCTTTATCAGCCAGGCCTTTTACAGCCTTGTTACTAAAAGACATACATACATATATATATATATGTGTTTAATGCCATAGTAATTTGTTTTATTTTAGAATATATTTCTTTTTCTAACCACATTCAAATTCAGAAAAGACAAAGAAATCTGTTGCTTTTGTGCAAGCCGTGTCTTATCTCTGGATTTAGTGCTTTTGCTCTTTCTCTCCATATATTTGTTGCACTTGGACCTAAATCAGTAAAACACATGCTCAGCCTGAAGAGCTAGAAGCACTGAAAATGTGCTGAAATTAAGCAGCTGTGTTAAAGCTTTGCTCTGTGCCACATACCTAGTGGCTACTGTGCTGCTTTGCCAAAATGTAATTAAGAAGTTATACTTTTTGGCCCACTCTTTTGGATGGCAGCAAGTTTGCGGGTGACTCTTCTACAGCTCCCAGAAAGGCCCCACGAAGGGCAGGTGCCACTTTGAGAGGCCAGCTGGAGACACATCCGTATGTGTCTGTGAAGTTTCCCTGCTCCTGGACCTACAAAAAGTTTTACTTCCACACAGCAAACCCAGCCGGAGGGATTTCATCTCCTCCTTTACACCATCCTTACAGAGCACAGCATTTGGTACCTGTCTTGCACTCAGGGATGATTCCAGTGCCCATTGCCAGGTGCTCTCCTTTTCCCCCACCGACAGATTCCTTGGAGTTTTACCAATGGATTCAACCTGGCTTCAAGCAGGATCTTGTGTTCTTATACACCTTTCTCCCCAGGTGTTGGTGCTAGTGATAGGCTGATACCATAATCCACTGCTCTTCTGAAACAAGGAGGTCCTGATTTGCCTTTCCTATTCTCTATTCTCGGCTGCCTTGGAGTTCAGACCTTACTCCGACTCCTCTGGCGTGTGGATCCTCGTGTTTTCACTCATCCCAAAATGAATTCAACAGGCTCTGGAGCAGAGTTGCGAGCTGGGACAGACAGTGGAGTGCTCTCCATCCTCTGGGCCAGGTTTGTACCCTGAAACATGACTGTGACAGAGACATGTCCACTCCATACTGACAAAGATTGATTTCCAAACTGATATGTACATCACAGGAAAGCCTAGATCAATCTGTCTCACTCCCATAGCTCCTCCTACCCCTGCCAAGCCACTGAGGATGCTCCCTGAGGCTTGGTAGGGACCACACTGAAAGGACAAAGGCACAAAGCATTTATGCTTCCACACAGCCTGAGAAGGAACTGCAGGAAAGCACTGCATTAGATATCCCCTTTCTGGCCTTTCCACATTTAATTCAAGTACTAATCACAGTTGCACTGATTAACCCACTGGTGACCCATCTGCATCTGACTGTTACATAAAGCAGCCTGGCAGCAGAGCCTTGGCTGATCACAGCAGGCAATCAGCAGGTCCAGGACTGATCCCTTACCCTGAATTACAGTTAACCCATCTTGGAGATTCCAAGCCTCGTTCACAGTGATAATTATCCAAGGCAAAATGGACTTGAAAGTTCGTGTTGAGAAGGAATAGTTTATCAATAATAGTTATTTTTGCATTCATGGTGTGTTTGTGATGGTTACTGGTTTCTTGGCCACAGAGGAAGGTGAAGGACGCAGAACTATTCCTAAATTCAAAGACATGTTGGATGTTCACTCTGAATACTGCTATCATCCATATTCTGCAGAACCTAAATGCAAACTCTGCTCTTGGGTACCTAAAAGAATGGCAAAACCCCAAATTGCCTACTTTCCATGGGGCAAGAGTAGCTCCTTTAGCGGGGTGCTGAGCTCTGCAGACACAGAGGCTGGGGAAGGTGACCATTTGGGACACCTGCTTTACTCTCCTCTGTAGGAAAATTGCTGAGCTTTTCACTGTGGAAATATCCAGTCTCTTCTAAAGGCATGTTTTTCTATAAGAACCAGTATATTCTGCTGTCATAATATAGAACTATTTGAGTTTATCTCCCTCTGCACACCTGGCACGCCTTCATCATATCCCACTTATTTTTACAGCGTTACACAGAGAGGTTACTGCTATAAAAAGGTGCTCCCAATAGAGAGCAAAGCAAAACTGTAATCACAACACAGCCTCTCTTCATCACTGGGGCTATTATTGTTTCAATTTTGCAGGTGCTGAATGCCTGTCCATGGGGGATATATAAGAACTGAAAAACAACAGAAAACACTTGACTTCCACACACATGCTTAAGAGCCAGGTTGTTACTTTTGCAATCAGAACAAAAAAAAATCAGGCATCCAGCAGCCGCTTTGGAAAAGACGAAGATTTCAGAGGTCTGCTGTGTCACTGTGTTTTGGGGTGGCAAAGGGATGTTCATGAAGTCATTGTGGCACCATCCGTGGTGAACAGGTCCCACAGCTGGCTCAGGATGTGGAGAACCACTGCCAGCTGCAGCAGCAATCAGAGGAATTGCTAGAAAGAATCTGTAGCAGTGCTCCAATAGAGATGAACTTTGTATTTACATTACAGCATCTCCCAGAGCAGGGAATTAATCTTGTAGAGTTACATCCAAATAAAGGGGAGGAAAAGAGGTGTTGTTTAGGGTCCCAGAGAGCACTATCAGCAGGAGCTTGAAGTGGGCAAAGGAAAATACAAACTAAATGTGGGGAAAAGTTTCCTAACACCTGACTGTAAAATCCCAGTGAAAGCAGAAACGTCCCAGTTGTCTCACTCATGTCAGCATGGGCCAGATATCTTAAAACATACAGAGTAGAAAAAATCATTTAAGGCTCTTGTCCACTGTTGGTATTTCTGAAGTGGATTTCCTTACAGGCTTCTGAGACACTAAAATATGCCACAAAATGTATTGCAAAAGATTCTGCAGTTGTGCTACAAGGATGAAACAGGTAATGTCAATATTTCTCAGGCCTGAAAACTTGGACACAGTTGCACAGCTGCAGCCTTTGAAGACAAGCTGATGGGAAGAAAGCCCCCCTGACAAAGGTGTTCTGGCTGCTCACGTGTGAAAGGATGTAAACCTTGGCAAGTTTATGAACAGCAGCTGGCTGGGAACAGATTTTTAAATTCTGTCCTTTTCACAAAGTGCAGACACGTAAATAGGATCCCATTCATCAAGCACACCCCTACCAAACTGCGTGACTCATAAAGGACACGTTAGAGTTATCTTCTGTCATCAGATCATTCCATTGTGTTTGAAGTTAAGTACGTTCATGTATCTTGAATTCATTTTCTTGGTGTTAAAGTGCAAACTGGGCCAATAAAAGTGACACATTGACTTTTTCCAGAGAATGATATTCAGCTGACGCAGAATGGCAGCATAAATGAAAATTAGCCTCAAGACAATGTTAATTACATTTTATCCATTAGTAGGAGGGTAATTGAACTACTCATTTTCACTGCAAAGAAAACCCTTCTGGCTTCATAAAGGGAAACTATGTGTTTAATGTGCAAATTAAAGCCTAACAATGTAAAAATTTGCAAGAGAAAGGAAATCAAAATGCAGGTAATATATATCTATATTATATTGCTATGACCATCTTGGACATAACACGTATTATTGTCCTCTTGCTGAACTGAGAGAGACTTCAAAATGCATGACAGAGAACTCAGATATCTGAAGAAGCAGCCAGGTTTTACTGACATGAAATATCCTGAAAGACTTGATTTAACCAAGTAAACATTACACATATTGCTGATAGTGCTGTTAGAACTAATACTGCTAATACTCATAAATATCAGTTACAGAAAATGGTCTTTGCCAATTTTGAAATCTTCCCACTCATTTCTATTTCATCTGTATATGTCTGAAAAATTGGAATTTGCTTATTCTTAGGTGAAAAATACCCCAGATGACTAAAGGCTTGTGGGTAAATCTGAGCAATCACTTGAAATCAGCAGGGAACACTTTCTTTTTCAGTACCTGTATCAACAAATGCTCTGTTATCTATTAGTAGTTACGTTAGTAATTTGAGTTTTGATAAACCCAGGATACATCAATAAAAGTAAGTTTTGTTCTCTGGACTGCTGGAAATACCTTGCTGATATATTTCATGATATCCTACTGCCTTTGCACATTCCATGGCTAAATAACAAGATTTTGAGTTCTTAATATTAAGCTGTTATATAAAATTCTTATCCTTCTTATCAACAAGCTCTAACTTCTTTCCAACACTGCAGTTATCTATCCTGGACTCCACTCCACTGGGATACCAGAGAGACATTTCTGTCTTGGATTTTCTTAAAGAAGCACTTTGAAGCTGCTCAGAGTTAGGAACGATGTTGGAAGGTTTGAGCAACGTGTTTCAAGGAGAACTGGCAGATAGAGTTATCAAATGCTCATGCTAACAGGTAATGTTCCTGCGGTTTATCAGGTCTGTAACCACATGCACACTGCCTATCAGGGTGTCAAAGAACACACATTACCAGATACAGAATTTTGGTGGCAGGCAAATGTAGCAGACAAACCAATTTTCTCTGTTTCAACAGCAACTGGACATCCTTAGTACAGTTTGGGCCAGAATCAGTGAGATGCTGAGTGAAAATGTGTGATAAACCAGAACACTCGTTCAAGGAGCTCATCATCATCTTGTTGAATTGTCATCTCCCTCTCTTGTCACTAAAGCCAATAAATTAGATAAGTGCACCCAGGCCTGGGCTGCTGAAAGCTGCTTGTGCACAAATAGCACAGAGAAACCCCACAATACCACACCATCATTTGCATCAGGCAAATAAAGTGTAGGTGGAACGAGATTTAGTTGCAGATAATATTACGGATTATCTGCCCACTGGGCTCAACAGAATCCAGATCAGACCCTTGAACTTGCTGACCCCAGGAGCAGCATCTGGGCAGGGTTACAGTGAATTCAGAATTTCTGCTTCTACAAAAGTGAAAAATACATTCCCCTATTCAAAAATAATAATTTTTAAATCAACGTTTATCATAATATTACCATGAGCATTTAAAAGGATTATCTTATTACAAAAATGAAATGACTTAAATTTACCCTCATTATTGTTTCCCAGGGAAAAAAAGAGCCTTTTTTTATTTCACTGTGGATGAAGCTGCTATTTGCATTTAAATGAAGACATCTGAAGAAGAGGAGCTAGAAAGTTAGGGGTTTTTTTTCTTTTGAGAATGAGATTTCATTTCAGTTTCTATAATGCAAACCTAACTCCACTTTCTGCTTCATTAAATAGTCGGTCACAAGCTGCTTTCCAAAAAATTGTCATGGAGAGTGAGATGCTCTGATTATTCCCAGTTGAGGCTTTGTAATGATGGTAACCACACAGTGTTGGCATCCCCTAAATACCTGACTTCAGCAAATAAATGAGGTATTTCCACACTTGCTGTATAGCATGGATTTCTTTTTTTTTTTTTGATTGACTTATCATAATTGACACATTTAAATGATCTTCCTTCTTAATGCTCTGATAGAAACAGGCTTGTATCAATGAAACTTATGTAGCTTATACGAACACTCTGGAAAGCACATGGACACATAAATATTCATTCCAATGCTAAAGATATTATTAGGGAAAACAGCAGAATACCCAGCACTGCACCAGTGACACCTGTTGGAAATTCAGCATTTTCTTAAGTGGGAAGGAAGGTGCCATGGAAAGGGACTTCCCTCCTGCATTAAATCCCATGCCAAGTGACATTTGGATTCTAAGTTGTTTTCTTATATGGGGGAAAAGCAGACCCCAGACCTGCCACCTTTCACAGGCTACAGGCAAAATTTATGGTACCCACTAACAGGTACTGAGAAAGGCAAGGACTTGGCAATGCCATCTGAAATTTCCATTGTTGCCTAAGCTGAGAGCAGAGGTAAGTTTTAGCAAGGCAAGACAAGAAGAAAAGCAGTAAAAGTTGAGGTTAAAAGTTTGCCTGTGAGCAGAAAAGAAGAAAGCAAAGCAAAGGTTGTTTTTATGAGTCAGCCTGGATGAGCAAAGATATAAGTTCAACAGAAGTATTAAAATATTAGCCTAACTGGGATGAAACATCTCCTTTCTTCCTGTCCTCACATTAAAATGAGAGCCAGGACTGAGGACAAAATGTTCTTTATATTGAAGGTCCTCTAATTTTGTGGGTTTAAATGCTGCACCTTAGAGATTGGTGATTACAAATTATCATCTTTGCAAAGTAGGGTTGGTTTGTCTCACAGAGTAAGACCAACATTCACAGGAAACAACTCCTTCACAACTTAACCTGACCCAGGGAAGGGCTCTGCTTGCCCCAGAATGCCTGCTTACCCTTCACAGAAGAGAGGAACAGCCCAGCTCACTCACCCGGCCACCCTACGAAGCAAGAGATGGTCTGAGATGGGCACTGGCCCGGGCAGTGGGAGGGCAGCACTTGCTGGTTGAAAAGGTCATCAGACTGAACAAGTCTGACAAGCTCTCAAACCTTGCTGGAGGTGGGGAAGCATCAAATCACCCCAGTGGGGGTCAGTGGCTTAAAAATACAATCAATCTCTTTTACTCTACCCTTGGCTCCAGCTGATTGGTTTCACTCAAGTATGAGGCTATTTCTCATTAGCTAACTAGTATTTAATATTCAGATCCTCTGGTCAACAAAAATAAAAGTGGATGCCTAAATTAATATATAAAACTCGTATTTGTTGTTAGAGATTTTAGGCAGATTATCTATGCTCCATGTCTATGTTCTGAAAAAGTTCTGCTCACTTGTAAGTGCACATGGCACAGTTTCTAAAGCTGTTATATCAGCTATCTGCCAAAGAGTGAATAAAATAAAAAGTTTTATTTTATTATGGTAGACACCTCATTTAATTCATTTTCAAGAATAATAATTTTAAACTAAGCAGGAAATAGTCTCAAGAAAGTTCCTTTTAATGCAGCAACACAGGAGTTTGATTAAACCAAGAGAAAACAAAAAATCTGCAGGAAGCTGCAGAAAAGAAAGGGAAATCTAAGGATGAAATGTTTCTATCCAATGTATTCATGCACAGCCTACCAACGACAATGGAAATTCAGTGTGCATATTCAAGGACAGAATTCGGTCCAACGGGATAAATTTTCCAAGGATGTTGGGTTTTTTTCCTGGCACCCAGCGTTTGCAAAGGCTCATTAGTATTTGTGAAATGGGTACCTGTGCCCTCAAACAGGCACTGCAGAGTGTAATTTCCTATTCTGCCTGCATAAACGTGGGATTTGGTTGGTGCAGTCTTTCGCTGTGGTGCATTTGAGAACACTGAGACGGAACAGGGCATTTATTGATACACTCTAGAAAAGGATTTCACATGCTCTGACTCCTCCAATCCATTCTCCAGCTACGCCCGAGAGAAACATTCCACACGTTCACTTCTGCTTCATAAAATAAAGATGCAGAGAGGTCTTTGTTTAAGCAATAAGGATGTTTTCAGGTCACAGTTCGTGCCCTCTGGAGTCTTCAGCATGTGCATTCACTGCTGTGTGTGCCGAGCAGCGCTGACTGGCTGGGCTGAGCTCTGCACTGCTCTCTTAATCACATTCTTCGCGGCCAAACTGTAACCCTTTAATGACATCCCACAAGCACTGCTAGAGAACCCTCATCCACAAAACGCTGATCCCAGGTGATCTGTTGCCAGCGCTGGCCGCAAGTACCCGAGAACACAGCTCAGGTTGGTTATAAAAGTAACACATGCAGTAGGATGTGTTTTATAACCAAACACACCTATGACATTCCAAATTTTAAAGAAAATGAGAAGAGATGGGTTACAAATCAATAACAATGTCCACATGTTGAGATATTTAGCGGGCAAGAGCAGTAAAACTCCATCTCAAGTGAGGCTGTGCCAAACCCTGCCCTGGTGAACAGTGTACCTGCATTTAAATAACAATGCACCAGCAACAGTTTTGCCTCTGGTGAGCAATTACAGCCAGAGCTACCAAGATATAACTCATCTAAATAGACAGATGAGTTTCTTTTTTATTCCCTTTTCTCTAGCACTCTCTAAATATACCTGGATTAAACTAATAGATGACAAATGCCTTTCTTTCCTTGGCCTTCCCCTTCCCCTCCTCATGTTCCACTCCTTCTTTAATTATGACTCAGAAGCAAACCTTTCTCAAGCCAAGACTGCATTACAGGTTTTGTGCTTTGCAGACATATTTGGGGAAAATATTAAATACTACTGGTTTTGTCATAGAAATAGTAACTAAAATGCAGACACTTTCAAAGCTCAATTCATATTTTCCTACTAGCAAGAAACAATATAAATGGCACTCCCACAAGAAGAAAAATAACCCACTTCAATCTTTTAAAATCAGTTTGAAGATCATCTGATGATCTTTTCATACACTTCTGCACTGATATCCAGGGCAGAAGTAGGGCATCAATCTCTTCACATAAACATTTCTGAAATGGGAATTATTCTCAAGTGTAAGTGGTACCAAAAGCAAGCTGATGGTCTGCCCATGAGTATGTTCAGGTGGAAGAACAAGTCAATAGGCCTGTGACTCAGAGCTCTTGCAGTGATACCTTTATTAACAAGCTCATTTTCATTTCTTTCCAGTGAATTCTGAAAATCAATCCTTTTGTCAAATGCCCTGTGAACAGCTTACAGGAGGGCAGCTGCAAGTAATTTCTGTAGTCATAAAGAATTGCACTCACAGAGTAATACAGCTCCTGTGTTTCTCTTCTTACATAATTACATTTGATCAACAGTGAGGACTTTTCCAACAAATATGAATTTGTGGTTTATGCAAGCAAGATGTGAGAGGTTCACTTTGCCTTTCTCTCCTGAGTTTTCACCAAAAGGCAGAGAGTGAATGTGGAAAGAGAATCAGACAGACATAAAAAGCAGCAAAACAAAAGGTGCTCTTTGGCCAGGGAGAGATGTGTCTTTCTTTAAATAAAACCAATCAGAGCCCATTAACAGAGCTTTCTTTCAGCGCCTTCAAAGACACAGTGACAGGTAAAGTGCTCACTTTAGATGCAGCTGGACCAACGCTTGTTTCCCACAGCAGTTTTTCACAGGTTGACATTTGAAGTTATTTGTCAAATGCCTGAAGTGAAACGTCAAACTACAGCCCAAACCAAAGCTGCTGGTCTAACATCTTCCATGGTTTTGGGTGGCTTCAGCCTGTGTTTAACCAAGGTCCAGATGTTCCCCAAAAGTCACAGAAAGCTCTTTCTACCTACATCCAACAAAAAGCGGACAGATCTCGTGAGTGCTTTTTGGTCCTAATGGGAAAGAGGAATGTGAAAGTCACTTCAGGCCCTCCCACACTGGGTGGGTTTTGGAAGGGCCAGGGCCGGGCTGGTGCTCTACCGGTTAGTAAGTAAACTTCAGATTCTAAGTATCTCTAAGCACTTATGCAATCATTCTTCAATGTTTCTTAGCATTAAGGCTTTTAAAAACAGGAAATAAGTTAAATGCTTTCTTCGAGCTGTTTGTCCATGAAGCAACTCTTGATTGAATGCATTTAAGATAAAAACAAAGAGAGGAGATAAGAGTCCAGTGGCAGATATTTCTAAATGTCAGTCTGTTCACAGAACGTACTCCAGCTACTGCTGCATTCCCACCCTTCCTTTTCTCTGCTACCACCCCACATCCTTTATGTGCATTAATTACCATTACTAAAGGAATTTTGCAAATACACATTTTCTAGTGGAAGTAGTGACTTTTAAAGGGCGCGACTGGGCACCCTTTCCTTTATCAGGGATGCTGCAAAACAGACAAGAGGGATCAAAGTTACCAAGAAGATTTTTCACAGGTGCTGAACAAACACTAAAGTGTGATGAAATTCCATCCACGGGAAGGCTGGATCAGCTTCCCAGCAGAGGGCAGTGGGAAGACAGGTATGAAGTGAAGACAATTAGTGTATTCAGTTTATCAGAGCATCCAAATTCTCCCATTTTCAGCCTTTGTGAGATTTCTACTGGAGGAATTCAAACTGTTTGACAAATGTCATTTGACTAAAACCTGTACTGCCTCAGAAGCGAGGAACAAGCCCCCCATGGTGTCCTTGCACAAGTGAGGAAGGGGATGTACAGAAGGGGCAGCTGGGTTTAGAAAAGACTGGGCTGTGCCATAATTACTCAGGCACACATAGATAGCCAGTGTCAGAGGAGAAATTAAAACTGCCTTCTCCTGACTCTGTACCTCGTGTTAGCAAGGTGTGTCCTTATCAGTGCTTTTCCATGTTTTCAGGTATCTAATTGGTCTTGTCTAAAACCTGTGACAATCCAAAGTGTCAGGTGGTTGCTCAGAGATAGCAGACTGCTTTTTTTTTTTTTTTAAACACCATTAAATCCCCACTTTTAATTTGAGTTTTAAATGTCATAACATTGTTGTGATTACATAGGAATACCCTGGGTATTTTAAAAAGAAATTTGTTGTTACTTTCTCTAAAACTGTCCAATGTTGGGATTAGACCTGCACAACGCCCGTCTGCCAGATATGCTGCTCGACAATATGAAAAGCAGCAAGAAAAGTACAATTCTACCAGCAGAGGTGTGTCTGTGTACAGCCAAAGAGCTTTTTAGTGACAAAGCTGCCTCCTCACCTGGGGGAACAGCACAAGGAGCCTTTACCTTGTTAATCCACAAACACCAATAGATACAGACAAATAGCCCCAGACATCTCACTACAATGTGCTACTGGGTTACTAACAGCTTGGCTTGTTGTTAAGTCTTTTTCTTTTTTTTTTTTTTTCAGAAGATTCAAGTTTACTGACTGCTTTCAGCCATCAGTAGCCAGAAATCTTTCAGTTAAGATCTGCTCACCAAAATTCTTCCAGGAAGGAGAACCAAGACATTATTAAAAACTCAGTGAAGTTTGAAGTGCCTCCACCCCGGACACTCCAGAAAGTAACAAGAAATTCTATAAATCTGGAAAGGACATAAATAGAAAACAAACACATGATCAGAGTACCACCACCTGCTCTACACTGGAGACGGCCAAGTGGGTGACCTTGTTCTTGAGGGCACTGGCTCACACCCAGCTCACCAAGGACAAGGGCAGGTCGTGGCCAGCCAGATGTTGCAGAGGTGACAAGTGCCCAGCTGTTGCTGTGGTCAGGCAGGACCACCCAGTGTGGCAAACACCCGGAGGGGTGGGTGGTTTGCTGGCAGTGCAAAGGCAGACAAAGCCTTGCTGTCAGGTTGCACAATGCCCAGAGGGAATTTACTACAGTGATGAAATCAGGTCGGCTCTCAAGGTCTCCGACAGAGTGCTGGCTTCTCTTTCATTCAGACTCTGCTTTAACAGGGCAGGCAAAGGTGAGAGAGCTCCAGAGAGAAACCTCAGTGCCCCTGATATGTGGAAAATACAAGGAAAACTATTTCAGTTCTTCCCTTGCTCTGGAATTTTCCAAGTTTCTCCACAGATTCTTCATTGATGACCCTGGGCAATTTTAGCAAGAAAACAGAAAAGCCTCTCCTCTTACCTCAATCTTTGAAGTCTTCTGGACTATGACAAACCATTAGAGACATGTACAAGGTAGTAAAATCTGCCTCCTCAATCTCCTAAAAATTCCCTGATGATGTTTCCTCCTAGGTTGTTAATCTGGAATAGTGGGATGTATGGAAGTGAAAGGAAAATAGTTTGTGCAGGCATTTCCCAATCTTTCCCAGTTATTATCCCAGTGCTTTATGATTTACAGTCCCAAATACGAATAAAACTTCAGTTTCTATAAGACTAAACCTCATTCTCAGCTGCTGGGATGCCTGAAATGGGCATTTTGATCTGCACTGCAGAACCACTGCCTTCATCTGCCTCTGGTAATTGGGCTGAACCTATCCTGGAAGAAGAATAACTTCTTCCACCTGGAAACCCTTTCTTTTTTCATATCTTACTGCACTTTTAAATAGAAATGTCACAAAACCAGGCAGATCTTCCTCCTAGAATGAAAAAGGTGAAATTCCTGCCCCATGACTGATCATGTTACGTGTTCCTCTCACAGCAAGGACAGTAGCAGACAGCACAGAGCTCATGTGGTGGACCAGGATTGGGGCCATCAGAGTCATCTGAGTACAGGGAATTCTTAAAAGCAAAACACCAAAAATTGCCAGGCTGGATATTGCCACATTTCCAAGTTAGACAGTGAGGAATAGATGAACTATTCTGAAGGACTGGAGGTTTTGGCATTTTCTTCCCCCCACGTAAAAGTTTATTGCTCAGAATGCTGGGGACGTGTTCTCTCCACCAGGTCTCACAATTACAGTGTCCCAAATTGCTTCTTCAAGCCCCCTTGCAAAACTGAGCAGACAATCTCCATTACTCCAGCCTGCTCATATATTATTCTTAGCATTATATTGTAGCCCAGCACATCCAGCTGAAATCAGAGCCACGCTGTTATGGACACTGGACATGAATAATATATTTAAAGCAGCCTCTGCCTCAGAAAGAGTATTATTTAATAAGGCTGTGGAGACACATGGAAAGGAAAACAGAAACAAGGAAAGGACCCATCTGCAAACTCACAGAACAGGCCATTTATGTTCTGGCTAAATACCAACACTAAATTTTCTCATTCTTTATATTCTTCCCAGTTTCACATGGAAAAGGTACATTAGAAATGAAGATGACTGGAACCGTACTTTTCCTTCCTCCTTAAGACTTTCAACTCATGCTATGGAAGCCAAAGGACAGAGAGAAAGCTGAGCATTGCTTCAGAAAGCCAAGTCTAAAAAAATTAAGTTTTTTACAATAAGAAATTAATAAATCATTTAACAGACCACAGAACAAAAAACATGCCCATAAACTAGAAAATGTAACACTGGCTTTTACTGCTTCTGCTCAGCCAAATCCCCAAAGTAGAAGAGCTTTGGTTTTCTTGGATGCCAGCTGTAATACAGATCTGTTCTTTTCTGGTCCTTTATGACAAAATTAGATGTATACTTTTACATATTTTTACATATGTTCAGTTTTTTTCCTCTCAGTTTTAAATGTTGAAATGCTTTGTTTTTCCCCTCATGTCTAAGTTTTTTACTTTTTTTAGTGGTTCCTGTTATCACCTTATCAGCAAAGAGCTATATACATATATTAGATTGTACCCAGTTATGACAAGGAAACTTAACTCCTTTTTCTGACACCTTTTTAAGATCAAAGAGAAAATACATATGTGAAAACAACACACCATTATTCCACTGAAACAGGGAGAATTATTTTTATATTCAAAGCTAGTTTGCCTCACAAATATTACAAGCAGAATTTGGAATTTTTTGTATGAATTGCAATGAAAAGCCTTATCACTATAATGTATTGCCTTTCTTTATGAAACTGCACTACTTTTCCATATATGTTAACAATTATTAGGTTTCATTGCCAGTTTGAACACTTAAAAGTTCAGCAACTTATTTTCAAATTGTCAGGACTGATTTACATGCAAGGTATAGAGTGGTTGAAATACTGACTTTCACCCTGTTTGGAGCTGATGGGTTTAGGAAATAGAAGTTTAGCATCGCAGAAAAAAGTCACTTTGAACTGTAACTACTGTATCTCCAGGGTAGTAATTTTGCAGAGTCCTACTCCAGGGTAGTGATTCTGTTATTTTATGATAGAACTACCAGTAAGTGGTATGAAAAAGAACCAGAATTTTTTTACTTCACATTTACATTTCTTATATGCCTATAATTTAGTCTCTTTAAATGTCAAGCTTTTTAAAATGAACACTTTCCTCATTCTGATGTTGTTGGGTTTTTGTATTCTCCTCACAATTAGGAATGACATCAGCGATTATAAAACAACATTAGGTATTCCAAAATCTCAGCTGTACAGATTTCCCATTTTACTTTTTCCTCATCCCTTCTTTGAAGGTCACAAGAAAAATGAAACAGATGTCCTGTTACAAAATTTATTTTCTCTGCATTCAGTAAACATTACATTCTGAGATTTTCATTCTGGGTGATTTGGGTCCATGTCACCTACCTTAAGGCAAACCTCTACTGCCTTTCTTCCAAGGTGAACAGGGCCACTCTTCTGGAGGCCCCGTGTTTGTGTTGCTCCTCCTGACAACACTCAGTAGCACCTAAAAATATACCTCTGCACAGTCCACAGACTGAATTTCTCCCCAGGCGCAGTGTAAGGTGCCTGATATCAGAGAGAGCCTCAGGAGGTCCGGGCTATGACTCAGACATCCACCCGGATCACAGTCGTCTGCTCTGCCTTAGCCCTCCTGTCTAAGCAAAATTATTTCCCCCTCCAAGCTCTCCTTTGCTCTTTGCTGTCCCACACACAAAGCCAGGGTGAAAGAAAGGAGAAAGAGGAGGCACAGGAGCCAAGATCTCCTTGTGCATTTGCTTTCAGGTTCTGGAACATCCTGCACATAAATCCAGCTTGTCAAATCCATTTAACACAAAACCACCACAGGAGACCCCTCCTGTTCCCCAGGCCCTGCCCTTGGGAAGCACTGGCCAGAGCAGATACTTTCCCACTTTCCCACCCTGTTTTCCACACTGTCCATGCACTGTAAGCTCTTTACAGATCTGTTAGGTTACTGCTATGATTTGCTCCCAGAGCTGTGGCTTCTGCCTCCTTTTTCACCCCTGCTTTGATCGTGCCACTGTTCCTTTTGCATGGGCAAGTGAGGCGGTGAACTGGGGGACCGAGCTGGGTTCAGAACGACCCAACAGGAAAGGAATTATTATTGTGATTTGCAGCCCAGCTCTGCAGCAGCTCCATAGGCATTTGTACCAACCCAGCTGGGAGTGGGCTGGGGAGGAGCAAGAGTGCTTGACTCAGCAGTGCTGCTGGAAAACATTACCCTCAGCTGATCAGGAACCCGGCCTCGTTTGGCTGCTTGCCCTCTGCGACCCAGCACTCTCCAGCTCAGTGGATAATCAGTCCCTCAGAAGGTGAGTCAAAGTTGCACACAAAGCCAGCTGTCGTTTCTTCTGAATCCTGGGCCACTGTTTAAGCCGCTGTCCCTCATCCTCCTTCTGGCCTCTGAGGACATCTCACATAGGAAAAGGAATTCTTAGTACCACTGGCTGGAAGAAGGATGGAAAAGTCAGAGAATAATTCTCCTAATTGACTACTCTTCTTACTACTTGTAATCTAGAGGAAATCTAATTAATTCTACATGAAGAACGACTATTCTGTGGTGAAGTGTAATTCCTGATCTCTGGGGCTTCAGCTTACTACTTGTTAAATTATCCAATTACACACTTGTTAAAATCCATTTTGGGGAGATTTTCATGGCTCGTAAATAAATAATTTCAATATCTTTAATCCCCAGAAGAAAAAAAAAAAAAAAAAAAGGAAGACCCAACCCCCAAATGGTACCTCAAAATCTGCTGTAAAACACATCCAAAAATAATGTCAAGAAGCTGAAAAAAGTGATACCAGCTTGGTCTGCTCCAGCAGCACCACAGTGGTGATGATCTATTTCAGTAGGGAGAAATACTCTGCTTCTTCTTCAGCAATGTTTTATTCAAATCACTAATCTGAAGGGAACCAATTAAGGCAGCATCCCCTTCATTATGCCAAAAGGGAAAAATCTTTTCATAAGCACGTCAGCTAAGAGGTGGGAAGCCAAGGGAGACTGCAGCCCAAGCCAAGGATAATGATGCACTGGCACGAGGCCAGAGCAGGGCCACCAAGCTGAGCTGGTCCAGACAATGCACACAGAGAGCCAGAGGGAGCTGGAACTGCCCAGCCTTCAGCAGAGCTGGAAATGGGAGACCTTGCTGCTTTCTACAGCTGCCTGGTCAGAGGACACAGAGGAGATGAAGCCAGACTGCTCCAGGCTTGTCTGGCAACAGGATGAGAGGCACAGGACACAACAGGGGAAATTCCACTTAGACACACAACAAACTTTGCCGTGAAGACGATCGAACACTGAGACAGTTTTCCCAGAGGGACTGTGGATCTCCATCTTTGGAGGTGTACAAGCCTCGAGGGGACAGGCCCAAAGTCTCTCTGAGCAGGGCATTGGACCAGTTGGAGCCGGGAGCTCTCTTCGACCTCAGCTGCTCTGTGGCTCTAACAACGCCTTAGAAACACCCTCAGCAAGAGGGAGGGGGTACAATGACACCTCAGTGAATATCTGCTTGAAGGAACGTTCTTAAATCAACACAAATTCTCGATTCTGATGTACCAAATCTGAGCATAGAAGAAAACCTTCTGTATTCCCGAAAATCTTTTGTATTTCAGTGAAAGCAATACAGCAGCCAGCATTACAGACTATTTTGCAATATTTGCTGCTGTGCTGTATGGCAGCGTTGTGTTATGAAATCCTGTGAGTGAAACCAGACATGAAACAAAAGAGGAACAGAAGGCAGTAATCTGCTTTTTATAAGCCCAATCTGACTGTATTTCAATAAAATTAAGTAAACACCATTCTTGGTTTGGCTTTTTTTCAACAACACACTTTTGAAATTTCTTTAATATTGATTGAGTCTGATTAACATAAAGATATAAAGGTGTTGGAAGAACAATACAAATTAGGTGGCACAATGTTTTCAGTGAATACTGGTCATTCTGTGCACTACGTGTGAGATTTCTTAGGGCATCCTGACTTGAAAATCATTCAGAGCACTCGTCTACTGAAAATGAGGTCCCTTTCACCTGGCTGAAATTGGCTCCACAAAAGTAATCAAATTATAAAATAATGATGAGACCATCATTCTGAAAACTCAGTTCACCACCAAATTATTTCTGTTTTAAACTCAGGACATTTGCAATACCAATGGTTTCACAGCAGTGTAAAAACAGGCCAGGACTTCCAAATCTTGTGTCCATTGACATAAAGGAGGGACAAGTTCTGGTGAAACCTGCTATAAATTCAGGTCTGCCGTGCTTTCCTGGTCCTTCTGCATTTTGCAGCTTCAGAGCAACACAGACAGATTGTCAGGGTGAAGGACTGGGCTTGTTTCAAACCCGGTTCAACCGCACGTGTCTAATCAAAATAAACACATGTAACTCACACTTAAGAAAGAACAGCAGCTGTTATGCAAGGCCATTTTTCTTGGGCTTTAATTCGTAAGAAAAATATCCTCGTGTTTGCTCCTGCTTCTCCGGGGAACCCAATTTTCAGCGTTCCACATCAAACCGTGCGGCTGTCAGCAGCTTTGCCGGCAGCCAGTCCCAGCCCTCATCACTCATTGCCCACTCACACAAAAACTGGGTGGCTTCTGGTTTCTATTGTTACAGGTGATTACAGCATTACTCAGCCAGCAACTGCAGCTCCAGAGACAAACCCGACATTTCCAACCTCTTCTCTTCAACAACACCACCGTCGAGATCTTTTTTTCATCAGCCTGCAGTAACTTGTGGCAGAAACAGAATTGGATTAAACGGAGAGACCTGATGGTTTTCACTGCTTGGGAATTTAAGTAGCCAAACGTCTGTGTGATGTTGCAATGAACACAGTTACTCTTTCATTGCATGCTCCACACGTCAACAAAATGTCTAATTGTGCAGGGAAAGAGCTATTGCTTGTTATTTCAAATGTTAAGGACCCTAGGGTCGTCATTAATTCTGGAAGGAAAAACCCAAAGAATATGGCATTCGTTGGATTCTGGAGATAAGGCGTGTTCGATTGCCAAGCGTTTGCATTATTATCTCGTTTCATCCTCCGTATACAAACCCAAATGCCACGTGCTGGGGACTCACACAGCTGTCACCGTGTCAGCAGGGGCACAACAGGAGCCTGCCAGAGCAAGGCCAGGTTTGGTGGAACAGCAGTAATAACAGGAAGTGGGAGACCAAACCAAGCCGTATTTCCAGACAACTCTAATTGGGAAATGAACCCTAAAGATTAGCCCCATCGAAACTGAGGGTATTCTTGAACACAGACTCGTGGGAATGCCAGAACTGTCACAGTCCAGGGGACTACTCAGCTGCCTGGTCCATTGTTTGGGTACAGATGGCTACCAACACCACAAGATCTGACAAAGCCTAAATAGTTACCATCTACGTATGGGGAGAACGTCTGGTAGCTTCAGATACATGTGATTCAATGAGTTTCTGAAGCACAACAGATTCTTACATGTTAACTTGATGAAACATTTTCTTCTATTGTGCAGGCTCACTGCAGTTATCAGGACGTGAAACAGAATCCCATCTGACTCACACATTGCACAACGACTGATTAACAAGCTTTGGAATACAAAGTCCTTCCAGTGGAAGTTGCCTGAACACAGAGAACCAATCCATAAAGCAGGATTCTGGATCCAGGCAGGGTTGTGAGACCCACAGTCACTGAGACAATCTGTTCCTCTGAACTGATACAGCAATTTTCCAGAATTAGACTGATACAATATCCCAGAAATAACTCAGAGACAATCTATTATTTTTACTGCTGTCAATAATGACCCTGGAACAGACTACTACTAAAATTTGCTAATGATCTCAGTTGGGAAGGCATCGTCAGCACAGAAGTCTGAACTATTAAATAAGAAGCAACAGATAAACCCAGGTATTCAGAAAAAAGGAATGGAATTAAATGCAGTCACACACAGTGAGAAGTTTAATCATGGGAATTAAACAGTAAGAATTTCAGCCATCAGGCAAGTGGTCTTCAGTCTGAAACAACAGAGCAATAGAAAGATCTGGATGCAATATTGAGCCACAGCATAAATATATGCCATTGTACAGGACAATCCCTGACCAACTAAAGAAACCAATAACCAGAACCAAAACCTTGCAAGTATCTTTTGAGATGGAGAACAAAACATCTGCAGGGCATAAACACTTAGACAACAATGGCAACAGACATTATCTGACATTGTCATCATCCTGGATATCTATTTTCAAGGAAGGTGAATCAAAATCAGAACTGGTATGTGGTGAGACAAGTTACTGGGAGAAAGGCAAGTCTGTTTTATGGTATGAAATTGTAAGACCTTGACCTGCCTAATTTCAGGAAGCAATAGGATATATTTTTGAAAAGAAAATGGTTTCTGGCAACATCACAATGATCCAAAGGCTTCTCCCTTTCTTATGAGTAGATTTCATCTGTGATTCACTAATCATTTTGATTTAAAAAGGCTCCTTTTCAGAACTGGGTAACATTTTAATTAAATATTTGAAAACTTGCCGAATACTGTAATTGCAGTTTAAAAGCTATGAATTAGGAAGGTAAAAGCTTTTATCTACTCTCTAGACATCTTTTTCATAAAGCTGTCAGTGGAAGTCTTTAGAAATATTCACTCACTGAAGTTGAGTAGGACAGTGGGCTCTGGCTGATGTGATCCTGCACTTCCCAGCTGTCAGGCAGAACTCAGGCCAGTCCCAGGCAAACGCACATCCCCCCTGTAATCAATTTGTTCAGCTGTGTTATGTGCACGGGGGGAGATTCACCTTCCAGCTCTCCACAGAAAAGCACTGATTTCATCCCAAAACACCCCAGTTGTTAGGTGAGACGTTGGACAGGTGAGGGGAGGCTGTGACAGCCCCCAACACCACATTCCACCACCCCAGCATGGCCCTCGCTGTGCTCCTGAGCTGCTCCTGACAGAGAACAGCAGCCCCTGGGGCTGAAACCCCGGCCTAGGAGACTCCAGGATGCAACTTCAGCACACTGCTGCCCGTCCCTCTTCTGTCGGAAGGGACCAATATTTCCTTTATGTTTTTAACATTAGTCTCCTCTGCTTGGTTTCTGAGTTCTTCAGGGTGTGTTTGTGCAGCACTGAGAACCCTGGTAGCCCAGTCTGAGTGACATATCCAGTCTCTAACACAACATAAACTGCACTATTTAAAAATTGAATGTTTCAGATGCATGTATTTATAATACCCTAAGCATTTTTAAAATCTGTCAGTGACTGCCACTGCCATGACAGCTGATCCCTGTAATTATTAGAAATAATTTTAATATAAAAAACTTTCCTTTATAATAGATAGCCTCTTTTCTGCCACAGTTGCTTTTATTTATTTACCTGGTCTACTTATACAGCTCCTCATGCTGATGGTATGTAGAACAGTTTACTTCCTGTCAACAGATTCGTTAAAGTTTTATAAAGAACATCAGGAGCAAGCTGAAACAATAAATTATCTAAAAGGTGTAATGTTAAATTGGTGTTGAGGTTTTGGATACAATTTATTTAATATGACTGCCATAAATACAACTTCTCACATGCCAAAATGACTCTAATGGGTCTGAGGACAAGAGCTTGTTCATCTGCAAGAGGAGAATAGGTTTACAGCCAACCTTGCTTTGATAACTGCTAGGATGTACCAAAACAGAGCTTTTAATGAAATATAATCTTAAATTAAAAGTTTGTTACATGCTATGCATTAGAAAATATTTCTATTCCACAAATAAAGACATTTACTCTTTACAGAGAGTTTGTCAACTGACCTTGCAACATGAATGTCCCACCTGTGCTTCCTGCAACATTCGCTGTGGTGACACCGGCTTAAAAGGTTATTTTGCTCCAACACCATCCTTTCCTGGGGCTTTCTAACCCCCACGAGATGAAGGGTGAGGGGATCTTTCCTCCCAACCGCTCACCCAAGGTTGTTTAAAGCGCCTACACGTGCAGTTTAAGCACCAGGTCAGTGGGACCTGCAGCCCAGCACCTTCTGTCTGCAGGGCAGAGCCCAGCACAGGCACAGCTCCCCACGCGGGGGCTCCTCGGCACGGCCAGAGCGCAGGGAGGGATCCTCTGTCTCCACTGAAACCTCCTTGTTCCACAGGAATGAGCTGGATGTTGGTCACTGCCCCTGTTTCAACCTGTCATAAATCAAGAGTCTCTTCTCAGAGGTTGCTTCCTACATTTGATTTAAATCTCTCTCTGCCTCAACCCTCGCTTGATTGTCTTGGAGGTCGGTGTTGCACTGCTTGAGGATAATAAATAATGGGCCAAAGCCAGAGAGGCAATGGAAGCTCAGCTGCTGATACAAATTGTAATTCACTGTTCACCATCCACTTTTGCCTGCTAAAATACGGCTGGGAGAGATGGGAGTTGTCTCTGGAGTTACCTCTGCCAAGCAGACTGCAACCTCACCACTGGGCCATTAATTAAGTCTCAAATCCCATCTAATATATACAATGTAAAATATATAATATTCTAGTATTAACTTATTGATTTAGAAATCTGAAATATGTGTGCGGACAACAATTTAACAAAAACTGAAGGTCGTGAACCTTCAAGCTTTTCAAGAAATTTCTGGAGGGACACTGAGCATCCTGAATACAGTTTTTCCTGTATTATAGGAGAAGTTAAACTTGACATAGTACTCTAATGATGACTTTATCAACCCTGGGACCAGCATCTCAGCGTGTAGGACTCCGCAGGGGTTTCAAAAGGTGGAATGCTAATATGCCATAGGAATAATTAAAAAAAAAGCATTGGAGAAAGGTGAGTTACAGCAAGTGTTCTACTAACTTGAGCAGCAGGTGGGCATTGCCAGAGTGTCCTGATGCCAATATTTAAATCTTTTCATTGCAGCATTTCATAACTCAAGAATCAGGGACCTCTACATTGACCAATCTTCTGCTTTACAATTTACAAATCCATGACAGGGAGCAGAAAACACTATGGAATACAAGGGTGGTGCAGAGGTGGCATGTGTGAGTCTATTAGAAAAACCAAAGCTCTGCCTAATGTAAAAGCATTAAATCTTTTGAAAGATTAACCTGTAATTTAAATATTCAAGAGCATTTCTGTTTGGTGTTTCTATAAATAAAATTACATTCTTCTGCTAAGAAGACAAGTAAAAATCTAACCCAAATTACCCCCAGTCTCCCAAAACAGAGAAATAATATAATGCTTTATTTTCACTGTGGTTCCTTCTAACTAGAAGAGGAGAATTTCTTTTAATTTTATTTTAAATTTGCAAATTACAAGCTGGCTTTGCAAAGACCACAGGGGAAAACTGAAGTATCAAACTAATCAAAGTTAGACGTCTTGAAAGGTCTGCACCTGAATCATCATTTCCGAGGCACAGAGTGAAGCACGACAAAGATTTGGAGATTTGTAACACCCCAGAGTTTCTTCCCTGACACTGCTGTTACTGCAAAGAAGGTTAGAACTATTCCCAGTCTGTCAGCAATCCGGGGACTGCTGCCATTTATCTTTGCTTTCTCTCTTACCCATTATCCCAACACCTGTTGCCTTGCAAAATGCCATCTCCTGATAACTTCATAGACTGCATGTGACCTTTGAGCAAAGGATTTTGTGCTTCTGGAAAATGGGCTTTTTTTTTTCATCTTTAATGGAAATTAAGAGAGTGAGTTGATTTGTAGCAACTGCCAGGAGAACCTATTTTTGTTCTTGTGAACTATATTTTGCCACTATATCACTTGGTAATAAAGCAATCATGGATCATGGGCACGTATGAGAACTATGGTTTTCTGCTGCCACTGGAACCACTGGGAGGGAAACCTTTTATCTTTTCAATTAAGTACGGAGAGAATAAAATCTCCCAACACCTCAGATTACGTAAATCAGATCATCTCCACAGCCTTAACCCTCAATACTCCAGAACCGCTGTGGCTGCACACCGGGGTCCCTTCTGACCTGGGCTATTCAATTAAAAGCTGGGCTCCATGCTCCTTCTGGGTCCCTTCCAAATCAGGACGTTCTGTGATTCTGTGATGCTGTGCAAGCCTCTCCTCTTATCAGCTCGGCAGCAGAGAGCACCCACTGCTCAGCAGGAGTGCCCATGAAAACAGCCATGCAAAGGGCTGGGTGGTACAGCTCCTGTTTGTCAGACGGCCACAATGCTGAGAGAAGTGTTTCGACTGTGACACACACCTTGGCACTGAAACCATGAGCCAGCACAAGAGAAAACAAAGGCTTTTCGTGAAATAAAGAGTCACAACATCTGAGTAGTTCTGAAGCTGGTAAATAACAAGAATGGCCAGTTCTGTGAGTCTGGAAGTGCAGAAAATACCAATAATGGTATAATTAACATGCTATCACTAGGTAAACATCCAGGTTACATTTTTTTTAAATGCTCTGAGATTGATTTTTGTTTTTCTTTCAGCACTAAATAATAATGTGTCGATATTTTCTAACGGATTGCCTAAGAACAAAAATGAGGCACAGCCAGACCTTACACAAGTGTGCTTCATCCCTAACAATGAAGAAATGTGAAGGGGGTAGAAAAGGAAACACACAGGTTTCTGTTTGTGCTTGCAATCTGGAGATCTCTCAGATTTTTTTAGATAAGAACAAGACTAAAGGATCAGGTATTTTTCAAGCCCTGTGGTTTTCACTGTGACTGTGGGGCAACCTGTCTGAATGCATTTATGTAGATCAGACAGGTGGCTAAGTATTGTATTTTGTGCATCCCAGCTAATTAGAAATTACTCAGAATTCATGCCATTACTTTGATTTCTTTTCTCACTCTCAAATGCATATGGAGTCAGAATTTAAAAACTGGAAAAACTGTCATTCAGGAAGTCTAGACCAAATATAAGAGAGCTCTTGATTCAAGACAGACATGTACCACAATGAACTGAGTGTCCAAGAACACTGCTTCCTGCATCCAGAGGGAGTTCTGAGCAATGGAAATGCTGTGAACTCACCTTCTGCCCCCCAAAAAATCAGTGTATGGGTGAAAGAGCAGGACGTGGCCTCCCACAGGAAGCTGTGCTCTCCCCTCAGGTGCTTTCACCATTGAATGAAGCAAACTTCAGAAGTCAGCACCTGTTTCTCAAGGTGCTGAAACTTTCTGTCCCTCCCTCCCTTTTCACTCACACACTGGAGCTGAAAAGCAATATTAAAAAACTTGCAGAATGCCAAACAATTTCTTACCATAGCCAAAGGGAGAACTCCTACCAGATCCTTCTGGCTTACGTAGATCTTGGAGATTCCTAGGTCAGATGTTGTGTCTCCAGGGTATTCTACCTGCCATGTGATGAGCTGGGTCTCAGGTAGGTCAGTTAAGTCTTCAATTTCAAAATCAATCTGCATGATTTCAGAGGAAAGACCATCCGCGCTGCAGGAAAGAAAGGAAAAGAAATGTTCCATTCACATAACTGATAAGCCAGGAATATAATTGCTTTTATATTAATAAAACCTTGGATTAAGGCTCCTTCAAAGAGAGGATTTGGTGGGATGATGGATTTAATAATAAATAAATCATTCGCACTTGTCTTAAGATTTCAGGGTATTTCCCACAAATTCACCTGGCTTAGTAACACTTTGTGACATGGATCACTGTGCACTGCTCCATTTTACAGGTGGAGGAACAAAACCCAATCAAAGGCAAAACAAAGGCTAAAACTGCAGCCTAAACTGACTCCCAGCCTCTCCCTTTAATGAGCACATTCTATCTCTTCCCTGAACAAATCTAAAGGGAATCACTCCTTGTAATGGGAAAGCACTCCATCAAAAGTATTTTGTGTTTTTTAAAAAGAGAGGCATAGAAGGAAGGTCAAAGCTCAGGATGAGGTCCGTGAACAAGGGCAGCAGGGAGCAGAGGACTGGAAAACTTGGAATTAATTTTTGGCTGCGCTGCTACCTTGCTGTGAATGTCTGCATGAAGCTCCTTTAGTTCTTTGCTAAACTAGGAATTAGAGATAATTGAGCTTGTTGTGAAGCAGAGGGGAGTTACACAACTGGATTGTTTAATATTGGGTGAAAAACACTGGAGAAGAACAAAGCCGTTCTGGATGTGATATTCTGGCAGCACTGGGGGCACTGGCACTTCACCAAAGCCACTCTGGGTTTCTGTTCTGTCCTTCCTGAGCTTACGTGGTTCATGTGAGTGGATCCCATAAGGCAGGAACATAAAGAGGGGAGACTGGAAAGGGGCTCATTGATGCAATTCCAGCAAAGCTTGTTATGAAACCAGCTGCATGCAATGGTAGTGGAGATCCTATTGTGCATCTTGGCAAGGTGAGCTCCTCAGGCCAGTGGCACCGAGAGAGACAAGAAAATACTCCATTTACTGCAAAGCTGTAGAGGAATGCAGAATTTCTTAGCAGTGCAGAAATCCAGGGGACACTGAGAATGACAGTGTTTTACTTCTGAAGCACTGAACCATCTTCAGTGTTTGTGTGGAGGGGAAAGGAAAGAGCAGAATTTCTTTCTGTGGGATAATCCTCAAAGAGAGAAGGACTGGCAAGCCATGTTTATGTTTGGAGAGTGCAACTAGAAAAAAGAGGAAACATTTCAGCAACTGGTTAGAGAACCCCAAAATGTGCCCAAACCCCAGCAGGTTTCCCAGCTGATGTAGAAAGAGAGCTAAAAGTAAGCATGTACTTTTACGAAGACCAGTTAGGACAACAGCTCCAGTTTGGGACTCTTCCCAAAATTCTCAGAGATTTCTATTGCGCCATCTAAATCCAATGCTTTCTCCAAAGCTAGTACTTGAAGAGGTTAATCTGATAATCTTTAAGGCTTGTATTTTAATGGATGCACTGTGTTCTTTCTCTCCTGGATGGAATTCAAAACGAGCCTCTGTGTTTCCAAAATGGAATGCATTGTGTTCAATTTCTCATTTCTTCATGTCATGGAAAAAAAAAAGGAGCACAATTTCTAAACTAGCACTGAATGCAGTCTTCTTTCATGCTGACCTAGGTAGGATCAGAAAGCTGCTTTATGCAGCTGTGACTATTGAATCTCAGTTACCTTAATTGTATGAGCAGGAGCGGGCAATGCATTGCCTACAAATCCCTGGCAGTGAGCCTGGTTTGTACAGTGTGTTCTATCACAGTTCCTGTGTTTAAAGAGCTAATTGAATCTTCGTACAATGAACCTTGGGCTTGTGGTTCTATTCAGGGTGCCTTTCTGCATTATTGCCTCGGTGTCTGCTGCTGCCAGTCCCCAGCTCTGCAGGGTTGGTGCTGTCACAGAATGTGTCCTGTGACAGCGGCACGGGAGGGCACTGAGGGCACAGTGCCAAACCTTGGAACTACCAAAACACTGCCAGAAAAAGGCAAACAGCTTAATCTCTTCCAGGTATGTTGGGGATTAGGAGAATAGAAGTGATTGGACCAGAGTAAAACAAAGGAGGGAAGGAAAAGCAGTGGAAAAGATGGGGAGAGAGAATGTAAGGAGCACAACCCTTATATTCCTGAACTACAGCTCCCATGTGGCACAGCCACAGGAGCCCCAAAGGCAAAGAAATATTTCTTTTAATTTCTCCTTCAAAGAAGGTATTTTAATGAAGAATTTCTTGTAGCAAAAAACCCACACCTTGCTACCAAATGCAATTTTGATAAAAATTATTTGAACTAGTTCCTCTTAGAAATGCTAAACACCTCCAAAAGAGAAGATTGCAAAGCACCACAAAAATCAGTAAGAATCTCATTACTGCTACTGAAGATGTATTAAAAAAATGTAAAAATATTGCATGACCTGTGATCAGACCCAGGCTGCCAGCACCAGGCCAGGAACTTTTTTTTAATTACTTTACTCATCACTAACTATGACAACCCTCCTATGTGCAAGTCCCGTGGATGTTTCCCAAATCTACAGCCTTCCTGAGCAGCCTTCAGCAGGCGAAATTTTTCAAGAGAAATAAGGCAAAAGGTTACCCTTCAGAAACTGCAGTTCAAAAACATAAGTGGAGAAATTTGGACAAATAATATTCATCAGTGGAGTTCAGTCACGTAAAGATAATCGTGGCTTTTCTGTTAAAGTCAAGGCTGCTTGGTACAACAAGGATATTTCTATTGGGTGTCCAGGCACTGCTCCTGGAAATGATGCAGTGCCTAATCCTCCTCCAGGTAGACATCCTCTTTATGGGCACCATAATGCAGCAGCTTGTTGGCAGCTTGTCTTTGCTAACACTAAACCCATTATTGCTGTCAGGAGTACAGCAACACTTGTACGCACAATAAGGGAGCCTACAGGGTTAGAAAGTTCAGGATGGACAAACCCAGAGGTTCACAGCAGCAATTCAGGCTGAGCTGAAGAGTGGTCGGAGTAAAACGGTTCTTGGTGCTAATTTGAAATGAAATGCCTCACACGGGGTGTTGTTGTTTATAGCTGAGAGTTACACTGTAATGGAGTTCCCTGTGGTGCCAATAAACTCTCCTGGTGAGCAGAGCCCTGCTGAGCTCTGTGCCAGGTAGACACATTTTTAAAGGATCTCAGCCCAATCTGAAGACAAGGAAGGTTAAAAAATACCCCAAAACTCCATTGGAATGGAGCAGTCAGGTCTTTTCTTCTGCCAACCAGGACAGCACAGACAGGTTTGTGCTGTATTTCTTAATCTGCCTTTTATTTCCTAGCAAGAGGTCTTGCAGCTTGTACAAATTAAGAACAATGGGAAACTCTGTCCTGTCTCCAGGGGAGTATTTCCTACCTCCACCCAACCATCCTGCACCTGCTGCTTCTGACACGTCCCTGACTCAGGCAAAAATTTTTATAAAAAGATCTCTCTCCTGCCCTTTCAGCCTGGGAGCCCCTCTAACTCTGAGAGGTTGGTCCCAAGGCCCTCGGCCAACTGCTGTCACTTCTGCTGTTGCATCACATTTCTTTAGAGAAAGAACCAGCCACTGCTCCCTAGGGATGTTACACCCTGCAAGACACAGTTTTCAAGAAGAGACCTGGTAAATCCACAGCTGCTGGATGTTGGCAGTGCAGCTCAGATCAAGTATCCCATTCCCGATTCCACCAGCTGTTCTCTCAGCTTCGTCTAATGCTCACAACACAAGATTCGTTCTGAACATCCCAAAATGACCCACATGTAATGTGCTCGTAACAGAATTTATAAAGTTTCATCACCGTCTCCAGAAGACTGTAATGGACACAAGGAGCCTAAAGCCGTGAATATGCAAAATAGGATGTATCACAGGAAAGTTAATGAAAGAGCCTTGGGGAGCAGAGAGAAAGAAGGCAATTTCATTCTCTTCTACCTCCACGAACGTGCCCAGGTTGCCAGCACATCTCCTGCAGGGTATCACAAGAGCGTGTGGCCAGAAACGCTGCACAGACCAGGGCAAGAGGTGGAACAGCAGAGCTCAGAAAAGGAAGAAATGTTTCCAGGGATAACTGGAAAAACTTTCCAGCACAAGAGAAGGGAGACAGCAGCACGGCTGACCCCATGAGGCCTGAAGGAGTTTGTGAAAACCATTACTCCTGTTTTACAGGAGAGAAAATTAAACTCCAAATTGCTTTCCCATAAGAAGAGGGGATGAGATGATTTATACACCACAAAGTCGAATAAGGTGGCATTTCAGGAAAAAAGTAATTTTTTGGGTAAAACTAAGATCACATGCTATGTTGTCATAGCAGGCAAAATCACCAAGTGAGCTACTGCCAGCTCTCTCAGCTGTGCTGCAGAAGGGATTGAAGACCTGCTGTCATCTGTCCTGCCACTGCACAGAGTTAGTCAGTGTGTTAAATAGCCCTTCTCCCTTGGGTGGTAGGAAATAACATAAAACAATATAAGATGTAGAATAAATGCATAAAAAAAACCCGAAAGCATTGTCACATTGTAGCAAAGCTCCATGGTTTTTAAAACATTTAATTTCTGATATGTATTCCTTCGAAAATGAAAAAAAGAAACCTTGTCCTATGGTATTTTTGTGTGGATGTAAACAATTTCACCAAAAGGATTTTACAGACCCTTTCTGCCCCTCTCTTTTGGAAATGTAAGCCTTTGCTCCTCATGTTATCACTAAACAGTATTTGTTTCCTAACCAAGAACGAGGAGGACAAAAGGAAACAAAAGGACCACTAAAGATTCAGCCCTTCCTTCAGAATGTTTGCTTTTTGGTACTCTTCTGCTTAATAATCTCTCCCATCCCTAGAACTCCGCTATAGCACATGGGCTTCACACTTACATTCCCCTATATTCAGCAGCTCCCCAGCAGTGCCAGAAGTCTTTAAATAAAGTGGGCTTTATGAATTTTGCAGTGCTCCTCAGAGTATGCAACCCAGTAACATACTGTCTTCACACCTAAACAGATTTTGGGTGGGAAAAAAAAAGAAGGAGAAAACCAGAAGAAATTAAGGAAAAAAGAAATCACTGAGCAAAAAAGAAAAATTTCCTGTACCCGGAGGAATATATTTTTATATATCCATCTATATTTAAAATAGTCAGAAGAGAATCCCAATAATCTTTTAGTTTATCTTCACCAAGAAAAGATTGTCTGTCTAGTCTTTGCTGAATTCTTAAAAAATACCCACAACTCTGGTTTCAGAAAAGAGAATACTTTTATTTGTGAGGGATTTTTTTGTTTGTTTGAAGAAGTCTTTACAAACAAGTCAAACTGTTGTGGCAGGAGGGACATTTGCATTCCTCTCCACGTTTGCCAGAGAGACAGAGATCACATCTCTTCTGAATAAACAGGTACTTGCAATGCAATAAACTGCTTGTGCTTGGCGTGTTTGATAGCATCCTCGAAATTACGTGTATCGGATGCGTAAGGGAAAAATGTGGGATCCCTGACGAGGAGACCATAACGCTGACACCTGAGCCCTTAAAAGCACGGAGCAAGGAAGGAACACTCTGTGCCATGGAGGGCTGATTCGTCTGGGCTTTTCTTTGGTGCTCATCACCTCACAATAAGCCAGGGCTTTGGAAAGTGCCGGAAACTTCTTCCAGTTCAGCCGGCAGTGTTTTAAAACCCCTCTGCGAGAGATGTGATGGGAGTAAACTTCACACGCGCATTTCGTCTCTTTCTTTAGGTGCTTTCCCGTGCATTTTTTCTTTAACTGCAGCAATCAAAACATGCTGCCTTTAGGTTTCCTGGGCAGCTCTGCTCTAAAACAAAGCACACAAACGTGCCTGCTTCCACTGGGGAAGATTTGAACTCTTTGATACAACATGGGAAGACAAGGCTGAGGAAAGCATTCCACTGTGGATGTGCAGTCTTTGCAATCTTTATGTCTCTGGGGCATGGGTTTTTTCCCAGTCTCACACGTACCATGACCACAAGCTAAAAGCCCTCAAAATAATCTCACAGGCAAAGAGACAGTTTTTATTTTAATGAATCCAATTGTCTTTTCTTCCTCGTTTCTGAGCTACAGTGCAATCCGTGAATATTTTTCAGCTTTTTTCGCAAAAAAAGCTTTTATACTGGATAACAATTTCAGAACTTCCGTGAACTATTTTATTCCTACAACTAGGATTTGAGGTAAAAAAATCAAATATTGCAAGAGTTGACATTAAACATAGCAAGTTTAAACAAGCATAACAGCAGATATTGCCTGTCACCAGCTGAGGAGCTGGCTCAGCTCCAGACTGTGAGCTCAACGTATCCAATGCCTGATCTCCCAAATCCATTCAGTGGGTGTGAATCTGTCTGGCAAGGCTAGCAGGATTCCCACCCCTCCTTTGCAGTTAAAAATAAATTGTCTGAGTTTACCCCAAAAGTTAGAATTTTATTAAACCAAACCCAGCAATATGGTGCAATACCTGCACCATATGTTGTCAGCAAACTGACATATCATACTCTACACATCAGCCCCTGGTTCCAATCCACACAAATAATAAAAAGTAAGAAATAGTTCAGACAAGAAAATGGCACCTGGGGCTCAGACCTTCCCAAGGTCAGAGAGTGCATTCTAAAAACCAGTGTCTGTAGAACCCAGAGCACTGTGTTACAGCAAAGATCATTATTCACCATTGATATATCAAGATAAGGTGATACATACAGCAGTGCATTAAAATTTAATTTTATTCATTGTCATCTTACTATTAAATATTCAGGATAGGTAGGCTGAAAAGTCATTTTTCTTCAGGAATCACTCCATGAAGTGAACCAACTAGCAAGAAAAATCACCAAAAAATGAGTCTGCTAATCATGTAATAAAGTTATTTTAAAAAATTGATCCATCTCTTTGCAGCTTGACATCAGTAGTGTTGGTTGAGAAATATTTGCTGAATTATTTATTTGACTTTTTTTTGCTATTGTCAAATAAATTATTCACTATACAATTTTCCAGCTGTTGGTAGCACTTTTCCCAAATAATTCAAAAGTGAGCAAAAATTAGCAAACCCCTTAATATAATGTAAATCTAAAATGTAATTTCCCACCAAGTCAACATTCCAGTTCAGAACCAGGATTCTGAGCATCTCTTGACACAGTAAACCCAGAAATCATTTACCACATTATGACAAGGGAATGGTAAATCAACACTGACTTTATTACATCCAGGCTAATAATCATTCAATAAATTATTCACCACAGCAGTCAGTAAACATCAAGCACTTTTGAGGCAGCCCAATCACGAGGAAATAGCAGAAAAGCCACAGTTCTTGTGCAGGTGGGAGTGAGTTGAAGGGCTACAAAAATGGTTTTACTGACAGTACAAAGTCCAGTAAAACACTGCAAGATTGTCAACCTAGCTTTCTCTACCTGCTGTTTTAACTGTCCTCAGCACTGAAGTAACAATGAATGGGAGATAACTCACATATAAATGTGGTAAAACTGCAAAGGGGAAACCAGGCATAAAGCCACAAATGTTCATTATTAATTGGAAAAGTTTATGCAGGATGCAGCCAAGGCTCAGGCTGCACCATACAAGAAAAGCAGGGAATATGGTGATGGTTGTCTAAACTGACAAAGCGAAAAAATAGGAAAAATATAACACAGTAGTCATTTTATGTGTAGGAAAACCAAGGCTTCAATCAAACAACAGTTCAGTACACATGGAAGTGAGGTGTTGACTCCATGCCCTTGCTTTGCCCAGCACTGGCAGTGCTACAGGAATTTGACTCGTACACCATAACCCCAGATCTAAGCCTTTAGGTCAATAAGAGTCTTGAGCATTCCTAAAAAAACCTTTAGATATCTCATTCACATTACAATTTTGCAGACTGTTAACACTGTCACAGTCTGAAAATGAAAGGAACCTTCTTCTGAATGGGAGGAGTTGCACAAACACAGCACTGATCTGAGGGAAGGAGACCCAGCACTTTCACACCAAAAAATTACAGAGCCAGAGCTGCAAATATTTGCTATTGAGTAATCCCAGCGCACAAAACCATGAGATCAAGCATTGTGCTCAGTACACAACCCTGCAGCAAAATTCATTCCTCATCCTACAAATATTTATCCACCTGAAAAACCCTCATATACGTGAACAGCAAATTTACCCTTGTGCATAAATATATATGGGGTTAGACTTGATGAATTCAGGTTAAGGCTTTTCTAGCAATTATTTAACCTTGAAAGGCAACCATATAGATGAAGTTATCTGCATTTACTGTACAAGAAAGCTTCTCTTTAGTTCAAGAATTCTGTTTAGCACAGGCCATAGGGCTTTGCTCCACGTGATGACCACACAAAAGCCCAAGGGGAGTCCTTGGCTTACGTGGATGTGCTCATGCAGGAGGCACTAGCTGAATCTGAGAACTAAGTTCATACTTTATTTTCAAACTGTCTCAATTATAGTCAGGTAAAACTGAGCAGAACAAAGAGAGAATCCAGTCATTGACTCTGGTCCTGTGAGACCCACCCTGCTGCAAAAGGGGACATGCAGAATATATATAAAAAGGCTCAAGCAAGGAATCACCAGACTGAAAACTCTGAGAAACTGGTCTAGAAGTTTCTTCTAAACTGAGTGTCCCTGAAAAGTGATACATTTCCAGGCTAAGTTTCTGTTTTTGCATTCACATCAAAAATGCAGCATTTTGCTGCTTTATGATCCACGCTTCAGACATCAGCTGCCTTTATACCCATCTTGGTCATTTGACTTTGGAAATCAGAATGGTTTTAAAATTATAACCCCTACTCATTTTTTAAACATTTAATTGTGGCATTAAATCCAGAGTGGAAGATCCGATATCTTCGCATTTAGTTCCAGCCATGTCTCCAAGGTGAGATCTACAACACTCTTTTTTTATGCTTTCTTATTAGTGTCCGTACTGGTTCACAAATGCAATTATATATAAAAGCAGCATTACATTCCACAAGACTCAAGCCCTCAATATATTTTAAAATTAGTGGCTTATTTGGAGATACCTGCCAAGGCACATCCAATATATGAGATTAGTGTCCTCAACTACAGGAATTTCCTCTGCTGTAAACTATTCAGCAAGTATTTCTGCTGAACTCATACATCTTACAAAACTGCAAAGTACTTTTCAATTAAAATAAAAAAAAAAAGTTTTATTTATATAAAAGTCCAGTGTTTGCCAAGTCTAGAATTTAAAAAGGAAACACCTTCCAGCTTTCTTAATATTAAAATAGAAGAAGATTCCAGAACCTTGTTTGTTTCTTATTTTAAAGTAATGATATGAAAAATAAACTGAAGAGAGAAGATACACATTGCCTCCCACTGTACCCAGCTTTTTGGAAGAGCTTTAGGCTGAAATATATTTTAAATCACAGAATTATAGGGTAATCTGGGTTAGGAGAGACCTTTGAAAGCCATCTGGTCTAACACCTTTCTCAAAGCAGCACAAATTTCAGTGTTTGAGTAAATTTGAAAGTTTTACATTTTCTCACATGGTTTTCCATAGATGAGGATTATTTAGCATCCTTTTTGTGACCTTATGGAAATCCTGGGATGGCTTAGACCTGCACTCCACACACTGACAGCCACATGTAAGGAACACAGGAAGGCACAAGAACAGTTTTCTCTTCCTTCAGCTCTTACAGATTTGTGACTTGGCCATGACCAAGCAACTAGAAGCCATCTGGATGTCTGTGAGGCTTCTTTTCTCTTCCACCACAAATTATTTTACAATCTCTTCTGTCCAAGTTTAACTGAAAGACAGCGTTACTGATAAGAATGCAATGATAAGAAAGCTCCTTTCACAAAAAAAATTCTTATGATGAAAGTAATGGATCAGGAGGCACGTGAAGAAAGGCAAAAGTGAAACATGATGTTCACTGAAACCTGAAAATTAAATAACATCAAGCTCTGCCAGGCTATTTCCAAGACTGCCTGCCCTACAGCAAAACAGTATCTGATCACCAGCACTAAATGGAAAACTGCCACCATTGCTTTTCACCCATTCCCACCTCCCCAGTCCCACTGCACAGCACTTGAGAGCTCCAGCTGAGCTGCTTAAAATGCTGCATCTATTTCATCAATGTCCTGTATCTGCTCTCATACGTGAAGAAACAAGACTCTCATGAAGAAAAAGCATATAATACAGGACAGGGCCTAAAGAAAGGTTTAGTAAAATGTAACTATTGGGGAATTATATGGATGCAGAGAAAGCCACATTCTTCTTTACCAAATTTTAGCAATTGAATATAACTGTAAGTACATATGCAAATATTTACCTCTGTTATGTATATTAAACATGTTAAAGTTGACATGTCTGGGTGTACACTGCAGTATCTACGTTTGTTTTATTTTATCAACGCATTTCAACCTCGACCCAGCAGGCCAAGGGGTACACTCAGTAAATTGATCAAGATAAGGAATGATCAAGATAAGGAATGATCAAGATAAGATCTTTGCCCATGCTCCAGCCATGGTACATTTTTATTTGAGCAGATGTTTCCCCTCTGTACACCTTGGGATAATCTGATAGCCATGATGAAATCATACAGACAGGATGATGATACAGGTCTGCAGCTGAGTCCTAGGTCCTGTCAAATCAAATCACAGATCGTGATGTACTTGTGACATTAAAAATTGTGTGAGTTCAAAAGCTCACAGAACTCATGTTCTTATTAGCATGAACTATTTAAGTCAAGCAGTGCCATCATTTTGGGTCTCATTGCATCCAGTGCTGGTGCACCTGACTTTTCCCCCTTTGAGGCTGTAGTGCACCCAAGCTGAGAAGGACTGCTGAGATAAAAGGGGATACATAAATCCTGGCAATCCATGGACACTCTCTGAGGAATTACAATGAAGAAAATAACAAGGGCAAATTAGGACTGTGGCTATTAGGCTGCAGAGAATTATCCAATGGAAGGTGCACTGAGGCAGCAAACCACCCTCAGGGTAGGTAACAGTGCAGGTATCAGCAGCAATTTGCACTGATTTATGCACGTGAGAACGCTCAGGCACATCCTCTGGTGAGGCCTACCTTTGCTACCTGACCATTAGCAATCACAATCTTATTTATGCAAATGGTCAGGAGCTGTTGCAGCAAACACAAAGCCTATGACAGCTGTGATCGTTCGCTCCAGAGGGAAAAACAAATCTGCACAGGAAGAAAGACAGGGCTGCATCTGTGTGCTGGACTGGACAGGGAGAGATCTTGGTTCATATGGAGAGTTCCCTGCTAGTACAAACACTACATCGTATAATTTCTACATAAACTTATCAAGCTCCATTTTGAGAGCACTTAGGGATTTTAAATGCCTGTTCCCTGAGAGACTTTTCCAGAACCTGATTATTCTAATGGTTGAAGCAGCCAGAGGAGCCACCCTGGCTGGAACTGAAGCTTTCTGAGAGCCACTGCTCAGAGCGAGCAGACTGTATCCCACTCCAGACATGGCAAGGGATAATGGCCAAATGCAGCTCCACTTCCTACGAGTGCTCGCAGTAAAACATTAACTAACTCTGCAGACCTTCTGGAAACATGTAATGGCTGATAATAGCTCCCTCATCCAAAATTATTCCTTCCACGTCTCTGTGTCCTCAAATCACCTCCAGCCAAACAACTTCTTCCCTATCCCAGTGTAGCTGTAAACAAAACCATTACTGCAGATAAACTTAAATGGACTTTAAATATTCACTGATCTAAGTAGGCAGGCTGAGAAATGGTAGGTTCTCACTACCTTATCTCAATGCACTCTGTCACAATGTGGCTGCAGTTTGCCATTTCCAAAAGTAAAGTCCTCTTTCAGTGAAAATAATAATACGATCAAACTATTAACTAGAAAGCTGGAGGAGAGAGAAAAGCAGACATGGCATGAAATGCTTCATGAAATGCTAAGGAAATGTGCCATTGTGAATAGGAAACATCACTTAACCAGAGTGAGGATCTCATGCTATCAGCTTGTGGGAGGGACACCACACATCACGTAAGCTCCCTTACTACGTGGCAAACCTCCACCGAATGTAATTTGGGCTTTAAAGCCACTTTTATAGCTAAGTTTGCAGGTACTAATCTTGGACTTTAAAAGTAGATTCTGTGGGAAACAACCACCAGCTCTGGGGTCTGAGCAGCAGCGCAGCATTTCTTCTACCTGGAGGAATCTCAGCACTGTACTTAGAAATCTTTGCCATTGACAGTGGAGAGAGGCACATCCAGCCCTTTAAAAAGACATATTGATTTTATTGAACTGGAGGCAAAGGAAGATACACCCTAATTGTTATAATTATGAATTCAGTAATGTTAGTAATCATTAATAGTTTCAACAGGTTCATAAATCATTCAGATAATGAGGAAAAGCAGTAAGTGAAGATCAATTTCTACTCGCGCAACATTTTGTTTCATGGCAGACACCTAAACATTGCATTGCTTGAATCACTGACTCTTTTTTGGTTTATACTCTTACTGCTACTGCAGTACAGTTTCATAGTCCAATTTTGAGTCTTTAATGATTTAATTGGATGCAAACTCTCTTTCTTTGCAAGGCTAACATGAAACCTTTGCAAATATAGACACTGCTCTTCTTTCACTGCAATGGAAAATCCTCAAGGGTGTACTCGCTGGAACACAAAATCACCAAAAAAATGTAGGCTTAAAATACCTCCTCCAAGCAAGCAAAATGGAAAATTTGGATAGGGAACATACTCCAAACCTCGTAACTAGCATGGTTCTTGGAATTTGTGTGGAGAAATCCAACAGGCAGCTGTTACGAGTATTAAAAGCAACCAAATGACATGGAGAATTAAAACATAGCACTGCCAAAATTATCACTACGGTCTATGAATATAAACAGGCTTTTAGGCATGGTTTTCCAACTGCTTTGCTCAAGCTGCTTGACTTTAGTTATGCTGTCATTGCACAGCAGGACAAGGTACAAATAACAGCCACGGCGACTGAAGGAAATGGACAAGTTTTTTTTAAGAAAAACGGTAGAAGAAATAATCTGCCAGATTTCCAGAGGGCCTGAATGTGCAATACTTGAAGCAACATCAAGTAGAGCAGAAGGTAGGTTGGTGATTTTCTGAAAAAAATCAGTAGGTGAGGCTTAAAAGGCAGAAGAAACAGAAAGTGCTAACTTTCCACAAATATTTCAGGATTTAAGCGTCAAGGAGAGAAAATTGCTAGAGCAGGTAGGCAGGGGAGTATAATTAGAAACAACAGGAAATACAGAGCAAATTCAAAGCAAAAGGACAGTGAAATAGCAAACACAATAACTGGAAAATTTTAAAGTTAAATAGGATTAGATGCTTAGAAAGAAATAATTTTGGCAGTGGCATAAACAAGCCAGTTTTGGTTTTCTTTTTCTTTTTTTTCCAAGCTCCTTAATAAAGAAAGGATTATGCAATCTGAGTGTCTGTCATTCCCTCTGGTACATTAGACCAATTTCAATAAAATTAGGCAGAAGGATAGAGGTTAAGAATTATTAAATTTTTGGAAGCAGAAGAGAACAAGTGAGTGATGCCTCTGTGAGAAAAGATGCAGTCCACTCCCTAAGAATCCACGAAGGCACTCATTCCTAAGCAGCAAATGCATAGAAACCAGGCTGCTGACTGAAATATTCCTTAAATTTTATGGCTTCCTGATTTTCTTTCAAGTTCCAGTTCCACAGCTGACCCCTGCTCAGTAAACCACTGAAGCAAACTCCTTCAGCCTTCTGGGACTCAATCTCACAAGTTAAGCATATGTGTAAGTACTCTGCTAAATAGGAATGAATCTGAAGGGCCTGCTGAGCTAGGCTCTCATTTATCAGCAAAATCTGCAGTTCAACTCAGTAAATTCACCAAATTATACAGGGAGAGAATTATTCCTGACCCTTGTCCAGTACTGCATGAAAATGACCCCTGCAGGAACACAGAACCCTGGCATCAGGTCTCCCACATAATTAAGAGCATGACCTACACTCCTGCTCCCAGACATCCTGGCTGCACAAGGAAAGCAGCAAAGTTCACAACGTTATCATGAACAAATGAGTCTTTCTCCCACTATTAAGCTTCTCAGCATAGAGTCCACTTGGTGTCTGGTGGGTGGCTTATGATTGTTAGCACAGCTAATGGAAATTTAAAATGCAATATGATTATCTTCTATACCACGCAATGAACAGCAGTAACTCCAAAACTTAAGGAAGGTAAAGGAATCAACTCTTTTTTTCATGGTAAAAACATGCAATAACATGAATGAATCAAATTTTTCTTTGACAATTCCAACAGAAAATAGCTACAAAATATGTCTCTATCTTTTATTTTTATATTTCATAATTTAGAACTCTTACTGTTTGTTCATAAAAGAAACATTGTGTTCTTCAAAATTTGTGGAGATGTAAAACAAGATGCAACAAAATCATGTTTAAATTTCTGGTGCAGACATTTCCAGTGCTAAGGAACAAAATATTCTAAAATATGAAACAGTCAAAGACTGGTGCCAAAGTTTTTACATAAATGTGAGAAGTGGGCAGACGAATGTGGAGAAAAGATGAAATAGAAACAACTTGGAAGCCATTTGTGTAAGAAAGAGAAATGAAGACGACTGAAGCAGTTGTGGCTCTATTGCAGATATTTCTCCCATAGGTATGAAAAAAATGACATCTCTGTCAGTGTTGACGAGTGTAAATTAAGGTGTGCTACTACTTTCAGAAAGTCCTATATTGAAAATATGATGATCCTTTGCTCTTCTCATCTATCTCATAAAATACAGCCAAATCCATTGTGACGGAAAAAGAAACTTCCACTTATCCTACAGCACTGCTGAAGTTCCAGGTGCAATTCACTATCAGAACTGGACTGAATTAGGTGGATACCATGGCACTGGGCCCATTTTCAAGCAGGGATACAGCAGGAGCAGCCACGCAGCCATGGAATATTGCTGTTGACATGAAACACTGAACTGAGAGCACAGGAGACGTCTGGCTGTGTCACTCCTCTGGTGAGTGACCCTGGGCAAGCCACTTCACCGCTCATCACCACGGTTTTCTGACATTCTGAATACGATTCAGGGCCCTCAGATTTGTCAGTGAAGGCTAGAAAGAAGAGCAGGGCTAGATTAAGATTTTCAAACACTGATCACCTAGATGGTACAAAAGCAGAACCTCATCCTTTCACACAGATTAGACTTGTTTGCAGTGCATCCATCAGAGTGGAATACCTTGAAGAAAAGCCAGGTTTTCTGTATCACACCCTCAGTCTCCATGAGCTGCGTGGTAGTCCATAATAAAAGAGTTAGATTTCACAAACTGAGTTCTTTTCTAGCTAGATTATTCCACTCCACTGCATTTAAATCTGTAATAGGTCACTGCAACATTTGCCTTCCTGACAGTCTTTAAAATAAAGATATTAAGTCCTCCATTAGTTTTGAAGCCCTTTATATCTGGGGACTGTTTGGGTGGTAATTCTGGTCTCCACCAATGCAGTCGCATTCCACAAGATTCATTGGGAAAGAAAAGATGAAAAATAAAAGCAGTAGTTGATGATGCAGTTTATTAAATGACCAGAGATCCCAGTTTTCTGTTTAAAGAAGAAAAGCTCAGTGGTGCATCATTTTGTAACTAGATTAGGTTAGAAGCACTAACTTAGAGCATCAGCTACACCAGCTCTCCCTTAAAGTACAACAGAGTGGATTTTTAGCTGTGCTTTGCACTCCTAGACAACACAAAGCCACCAGTGCTGCGAGTGCTGCCGGTTTTATGAAAATATATATATATATATCATTTTGATCTGACTGAAGCAACCCCAGCGAGCAGCCTGTGCCAATTTGACGTCCCTCCCCTCCTTCAGCAAACATCCATCACTCAGGGAGGCTCCTCGTAATCCACAGTGACACACAGAGAACAGGCAGAGCAGAAGAAAGCTTTCAAAGCACTGCAGTTCTTCTTTACGAGGCACGAACACAGGACACGGAATTCAGTCACAGCACAGCTTTCAGTGTTTGACAATACAACCCACTCTTTGCAACTGAAATATTTATTCAGGCACAATTACCATAAAAGATTAATATTTAAATAAAGGGTGATTTGTTTTCGTTATTACTCTTATTTCTTTTTAAACAACAGTTAGGATTATAAACGGAATTTGATTATTTATTCGTAAAGCAGATCTTTAATGTTCTGCATTTGCTAATACCAATGTGAAATGCTCAGCCACTGATCAAACTCCTTTCCAGAGGGATGGCTTGGAAGGGAAAAAAAAACCCCAACCAACCTAGCCCCTGAGCTCTGGATTTTACAGCCATTACTGTCAATTATACACCCCACTGTGGGAGCAAAGGAAATCTTCATACATGCCAGCTGCAGCCTTATCCCTGAATTTTGCAGAGGCGATTCTCATTTTAAACACTGAAGGGGGGAGAGAAAAAGAGGGGAAAAAAACCAAGTTAGCCATGAAGCAGTCAATTGAAATTCGACCCATATGTCTGGAGACCTTGACATATGAGTTAGAATGGGGGTTTTTTTTGAGAATACATTTTGATAGTTGTAATAATAACCATAACCCTGAGGTCTCTCTGGTCTCCTTCCCGCAGAGATCTTAAACCACTTTATGGAGATGCAGGTGTAGCAACAGGCATTTCACCCATTAAAAACCTGAGAAACACAGAAATGCAGTGACTTGAACGAGGTGATTTGGGGAGCTCTGCAGCAGAGCACGGTGCAGCACCTCCACCCTGAGCTGCTGCTGCTGGCCTGGCTGCCTCCAAGGGCAGGAGCAGCACAGAGCATCCCTGCCTGGCACGGGGAGACGGGACTCAGCAGCCCCACGTGGTGCTGTGAGATCCATCAGTCTCGCAATCCATGGGATAGATGTGCCACAGCAGGTTACTACAAGAGGCAGGAAAAGAGGACAGAGCCCTGTCCATAGCTGAAATAAATGGGAATTTTAGTATTTCAATGAGGATGCAGTTTCCACTGTAATAGTCTTGACTCCCTGGACTATTGTCATATCCATCAGACCACGCTGCAGTGGCACTGAGGATGGAGTTTGAACTCAGTCACCCTAAAGAAAAACAGATCTCATGCACTGTGATTGCATCCCAGCTCTTCATATTCTGACCCAATAATCTTGGGTCATTTCTAGACATAAAACACACATCATCATGATTTCGTGTATCTCCTCTCTTTGTCTTCTCTCTTATACTCCAGTGTTAATGAACTATTAATTTGCAAACTGCATGCAGCACTTCAAACAGGCAAATACACTTTTGCAAGTTTGTCTGTCTGTCTGAAGTCAGGAAGGGGCCCACTAGAGATCAGCAGAGATATTCTCGCATAAAGCTGACTAAAACTGAGGTGATTTACACCTAAGATTATCCTTTCCCCTGCCACTAACTCTTCTCTCCTTTCCAGCTGTCTTCTCTATCAGAAAGCTTTTCTAAGATTATGCAGCAAGCTTTTGTCCAAGAGGAAGAATGGATAATCAGAAACCTGCTTGGAGCTCCTGAACTCTGTGCTAAATCCAGCCAGCACTTCCAAATGCTGCAGGGCTCACTCTGGGTGCTGGGAAGCAATGGGAAGGGCAAAACTGTCAGCTGGACTCTTCATTCTAGAGCCCTGGAAGTACCTCAATGACTGGGTTAATATGACAATATCTGACACAGCAAGAGCAACATCTTCTACTCAAAGTAGAATAGATACAGCTTGAAAGGCCAGGGGAAAACAAAAAAAAAAGGACATTAATTCTACAAGCTGGCTGTTGAGCTGTTATCTCATGTCTCCTGGTCTCTTGGTTCATGCACTGACACAGCGATGTTTCTTTCCAGTTCCACACAAAGATTTCAAAAAAGGCCCTCTATGCCATTTGAACACAGAATGGGAAGTGTCTCTGGCCTCACATTTTTCTGTAGAAGCTTAAATCCCTCATGTTCTTCATTTGTACTTGGAACAGTTGACACAAGACTGAAAACAAAAGAAAAATCTAGTTTCACTCCATTTCTATGAACGACTCAGGTGGCCCAGAGAGCCTGCTGATTTTTCCGTGCTTTTGGCTGCATCTTTCATCTATCAAGACGGAAGGCCTCTCAATTTCCATTGAAAGCTGCAATTCAAGTGTGCTTAGCACAGCAGACAAGTGCTCCTTTTAAAAAGCTTATATTTTAAGCAAGTACTCCTATAAATACACAAACATCAAGGACTTCTCGAGTTATATATAGAGTTTAGCAGATCAACATGCAGAATATTGCTACTGAGTGATATCTACACTCCCATTCTAGGTGCAATTGGCAGTGTAACTACTGACAGCTCTTTAAATGAGCAAATACCTTTTCTCCAAGAGAGGGATGGGAAATCTCCTCTATCCACTCTGCTCAATTCTAAACACCACAGTCAGCACTGAGTCAACAGCACATTAGGAGTTAGACTGCGCTGCTGAGGTGGCACTGCTACTTGGAAGGATTAGGATGTCCTTCACAGAGAGAATCTGTGATGCTGCACAGGACAGGCAGATGAGGAGTTGACTTTCTTTACCTGCTCTGCTAAAGGTATCAGGAACCCTCTTTGGGAACCTCCACAAGTTACAAGTGTAGAAAAGTTAGTGAACACACATAAGATAATCTTGATTTTAAATGAACATGAATAAATTACATTAGGTAAATAAATGTTGCCTTGATATGTTGACAGAGTGGATTACTAAAAGAAGGGAAAAGGAAAAAGAAACATGGTGATGATGAAAAGTCCATAATGCAGCCAAAAATGTTTGTATTTGGTCACAGACTTTAACCAAAGAAGATACCAGCTCCAGCAGGGTTCAACTGCTGCTGTATTCAGCATCAGAAACACATAAAAAGGAGGTTAAGATACAGTACCTGAGCTGAGTGCCTGGCTGACCCTCAGAGGGCAATTTTACAACCTTTCACACTTTCAATTGTAAAGAGCAACTTGCTTCAATTTGAGTCTAGTGCAGTGAGAAATGAAATTGTTAAATAAGTGTCAGGCAACTATCACTTATCTATATGTGAGAAAAGGAAATAAAATAACATTAGGAGATCCAAACTTTTAGACCAAGATACTGTTTTAAAATGTTTCGCTGAAATATTTTAAGAGTCAGCATCATTATTACAGTATTTTCAACTTGGATCTGTGTCTTTAATTTTGAACATGAACCTAGGACATGTTTTCAGACATGGTTTCAGTCTGTTCACCAGAGGTAGCTCCTGCCCCAAGACCTCCAGATGGGTGGCTTTTCCTCAGAGCTAAGTCTAGAGCAGGACTGCTGAGTTCCCTGTTCTTTGTTCCTTTTACAACACATAAAATAGTAAACCATTGCTCAAAAGCCTAAAGTTATCCCTGGATTCTTCTGGAATGGTAAAATGTTAGCTCTAGCATAAGATGTAAAAAGAAGCAACACATTCAGAGGTGCAGATGAAAAGGAAATTCAACTCCAAAGAAGGATAAATTATGTATAAGAACTCTGATAGTTCTCATGTCTGAGGAGTGGAGCTGACTTAAGCAATCCTGTCTCATCTAGGACCCAGGGCTACATTTCTAATAAAATTCTAGAGGGCAAGTATTCTGTCTGGTAAATCTTTCCATCCTCCAAGATGCTTTTGTCTTTAACCCTTGTTGTATTTCACCTTGGGGCAAGCTTAGACCAAGCCTTTGCAAAGAGCATTTCTTCCTCCTGAGCTCCAGGGCCCCCAGGGACAGCACACACCTTCTGTCCCCTGAGCCCGCCGCTGCTCTGGGTGCAGGTGGCACATCCTGAAGCTCTGAGTTGCACAGGTTGCTGATGAATGAGATCTTCAGTGTCCAAAATAATTTTCTGCTGTAGTCCTAGCCTGACTGGAGCCTGGAAGGCTGACTGTGAGCTGGAAGAAGGCAGTTCATGGTATGTGACCTACTTTTGCAAGGCCGCAGCCTGGCAGATGCTCAAGGCAGTGTCCAGCGGCAGTGTCCTTCCTGTTCCTTGGACACTCACCACAAGATCCAACAGTGCTGCAAAGTGCCAGTTGCTGCCCAAAGAGTTTGCAGCATAACCAAGATTTCGGACTGTAGCAAGACGGTGGGAGACAGGAATATTAAATTGGGGATTGGTGGTAAGGCACATGACAGGACCAAAGAACAAGCCAGGACCTCTGCGATGGTGAGGACAATCTCTTCTACTCAGGGCCATCTCCACTGCAGCAGACAGGGTGCCTGGAAGCTGCCCAGAATATGAAGCCATGAACAGGAAAACCTGATTTGGAGAGGAGTTCTTGTGCTGCTCTGTCTGAAGGTTCTTGCTACAGACAAAGACACCCCAGAACTGGCCACGAAAGTGTTCCTGCCAGGACCAATGTACTCAGGTGGTTTCTTGGACTTCAGGACTGAGTGTGCTTAATACAGACTGTATTCATGATGGAAAAGCTGCTGAGAGGCTGAACAGATTTCTAGTGACACTGAGAACAAGGATATGTGGATGTTTTGGGGACCCAGCATTATTAAATTTTCTTGTCCCATGTCTGCCTCAAATATTTATCTTGATAAAAAGAAAAAAACCATCTCCAAGTCATTTCTTCTGGGGGGCCTGCTGTAGCTAAACCACAAAACATGCTCATCCTAGAGCTCTAATCTATACTGACCTTCCCTGTCTTCAACAAAACCTCTTTGAGAGACTGTTCTCCCACGTGAAATAGTATGACTTGCCTTGTAAATATAAACTCAGTACCAATCCTATCTTTTCCCACTAAACCCTATTCAGTTGTCTGTCTAAACTTAAATCTGTGATATCATCATATAATGTTTTTAAATTACCTAAGATATTACAAGTACCTCAAAGAGTAAATAATAATGATGTCTGGAATTTATTTTAAATTATGACCTTAAGGTGAAGCATCATCATCTGGTGATCCAGCTACTGAAAGTACCAGTGACACATTGAAGTGTAAAGAAATTATACACACATCTTTGACTTCACTCTTTAATTCAATGCTAAAAAATACTGTGGAATTTACTAACTTTCTTGCTTTCGCTTTTCTATTTTTCTCTTGTAAATGACACCAATTCTAAAATCACTCAGGTATGAGAAATGCTATTTGTTTCAGTTGATTTCTGTGTGCTCTTAGCTTCTCAAGAGCTATTGCAAAACTCTTGGAGGCTTTTCAATCTCCTTCTGAGCTGCTGGTACATCTGAGAGTTAAATCTGAATGCCTTTAAAACATTGCTTATGGGTTCACAGGAGGAATTCTGCTGCAGGCCTTGGAGGCCACACACTTGCTACGTGTTTGTGTGTTCTCCATACCCAATACTTTGTTGTTGACTCACGAAAAAATTGGAGGAGGAAAAGAAAAAAAAATAAAAAAAGCCTTATAATTTATAGGACATGTATAATACTACATGTTGCTAGGAGGAAATGTCAAGAGAGGAAAATAAATGCTTTCTGACAATTGCTAGTCATTTTGTGCCAGCAGCTAAACAACACGAGAGCTCTGCTTTCGCTCCCTGAGCACCAGAGAACTCTGGGGAAGAATCACTGCACTGAATTTGCACGTTGGCTCTTGCACATTTGGGAACCTGCTCAGTTGTTTGCAACAAGCTCCTGCAAGATTTGCCCCAGGTGTTGGTAGGTGAGGCACAGACACCTGCAGAGGCCCCACGCCACCCCACTGCATGCCCAGCCCTGGCCACAGAAGTTCTGGTTAGTTGGGTGAAGAAATCTGCCCCCTCAAAACCTGCAGTGTGTCGTGCTGCTTATCCCTGTCAAGCACTGAGAGCGACCAGAAACTCTCCACAAAGTCCTTGTGTTGAGCCCACCCCTTTTGTGAGGCAGTCCTGGTACACTCAGGGGCCACCAGCATCCAGGGACCTCTAAAGTTAATTATTGCAGGCACAAGCAGATCGGGGTTGGGGGGGGGTGTTATTTTCCAAGCCTTTTCAGGGGGACTGAAATTAATGTCCCTGATGACAATGTAATTTTAAAAATCTATTTATAAGACAAAACACAGATTCAATGTCAAGTGGAATTCTTAAAAGTAGTCTTGTAGTTTGGAAATGATGGAGAAGAAGTCATGTAAAAGCAAGAGGAATGTAGCATTCAGGCACGTAAGATGTCCCAGAGCATGCTTCAGACCAGGATGGTTTTAGCCATATCCTGAAAAAACAAGTGTGATATTTGACATAGACTAGACTAGAAGCTCCTGTTAGTCCTGTTGATCTCCCTAAGACAGGATTGATTCCTGGGAGAGCCACAGCAGCAATGCCAGCCTGCAGATGGCTTGTTTGTCAAAGGATGGGGCACACACACCTTTTTCCTGCCCTGTCTCTTTAATAAACTAGGTTTATAAACATCTTATGTGAAGGGATATGAGCAGGGCTAGTTCAATTCTGAACGGCAATTAAGCAGCACGAGCACACCCATGCTCACAAAAGGAATGCAGGTTCTGTCACAAACAATCTTGTTGTGGAGTTGTCCTTCCTCTAAGAGGAACTACTTTCACCTTGTGGGTGAAACCAGAGATCAATCTTCCTCAGGCCTCTTTTGAAACGACACCACCACGTGAGGCACATTCCCTGCTGCGCAACTATTTTATTTCCTATATCCCTGCAAAGCAGGAATGTGATGCTCCAAACACACTGCTGAGACTACCCAGAGGGAAGGCTCTCAGTGCTTAACTGCTGAGGAAAACATCCCCAAAAGAGACACTGCTCTCCATTAGCCACAGAATGAAAATTATAAAACAATCGCCAGGACACTGGAATGGGCAGCAGAAATCCAGGATGGCGGTAGATAACACACAACCTTTTTACAAACCCTCAGTGAATCCTGTTTCACAGCTGGGCTTTCCCAGCTCACACACAATCAGGTCACAGTCAAAAGTGCAGCTCTGGCAGCAGCGTGTGCACCTTCTGCTGAAGGAGCCCAGGCTGCAGTCATTGAGTAAGAAATTAGTAAATGACACAGCCCTGTAAATTACGTTCTCATTTTTGTGTCCAAAATGTGATTACACATTAATACTTACTACGAAGTGGAATATTAAGACAGATAATTGCAACCTGAGATTCCTTCTTTCTCATGAGCTACAAATAAGGTTAACTGGCTGCCAGCCACCAGCCTTAAAGTTGCAGAGGTATTTTTAATTTATATTATTTCCCTCAGTAAAGTACACTGGAGTTTTGGGTTTGTTCATGGAGGGGTTTTTTAATTGGTTTTTGGTTTTTTTCCTCTACACAGGAACAACAGCCAAGAAATGCCAACTCTACAAGAGAAACCACTCTTTTCTCAGCACAGCAATGCAATGCTGAGAAAGGACTTGACTTTTATGGCATTTATACAAGTAAAGTCTTTACGTGAGCACAGTTAAGCTTTCAAAAAAATGTTTTCTTCAATACAGTGACTTCACTGTGGGAACAGTTTGAAGCCATGTGGGACAAAGCTGTCTGCTTATCCTCCATCTACCTCACCACACAAACCTTTGCAATGCAAAGTGGGCCTCAGGTGCTAATGCCCAGGATCAGTTCAGGTCAGGAACTGAAAGGAAAAGACAAAAAAGAAAGCAGCAAATAGAGGAGAATTTGTTGCTCCCAAGCAAGACTTCACCACCTCTCCAAGCAAAGCAATGCCCAAGCAAAGGGATGCCCAAAGGCTCCAAGCCTATGACAATTTGTTGTTGCTGTAGAAGAAAAGGTTTTATTAATAACACACTCTGGAAGAAGGTCAGGTGTTCACTATTTAGACTTGTTTGTGTGCCAGTGAAGGAGAAGCAAAAGTGCTCTGCAGTAACAAGGTGCCAAGTTTGCTTTTGCCTCCATAAGGAAGGGGAAATCTTGTCTGAGTAGAGGAATGAGAGTCAGCAGAAATGGGTCCTGCTCCAGGCCCTGCCATGAGCCTCCTGTGTCACCTTCATGGCATCACCTGGTGCCAAATTCTCTCCCATGTGCTACACAGAAAAGCCCCAAGATAGCAAAGGGTTTAAGCAAGTATTTAAGCCTTGTTAATAGCCTCAACTGAAGGTGGTGTTAATGTACAAAGTGATTTAAAATTACATGCTCAAGCCTATCTCCAGTTGGAAAAACACAGGCCTCTGGTCAAGCACATTTTCACGTAAGAGTTGCATGTAACAAGCCTGAGAATGTGACGGCACTGAAGTTAGGCTGAGACTACTGAACCCAAAACAGACTTTCATGATCAGCTACAGCAATTACTGAGCTGTCTGCTCTGTCTGCATCTCAGGACTTCTGCTTGCAAAACAGGGCTGTGTCTGATGCTATCCCAGAAGGACAGACGAGGCACTGGTTGTGTTGTGGACTGGGAAAACCTAAATGCAGTTCCCTGCCTTAGCTCAGGGTGACATTACAAGACACACAATGTTGGGGCCGAGATCACTGAAATTACCACTCCCAGTACCCCTTTTCTTGAGGGTTTCTGTGATTCTTCACAGAGTTATGTCAGCTGTACTGGGAGGACCATGACGGCAGGCTGGGAACAAACACTGGTGGGAGAAAATATACCAACAACATTTAGAAATGGTCTGAACTAGATGAGATTCATATTTGGTTGTTACTAGTTGCTGAAAGCCAAGTTGTATAGTTTTTTTGTTCATGAAATATTTTTACTTGCAGAAAAAAAGGGTCCATAGATAACCACAATTATTTAAAATAAAGAGTTTGTTTTTCTTCAACTGGTTGAAAACATATTCTTAAAACAATCTGCATAAATACTCCACCACAGCAGATAGAAAAGAACATGCCTGCAGGATGCCATAGAGTAAAAATACACAGGTGAGGCTGCAAAAATAGCAAATATCCATGAAATGCATGAACCAGTGATGACTTCGCGAAATTCCACTGTCTGAGGCGAATATTTTGCTCTGCAGAAAAGGATTGCAAACTGCTGCAAAAAGTCTCTAAACCACTGCAATATATATGTCAAAAAATAAATTACTCTGAAGTTTGCTGCCCTGCCCTGTTTAAAAGAATTACATAAATCAGCAAATTCCTCCCTTCCACTGAAACACTAATTGAAATAAAGGAAGGAGAACATTATCATTTTCTGTGGAAAACTTGCCCTGGCCTCAGAGAGTTGCAATATTTCAGAAAGCACAGTGGCAATGCATCTCGGAATTCACGAAGGCAATAAAATAAGGTATTACAGCTGTTCTTAAACAGGAAGGTTATCCAGCCTCAGCGTACTGCTCACCAGAGAACCTCTCTATGCACTGGGGTAAAATATGCTGTCACCGCTGAAGAGACTCTGCCTGACTTTCCCCATATTTTACAGCCAATCTAAAGTCTATTCCAGTGCTGAGCTGGGATTTGTTTTCCAGTTGGAGCACATTGCAGGTTTGATCCAAACTCCTGGGTATAAGGAAAAACACCCGTGGACTTTTGCTTAGGGTTGTGAAGGTAAATGAGCAAATAGAAAAAGAGATGGAAATGCCTTGTGATTCCTCTGTAGGATTGAAATCTGTTCCTGTGTTATCTGGTAGAGATGTCCCTCATGTCACTGCCTGAATGCTCCCATCACCTTTTCCTTTCCTGACCTACTTTTCATTCCTCTCTGGTTCATCTTTGACTCTCACAATTAAGTTTATTCCTGTCTATCATCACATTCATTTACAAAAATCTGCAAAATGTCAGAAGTCAAAGAAATGTAAAAACATGAACTCAAAGGAGAGGGAAGAAATCGATGCTTCTGTGTCAAAAGTCAACTTGCCTATTTCAAAAAGCACTCTGCTGGATTTTATACTTTGAAAGAAGCCATGGCTCTTGCTCAGATATGTACTCAGATCTCCTGATATCTCGACTGCTGAAACAGCACAAAATCTACGACGTGGAACATTCAGCTACAGCACTCCTGCTCCAGGGCTCAGGAACCTGTTGGGACCACGGCAAAGATTCCCAGCCTGCAAAGCTCTCAATATTTGATACAGAAAAGCTGTTTCTCTGAAATCCCTCTTTAAAGCAAGGCTGAATGCTAAACATGAAAGGGTAGGAAAAAATCAGCCCAGACATAGACAGTCAAGGCTCTATATTTGCACGGAATCTTTGCAGGCACAGCAGCTCCATACGCAGTGTTTGTTCACACAGCACAGGCTGGGTGACCAAAGGGGGATTTCATGTACCACATACCAGTAACAGTTTGCAAATCACAGGTGTGCCACAGCATCTGGCGTGCATTTTAACTCACAGCGAGAAGATGGTTGATCAAACGTAAAGAGAGGGTATAAAGCCTACCTTCAGTTTGAAGATATGCCACAGCAACTGTTGTAAAAGCAAAATCAGGTATTCTGGCAAACTGGGAATAGACATATTGCTCAACACCATTGACTCAACACCATGGGCATTTGTAAGCAGATTTGAGGCTCCAGAGCCCCAGCTGGATAAAATGCTAAACAGCAGAAGCAGTTTTGCTTCTACCAAGACTTCTTTTATTTGTACTGTACCCACTTAATGAAGCATGAATTTTAATTTAGTCTGACACTTGGATATATTTTTAGATTTGATTTTTGCATCTTTTGTACACAACTCAATTTCCAAGCTAGGAATGTGTTGGAGGGTGCTAACCCGTGCACAGGAAGAATCACTGTTTCATGTAAACTGTCACAGCACGTGTGCAGAAGTTCATCTGAGGCAAGATGTCATTAACACAGAAAACTGGTCTCCATGTGGGTGCAAAGATAACTTCAAATAAAAGATCTGCCAGTCCTTTAAGCTTTATTGATATAAGTATTTGCCAAAAGGCATGTATATTTTTGTGGTACAGTTTTCGAGGTTACTTCTGTCTGTCTGTATGTGAGGTACATAAATCTTTGTGCATTACAGAGCATTTGGACAATACAAGTGTATTATGAAGTTATCTGGGAATGACTGAAGTACTCTTTGATCATAAATATACAGCAGCAACCCTGGCAGCCAAGGGCTTGCCTGGAAAGCAATACCTGTCATGTGGGAGACAGACTTTTGGAGAATTCATACACCATTTTCTGCATTTCCTTGGTTCCTTCAGAGGAAAGAGAAGATGGACACATGGGATGGAAAACATTGCTCTCATTCACACACCTATCTTGTCCTTTTTTCCATGTTATTTATTTTAAGACATATAATGGCCTAGCAAGCGATGGATGAATATGGTGAAGTAATGGATATATATGATAAAACCAATGCTAAATTCAACACCAAACACTGTCATTCATCACAAAGAGATTAGAGCAGTGCAAAGCATCTGTTGAACGCTGCCCATAACATTTTTCTCATCAACAAATGCTCCCAGAAGAATGCCCAGGTGACACAATTAACTCACTACCCCACATACACATACTTAATTATTCATTTTTTCAGCAGAGGTCAAGCAGAACGTGATGCAGGCACCCAAGGGCAGCAGGTGTGGTGGCAAACACAGCACAACAGATGGCTCCTGACCCCGGAGCCTGCAGTGCGGTTACAACAGCCCAGAGCAGGACTGTACACAGATGTTTAGGGAAGCACAAGCACGACACAGAGCGGGACAAAAGGCACAGCCCTGGACAGACCCACAAGCTACGTAAGCTGTTGGTGAGCCTGGAGAGCTTTTAAAGTGAGGCTTTAAGGAGAATAAGGATATAACTTCACAATATTCCCTAGAATTAGTTCCAAATCTGAAGAATATTCTAAGAGAACACCAAAACAACCACCTCCAAGTGGTCTCAATGAGATGGCCTCATTAGCCAAATAAACATAGCCGTGGTTATCCCAAAGTACATTGGGGTAATCACAGGTGTGGGAATTATCTTTTAAAACTCTGATCTAGCTCTTACCATTATTATATCACTAATATTGTTGTGTAATTAATAATCTAGTTTTCATTGCAATACGATAAGGATTAACTAAACGATCCCCAGTGTCTAATTTGCCTAAAGGTATGGACGTAAAGTATCCTTTAATTTGTGAATTGTCAAAGCCAGCTCCAGTATTCATATCTTGCCTTTCCATATTCACCTTGATGGATACTGGTTGTTCCAAGGTCCAGAAGGCTTTCAGGGTAGGGACTACTTTTGTGGAGCCGGTGTGGATTAGGCTTTGCACAAAACACACTGGGCAGTGGGTTATACAGGAAGTAACACACAAAGGACCCAAATGATGACGCTCTCCATGGGAAATCTGCAACGTGAATAAAACCGAAAAATCTGTCATGTGCTAATTAGAAGCTCTACAGTAAATGTGCCATAGGATTATTTTATTAAGACCATGGCATGGCCCTCTCCACAGACTCTCCATCCTCTTCTTACAACACGATGAGTGAGTCAGCCTCTGCACACTCCTCATTTCCAGGCACTCAAGGAGATGATGAGTAATGAATACATTACCAGAACTACTGTTTTATATGTTATAGTGGTGGCAAAAACTGAGCACTAGTGATTAAATGTAGGAAGTTAAAAGGTGCTGTCAACAGCTTCTTTCTCTCTAAAGGTTTTATTTCTTCACCATTCTTGCTCCTGTTGCTTTAAGTAGAGAAAAATGCTGGGGTAGGGATTTCTTTATTAGAAATGTCAATAGGGTCTGCCAAACTTTAATCAGCTCACTCTGCTCTTAGACCAGACTGGCATAAACTTTCTTTATGAAATAAATGCCTACTGTATTGAGCTTGCTATTAAAATACTGTAAATACTCCAAAACGTTGAATGCAGCATTATCTAGCTATCAGTTTGAATCTAAAATATGTTAATCCCCAGAGATGGAGAACCACTGCTGTCAAAGACTTCAGCCAGTGCTGGTGACCTTCACAACTCAAACTCTCTTTTTGCTCAAGTTTTAAATAATTGTGGGCAAGGTTTCTGGTTTTCCCCCTTCTATGTTCGCACATTTAAAGCTCCCGTGTCCACTCATTCAAACCCAGCTGTGGGTAACCTGCCAAGCTGCCACCTCTGAGAACAGCTGAGGAAGCTGTCACTTCACAACTTTGAAGTTGACTGATCCTCTTTCTTACTCTGATCCCAGAAGTATTAATTCCTCGGTGAGAAAGTCTGCCACAATAGCCTGGTCTAAGGCTTGACAGGTTTATCTCCTATTGGTCACTCAGGAACCAGATAAGAAACAGGGGGAAAACTTTCTTCTCTTTGTTCTGTGTCAGTGAAAAGAGTGAAAAGAGAAACTGAAGAAAGCATGGAAAAAGGGAGACAGATTTCAGTTCCACTTGGTCAAGGCTGTTAATGAAACTCATAATGTACATACCTGACTGGAGACACTGGACTGACCTTTTCATTCCTCTCCTCACCACCACCCTGACAGTATTCAAGCATTTTTGAAAATCAGATCTCAGTTCAGTTTTTAGTTAGAAAAATTCAAATTCGATGCATCCAAAAATCACTACTCACCTTAGAATATCTGTCATGTTTAAGAACCCACATTATTCCCATGCTCCAATATTGCCTATCCAAAGGATTCATTTTCAATAAACAATTCAAGAAAATATCATTGCTGAATTTCAAGCAAGTGTCCAAATCCTACTGATGCCAGTAAGATTTCAGATTAAACTTAAATACTTCAGGATCTCAGCAAGTAGGGAAGGGATATAACTTGTTCTCTATGTCAGCCTTATAGAGATAGGTTGCCAAGATATGAACATTGTACAATAATTATGCAAAATGCACACTTTTAAAACTCACGTATGAGTTGTCTTATAATGAGGTTTCTCTCCTTGGCTAACCACACCAGTCTGTGGTGCTCTGTGAAGAGCATTCACTCTTCTTTTTCTAACTTTACCATAGCTTTATCTATTGCCAAAAGATGGATATTGGTTACACTGACTGATCCCCCACCTCCTCCTGTGTCGTAGCAAGAGTAATCAAGAGCAGACTAAGTATGTGCATACTAATGAAGTGCAACTGAACAAATGGTGCCAGTGCTAACTGAAGTGATATGTTTTTCCAGCCAAAGATCCATAAAACATTTCCAAAAAAAAAGAACAGAAGCATCAACAGCTTGTGGGAATTTCAATTTCTTTAAAACAAAACAACAAGGGCAGAGAGAAGTTGAGAATTTCATATAAACTCCATTGTTGGAGGCTGGGTTCTTTGAGGTCAGGCTAAAAGGAAATGCCATCTTTCAGCCTTGGTATATTCTTCCTAGCTACTCATTTCCTGCAAGACACTAAGAAGGAATCATGACAGATGACTCCTCTGCACTATCCGTTTACCCCAGTTTTACAGCAGACATCAGAGAATTTATTGGATTTTGCCTGAAAAAGAGACAGCATGTAATAACCCTTGTCTAGGAAGGATAAATAACATGCTCAGTGGAGGTAGAAAAGCACCTTATCTGTTAATTGTAAGGAAAACTGTAAAATCAATATGAATATAACAAACCAGTCAGAGCAAGTTTCAAATTTCTCTTCAGGTGTGAGCAACGGAACAGCGCCCGTCTCCAAGAAAGAGGTCACTGCTGTCGTTTTCATGTCAGCTGGTTGTTCCTCTCCCACACTTTCATTGTGTGGCTGTTCAATCTGTGGAGTGAGGACTTTCCTCTGTTGCCAGCTAAAGCATCCCACAGAACTCCGGTGTGTGCATTCCTGGATCCCCGGCATGTGCCAGAGCTCTGGGCACTTCTTTATGTTTAGGTTTGCAGAGAACCTCTCCCTCTTTCACCCAGCCAGTTGAAGGGCACAGTGGAGGAAGAAAGAATTAAAAAGCAGCATCTCATTTCTTATAGAATTTTACTCTCTCTGTTCAAAGCAACCAATGCAGTAGCATCTCCACTGTTTCCTCCCCTCTCACTCTCTCCACTCAAAGAAGCCCCAAATTCCACTGCGACTGGGTAAATGTGTGACCAACCCCCCCAAGCTCAAGGGCACTGCTTGTCTCTGCTGCCTGAGATGCTTTTAGACATTTTCCAGAGCAGAGGAGCAGCTTAGCTCCTTCCACGTAACTCTGTCAGCCCCAGGGCAAAGGAACTGCTGTTGGTGGCCTCCAGGTCTGGGACTGAACTTCTTGCCCAAGGGATTGGTAGCATCACATTAAGCCACAACATGCTTTTCATGTCGTCTAACAAAATATATATTTTGTAATTTGACATTTTATTGTGGCTCATTCAGTGCTAAGCGCTCTAAACCAAATAGAGACGAGGAAAATGTGAAGAATATACCATCAGAGCCCCTAAAGAGCTTCCAACACCTTCCAACACCTGCCAACACGAGCACGTAAGTGCTCACTTTAGCAGCACATCTCCAGTAAGACCTTGCAAAAACTCCTACAGTTTTGGACAGGCAAAAAATGAACACAAAGCTGCCACTAAGTACACAGAATTAAATCATTAAATGTTGTTTCTCTCACAAAAAAAAAAAGTTTAAATGTTTTAATCTAATGCATCTAATATAGTTAATTACCTGACAAGGAATTCAGATACTGCCCCAAGAGAAGAGGAAATAGAATGTTCTAAATAAAACATGACTATAAATGGGGTGGAAATCACAACTTTCTTTACGTATAAAACGTTTCCTTCACTAGGATTTATCTAAGGGAAGTGGGAAATTGTATAAATTCTAAATTAAGCACCAGAGGCTATCACACTGTCCTTTAAATAAAATTTAACACCCCCTCAGAGCCTTGGCAAACAAATTAATATTACAAGTGAACAGAGTGAAGTATTTCTTTAAAAGTTCTGTGTCTGAACTACAGACAAAAGGGGTTTGCTTGGGTTTTGTGGGGAGAGGGACAATGTTTTCCTATTGCAAAATCAGAATTAAAAAAAAAAAAATTGCACTAGCAGAGGTTTTCCTGGGGTTTTTAACTGTAAGAGTACATTCCATTTGAGTCTGCCCCATGTGCACCAACACTGAACATTTAAATTAAGTTAGTAAAAATTGGCTGTGTGATTAAAGCCACCCAAGGAGCTGGGCACACACTTTTTTTTTTTTTTCAGGGCCATGCCAGAAGCAGTTTCCATTTTCAAGTCAGGCAAAGCACAAAAATCAAAGCAACTGCACTGCCATTGATCCAGAGACTTTACACGTGCCATGCCAGAACTGAACAGCCATTAATAAAGTCACTGATGGCTGAGTAAAGAAAACATTTAAACTATTCTGTTTCTTCAATCCTTCTGGAATGTAAAGCTGACCAAAGATAAACCCAGTTAATTTAACAATACCGCTAATTATTCATTTTGAAATGAAAGATTTCTGCATACACAATAGTCTTCAAAATTAAATATCTTAATTCCTATTAACTGAGAGGTGGCATGCAATAATTCCTTTGACCCAGGTGCTATTATTAAATTAATTAAATGTCTAATTTCTATTAAAGGGCCATGGGGAAGAATAAAGAGATGCAAAATAAATGTGCTAACAAATCAAAAGCTATTAAAAAAGTAGGTGTAATTTTTCAGCCTCCGAGAAATAAAGAATTACCGTCCAAAGGGCTGTTTGCAAAACTTGGCCCCTAAGTTCAAGTCATAACTTGACGCCAGTCCATTACAGGATCAAAGAAATACAGAATAGGATCCATGACAGACAAAAATGCTTGTTACTAAATTATTCCTGCACACGAAGAAACTCAGGGAAACATTTGTTGGTTTGACTCTAGGGAACAAAAATAACAAGCAGGGCAAAGCAGTGCCTTAGTTAAATTCCAGACACAGAGCCCTACGAGAGGAAAACTGCACTGGCTGCTGAGACACATCCACAGACATCGAAACAATTTGTACTTTTGGTAGTGCCACCACCTGTAGCATGAAATTGCCTCTCATTTCAAGAGTACTACATTTCCTAAAACAAAATCCAACAGTCATCATTTTTTTAAGTCATATTTCACTATATTGCAAGCCAACCTCTCATTTATTTGCCTAAATTAAGATTGCCTTCCCTTAAACACTTTCTCCAGATAACAAGCACTAGCTATTTTTGATAGGTAATGTTTTTCCTTTGTTTCAGACCTTTTCCATCTGTTCTGTTTTTTATTAACAGAGGAAACCAATTTCAAGGCAGACAGTGGTACTGAACTGAACATATTTTTGCATTTCATGTGTGTTTTTTTACCATTGCATCTTCCCCAAATCATGTATTTGTTCAGCTGTGATCTAAAGACAGCAAGAGGGCAGGGCACTTTTCTTAAAAAAAATTCAAATAATACTCAAAAAGAACTTTAATAAAGAAATCTCTTGTTGGTTATATTTTTGGCAAAAATCCATCACAAAGTAATAAGATTGAAGCTCATAATCCTTATTGAAGCAAACACACGATCAGTCCCACAGAGCACAAGACAACAGTCTGAATTTCAGACTTTATAAACTGCCCCCTGTGTTTGTTCAATAAATGAAGACTCCGAAGTCAGCAAGGGAGCATCCGTACCAATAACAGGAGGAATTGCCTGGGCAAACCTCTCGACCACCTTCCTCTCTCAATTCTGCTGCTCTTTTTTTCCCTCTGAGTCTACTAAGTCTATAGACATCTTTCTTTGGCTTTTAGCAACAGATCCATACACGTAAAAAATTAAAATAAACAAGCATCATCCACTATCAGCTGTGGGGGACTCAATAAACTTTCCTCAGCAAAAACAGCCAGATAGTTCTGCTCTTTTTTAACTGTTTTTCCCGTGGAAATCATCTTACAGAGGCAAATTGTCTGTGCATTTACCTGTCACCCTGACAGTGTCAGTGGCAATTCAACAGCTGCCCACTTGTTTTCCTCGTGATGAGGCAACACAGGAGCTGGGAATTCTGGAATCTGGAGGATGTTGGGAATGTATAATACCAGCAGCACTGCAGAAGGGGATGAGGATGAACAGCTGTAGGACACAGATCTGTAACAAACCAAATTTCTGAAGTGCTGCCGATTTACAGAAGCACCAGAGAGACAGTGAGCCACGTTTAGTGAGCCATGGCCTGACCTTCGGACATCACCTGGGAATCACTCCATAGGATGGAATTATTTAAGGTGGAAAGCATCAAATTGGTGATTTTTTCAATCACAAAACTCCCATTAGCATCTTTTTTTGCTCATATCATGCAAAGCATGGCTTTTGGATGTCAGCAATAAACTATTTCTGTATTCACCTGGGAATGAAAAGTTGCAAAATGCATTCTTTCCTGTTGTCCATTTTGCATTTTATCCAGTAAGGTGTTTTTTCTCCCCCAGTGACACTTTATCAGCAATGCTTTCCTGTTCTCCAAATGACTGAAGAACAGCACTGAGCCAAATTTACCAGCTAACAACAAACACAAGCTTGCTATCTCATTTTGGTGAATACTTTTCATGTAGTTTTCTTACTCTTTCCTCCCCAGAGCAAGTGTTTGGGAAAGCTTCTTTTATAGGCTTCTTTGACAGCCAGACATCATAATCACATGGAATGTCTCCATTTCTGCTGGGTCTTCTTTCATTTAGCTTTTATGATCCTCTAAAAGAATTTGAATGTTGACTTGTAAAACAAGAATTCCTCGTTGCCAGGATGGGTATTATGGTTCCTGGCTTATGCACTTTGCTAGAAATTTGATGAAGGCACAGACAATACACATCAAGGTCTATTCCAGTAATCCACTAAAAAATACTACACGAAACCTACTTTTAATCTCATATTCAAAACATTTTGCAAAGTATTTGTGTAAAATGCCTTATCATTCAACTGAGCATGTTGACATCCACCAGCATTTTAACCAGAACAACTTTTGATCTCTGCCTTTCAACCTGAAATTGAAAATATTTTATATTCCCACCCCTTTCAGCATGCTTAGTCTCCATGGAGACTACAAGACCATAACTTTTTTTTTTTTTTTTTTTAATTAACACTACGCCCATATGTCACTTGAGTGCAAATGCAGTGAAATTTTCCAGGGCTTTCCACTTCTTTTCAGTGAGGTTATAGGTCAGTGAACCTTGAACAGGGAGAGCTAAACACAGTGCCTCCTGATAAGGCCATAAAAGCAAAGTTAACACACCTAAGGAAAAGATACAGTGAAAACCAACACTGAAGTGCAGGACCATTAGACTTGCCACAGAATGATGTCCACTATATCTCTATATTTGTATTTTATAAGCCTTCTGTTCAAGACATTCAAAAGCTTTTATAGCCACTAAGCGCGTAATGCTTAATATTATCACCTCAGGATGCTTAATATTATCAGTCTCAGGATGCAGACAGTTTTACTGCCCCACCCTTTATGTGAAAAACCTCAGCCATGACTGTATCATCCCTTGTCTGAGGTCACACCAAATGTGAGGCTGCTGACAGACCCGTGGATGCACAGGGATCCCTGCACCCTCACTGCCTCCTGCAGCTCCTTCCCTCCTTCTGGCACCCACATGGCATTTTCTATAAGCCATTTTGGGGAACTAACGCAATATTTCAACAGCGGTGTTTTCTGGCACTTTAGAGGCCTAAACCAGCTCCCTGCCGGATCAGGGTACAGAGGAAAAGCAGGAGGGGAAGGAAGGTGCTCCCCTCTTCAGCAGACACAGCCGTTAACTCAGCTGCAGGCAGACATGGAATAGGAAAAGCCTCACACCTGCTTACAAATCTGCAGCTGAGGCACAGAATTTTTGGCTTACTCAGGGTCTAAATTGTGGACACTGCACAGCCTGCACCTTGCACGAGTCTGTTAAGTCACCTGTCCTATAAATACAGCTTTCAAACATATACAATGAAAATAGCTCAGCCAACACCCCCTTTTTTCCATTGGAAATAATTATATTCAGCAGACTCTGGCAGCAGTATAGAGAAGACTTCATTTTCCTTTAAAACATGCTTCCCCCTCCTCTGCCTGCTGCAATGGAACACTGTGTGACACTGCTGTCCCACAACTCCTCTCCAGATTCAGCAGTCAAGGCCAGCAGCCCATTGTCATCACCTTGCACTCTTCTCTTCTTTGCCTTCATTTAAAAAAACAACAACAGAAAACATGAAAGAGCAAAGTCGAACAGTCTTGGCCCAGGACCTTTTGTGAAACGAACCAAGAAACATTTGGAAATAAAATCACATTTTTTTACCAGGGAAAGACCTCCCCCAACAGAAAACCCTGTTCTTCCTCTCTGCCCTTCGAACATATTAATTGGGGTTGTACTTTCAAGTGCTTGCAGAAAAGCACAGAGGAAAAGCTATCGACTATGTGATTTTGAAGAAGGATGAGGTGATAGTGCTTTGCTTTGTATACTGTATGTGAATCAGCTCAGGATCTATACAGAAGCAGCAACAGGGCTGATCAATCTTTATTCCTAAACAATCAAGCAAAGCTGCATCTTCAAGTCCCTTTACTGACAGCTCATAAAACGATGGTATTGATCACAATGCCCAAATTTGTAGTTTTGACAATAAAAGCAATTTGTTTGGGAAGGGAAATAGCCATATGAGGTGAATGCATGTGGTTTATTAACTTTAAAAAAATAATTCTTCTGAGCAATAATACTAAAGGTTAGGCAGAACTTTTTAACCTTGAAGATTTTGGCTTCCATTTTCCCTACTAAGACTTATATTTTAGATTTTGGAGTCCAACAGAGGTAGCAAGGCCTCCATGCCACAGCTCGTGTCTGTGTGCTCTTCAAAGTGACCCCTGTTATGCTCATCTCAGTTCAGGTGGAACTGGGGGGCTCAGGCAGAATGAACCTCTGAAGGGCTCATGCTGCCTCTCCAGTCCTTCCCACTGCTGTGAGGCAGAACCCAGCACAGCCGTCAGACCCAGCCAGCATTTAACCAGCCCGCACCTGAGCCAGCTGTACTGTCCATCCTCCAGAGAACTGATGGAGGAGCAAGGACTTCCTGGTTGGAAACTTCCTCACCTCAGAGAAAGGGGCACTGGGAATTACCGCTGCTTGTCCTAACCCTGTGCAACTCCTCTGCCCTGAACCTCTCCATTCAGGAGTCTTGCAGAGACTCGGCTCATTTCCCCTAAAGCCAGTGTCTGTAAAAGCAAGATGCCTTGGCTGGGCCTTAGCATTTCACAGGACAATTAAACTGGGCCGTGTTTTGCCAGCTCTCAGTGTTGAGTGTGCTACCAGGAGACATCCACTTATAAATAACTCTAGTTCATGGAAAAGTGAAGAGAGGATAAAAAGGGCAGCTGCACAGGGTAGTAATGATGTTATTCAGTTCAGGATGCAGCTGTAGCTCCTTGTTAAGCAGCCAGGTAGATCAAGTCCTTGGAATTGGCAGCATTAGAATATGGCACTCGTGCTCTCATAGAGTGGAGGACACAGCCCTCCAAACAAACCTGTGCTGGCACTGAACAGGAGAGACAGAGGCAATGGAAATGCCTCCCCTGCATTTCACTGAAAGGGTACTTTTACATTTGGCTTCCAGAGCCATGGTTTTCAGCTTTTTCCCAGTTCCACATGTTGATAGTTACACACCAAAGCCAGGTCTGCACTACAGAGGCAAGATTTACTGGCAATTAAACATGAAAAAGAGGAAGCTGCATGAGGATGGCACAAGTAAAAGCCACTTTCCTATAGACTTCTGTCTCATGGCTGATGGACTCATGTCCAAAAAACTACAAGTTCCTATTTAAGATTTTTCCATAATTGGCTGTTAATAAGAATTCAGCTGCCTGGAGATTCTCCATTACGTTTTTCCTCTCCTGCCTGTGTATTTTGATGAAACATCTAAAAAGTCAGCTATGCTGCTGTCAAACCTAAAACACACATGCACAGGCAGCATGGTAAAATAAAACTCATTTCCTCAGAAAACCTGGCTAAAATCCCCTTTCTTCTCAAAAAAAAAAAAAATAGAATTCATGAAAAATTGACCTAGCTATAGTTACTTGCTTTATTTCCTTCATTAAAAATGACAAATGTATTCTTGAGCTAGCACATGTATAGCAGTGCTGGCTGGCTGTATTTATGACATAAATAAGCATCAGTTCTTTACTTTGAAATAAAACATCCTACACCTATTATTAACAAGAGATCTACGCAACACACCACAATACTTGAATGTATACACTTGCCTGTTGACACCTTCCTAAAACAGGAGGAGTATTATAATGTTAAAAATAGAAAGCATGAATATTGTTGATGTATAAACAGAAAAGAAAGCAATATTCACAGAGCACAGAAACAATATGTAAATTAAGAGCTAATGTAGCGACAGAAAAAAAAAATCTCATATTTTAGGAGAAAAAAAGCTTGAAAAATTGACTTGACATCTTTATGCACTTTCTTTGAGATGTGGTTTGCACGGCACAAATTTCAGGTGAATTTAATCTACAATATATTGAAATTGCAATCGCCTAATAATGCATACATATATGTAACTTAATTTGAATTATTAGTCATGGAAATAATTCTTAAGGCCTGATATGCTGCTGTACTAATTTCTTTCATATTTCTACCCAGGCCTTTGGGAGGAAAAAAGCAGCAAAAGCTGTGTGCACTTCTTTGCAACTACACCACATTTTTTCCTTGAAAGCTTCTGGAGTCTTCCACATCCTCACATCTCTAGGCTCAAGTTTTGTAGAAGACTGTGGGGATTCAAGCTGCTTATGGTCAGTGCCTTAACTTCTGCTTAATACCTCTCAGAGCAGCCCTTTGCAATGACACTCACTTCTCTACAAGAAAAAAAGTACAGATCCTTGCATACCTCCACTAATGTTAAATCCCTTCCAAGTGCTCTCCATAGGATACCAAATGCATCAAATTGTTGCCTTATTTCTTTTTTTTCCCCTAGGTCTATACTACATGAAAGACCTCCCTCTGCGTTTCTTTTCTCCAGTAACACTTTCCTCTAAAGTAACAGCACCTTTTAACAGAGCACATGACGCTGTTAACTTTAATGTCTTAGTTTTGTGACAATTAAGAAAGAGATATTCAGCAGAATAAATTGACACACCCGACTGTTTGAAGTGTCCTTTAATCTACTGGATGATTTTAAAAGTTCATCTGGTTATTTCATTTAGAGATCAGACTAAAGCAACTCTCTCCTCCCCTTCCTCCTTTTCTTGTAAAATAACTGTGACAGCCTGGAGAAATATTGTCTATCTTGGTTCCAGCCACTGCCCTGAAGGTGTAAAGCTATAGATGAGTTCAATACAACTTGTTTCACTGCTAATTTCAGAGGGCATGTAGAGCTTCTTGTTCCTCTGGCTTAACAGACAAATTGACTTTCTAATTTTAGAACACGAAAATTCTGCACATGCACAGACCAAAAATGCTACTTTCCTGATGGATTTAAATACAGATTTATGCTTCTGAAAAACCCTAGCACCTGAGGGACTTTGAGCTTGCCATGAAAAATGGTATTTAGGAATGTTGCTCCACAGCCAGATGTTTAAACAACAATCCTGATATTGCTGGTTCCTTGGGAGATGCCTGTTTAGAACGGCTCTGGTTAACCTCCCTTACGGCACGCCACACTGGAGCTGGTGCCTGCCCTGATTTCGGAGGGAGCAGCAGGCAGGTCCTGACAGCCTTTGTGCCTCCAGTGCCTCACAGTCTGGCCAGCAGGTCCCTGCCTGCACAGAACCTGCCACCCGTCCCAGCACCATTAGCTCCCTGCTGAGCCGTGGGGAAGCAGAATTCCCTTCCTCGCCACCCATCTGCTGCCCAGCTTTCCTCCTGGGCAGCGTCCTGGCAGGGCCGTGCCGGCGTCCGGCGCCTGGAAAACCTAAACACACCACGACCCAAACACACAGCAGCTCTGCTCACAGGGGAGTGAGCAGCCACATCTCCTAGCTCCCAGGAGTCCCCCTCTTTGGCACCTCAGCTGAAAGGAAAATTCCTGAAGAGCGGGAAAGGCAAGTCCTCCACAGCTCTGATGCTGCAGATCCGGCAACCTGACCAAGCAACCCAGTGCTAACCACCAGTAGTAAAGTATGTCAAGTGTTACAATGAGAATTGCTGGCAGGATTTACAGACTGACAATCTAGAAGAATGAACACATTTGTTAAAACAAAGTTGGGAGTACAAATGAAGCGATGTAATTTACTCCTTCCTCTATTTGCATCGTAAGGATCTTCATAAATATACACACTGCTTTTCCTCATAGACTTCATCTAAATATTTGCTTTCTTTACTCTGCCCCTGGCACAATTCTTCCTTTTCCACTTTAAAAAGTTCTTCTTACTGCATTTTTTTAGATGGAAAATTACATATTCAGTCTCTCAAGTGAAAGGGGGATGAGAGCATCATCTCTTACCCCTGCTGGCCAGCAGATCTATATACACAGGACTGTGCTTGACAGCAATTCTCCTGCCTAAGTGTTGTTTTCACCCGTCTGATAATTGTGCATTTGCTTATAAATAAATTCTGCAGCTTCTGTGTTTCTGGTGGAAGCACCTGGATTATCACTACTGGTTCATTAGGACTTTCTGGGTGTGTTTACAAGTCATGATTACAATTGTAGGGTAAAATCTTTCTTTGCGGTTTATCCAAGAAGCAGAAGAAACATTTCTTTTCATAAACAAGATTAATCCCTTAAACCACTGAACAAGAGATATTTTCCTAGAGAATTACATAAGAATGATGAGAGTGCCAAAACTAGAAACCTAAAGTAAAGAGCAAAAATACTGCTTTTACAAAAACAACTGCTGATTCCCATCATCTCAAAGATTTGATGGTAAGGCTGCATTTCTGAAACTGTCATTTATCCCAAAGCACTGGAGACAGCTAAATCCTTGATCATTTGCTGCTGAGAGCCACTGCAAATAAGATTTATTCTCACGTTGTTTATGAGAACAAAGTCTTGATTTTTGAATAAATAGTAATTTTTCATCAAGACATTGTAATTCCCTTTGAGACTCTTAAGGACTAAGTCAGAGGTTTATCTCACTAAAATACATAAAACAAATGTAGAATACACCCACAATCCCCCTCTCTTCCACAGAGTTCTTGGTATTGAATGTGCATAAAATCAAACCTGATTCAATTTGTCAGAACTTAAAAAGAATTGCAATATAGACAATACGTATACACTGAATGTGTAAATGCATCTCTAACATAAAATAGAGAAACTGGTGAGAGCATGGGAATATAACATTTGTAGGTTTGAAAGCCAGAAAAATAATTAAGACCATTCAAAATTATTTGTTGCACCATCCTCCAGTCAGTAGCTGATAACTTTGCAAAAAGATGAAGCTATAAAATGAAGATATAAATTTTCATGTCAGAGGTGTATCTAGCTTTGGCAAAACCAAGTTAAATTGTAGCCATTTAGTCATGTGCAGTAGAGTTTAGGAGAACAACATTTTCTGTTTATATTAAAAGATGTTTAGAATTGGAAATAAACATTTTAAAATAGAACAACATTATGAAGTTTCTTATGCTTCCAAGCAAGGACTCAAAGATTGGCAAGGGACGTACAGTTTGTATAGCTGGATAAATTTTGGATTTTGCACCCAAAATGCAAAATTGCACTTTGTTTTCCCTATAAAAATCTACCCACATTTTTCAAAGCTGTAAATCTCAGGATAGGAGGGAGACGTTATTTTGAAAAACACGTCATATCGAGACTTGCCAGAGCTTGTCTGCCAAATTCTTCTGTGCCCAGAGTTCTATGGAAAAAGTACCATGTGTTCATGTAAGACCGTTTTTAATGAATATGCATGAAAAATTAATTCTAAGATGTCCTGATTTCTGCAAGTTTTGAAAGCTTCTCCACTATGGATGTTGACAAATGCATAATGTATGGACAACATATATAACACACTGTACATAGATTATATTTATTAATTCTGTGTTAATTTTTTATAGTCTTTTGTTCTCTTCTAGGCCTTTTGTTTTCCTTACCTTCACTGCTTCACACAAAGATCTGCATGTGTCTGTAAGAAAATTAATTGCTTCAACAATTAACAGGAAAATGCATCTCAGAGGAAACACTTCATAATCGATCTGTTTCCAGGTACAATATTTGCCACTTAGGAATAGATTAATTGGATTGAAAATTATTCAAGCTAATTATTTTCTTTCTGGTAGGCGATTAAATGGAAGAGTCTAATAAACTGAAAATAAACTGAAAAGGAAGAAGTTCCACTCAGCACTTCACCTTCTCCTGAGCTCAAAGTGAAATGTCCTGTGTGATGTCAGATCAGTGCTAAGATTCTGCTCCTCCTGTGACCATTTTCCTGCTGAAGGAACATGTGGCTGTGTCACAATTAAATTGGTCCGTTTGCCTCCACATGGAACCGCTCTGTGCCACACAGGTATTTCTTGGTATAAAGCCTTTGCCTTCAACAAGAGATAAGAGCACGTCTTGCCATTGCTGCTACAAACAAACCTATGGAGACGCTGGTGCATTAAGGTATAGCTGAAACAGGAATTATATAAATATCAGATAGAGATGTTTTGGGACTCGTTTTACAGCTGATTTAGAAAGGCCATATAAGAAATAGATGAGAGTAGCACAGTCTCACTTTCAGCAGCAGGCACTGAACAGCTGTCCTGTTCTGCAGACTCCATGCTGAAGTTCACAAAACTGGGATTTAAGAAAGCTTCCAGTAAATAAAGACTTCTGAAAAAGATAGTATCATGTCAACATTGAAGGTATTGAAAAACATTTCAGCTAAAGCTGAGAAAAAGGCAAGCAGGAGCTCTTGCAATATGCCAGGGAAAATTTATCTCAAGAAACGCTGGGGATAGTAGCCATCCATTCAGCTAATTGCACATTTGAATATTAGCTTCAGGTAATCCCTGAAACTAAGAATAATATTAACACATTTACATAAGTGCAGGCGATCCCTCAACCACCACCCTGACAATGAGTTTCAGCCACAGAGACATCACAGCCAATGGATCCCTTCATCTTCTTTGCATCATCAGTCTGAATACGGAATCAGTGGTGGATATGCTCTGCGTCAGGGGGCCACATTCCCAGGGGAACGTGGCTTCACATCCTGCCCAGCCTAGGCTGGTCTCCCATCAAAGGCAGGACAGCAGAGCTGTCAGTTACCCAAATTTCATAGTACACAAAAACATATTTACAGTTTATACATGGAAAAACTCTCAGAGTTCCTGAGTAACAAAAGGGAACACGCCCTTGTAATGACTCCTGCACTTTTCCAAAGAATTACACAACAAGCCAGTCTTCCCTTCCTGGCTCCCTTATTTGCCATAGATGATTGAGCCTGATTCCCCACTCCTACACACTCTGAAGTGTACTTTTGTCTAACTTCTTATGTAACATTTTTGCTGTGCATTCCTTTGCTCAGATTTGGTGTCAAACTATCATACACAGAACACGTGATTCATAAACTTAGACAAAGAGGATGGATTTTGAACTGAGAGATTCAAACTTCAACAGAGATGCAAATGCAAAGTGCATTGCACATTACATCAGCTCTGTATAGCACTAAAAATTTATACTCCAGACTACACCTTAGGCAGGAAAACATTTGCAGAGCTGGAGTGTGTTGGTAGAGCTGGAGGCGCTGCTGGGTGCTGCGGATTGCCATCGGGGGAGGAATGAATCACATTACACACTCCTTCCATGTACCCCAAAATATCCAGTGAACACACAGACAGCTCTGCCCATGGAATCCAACACCTTGGATTTCTGCCCTGTTCCTGATTTTTACACACACGTGTGTGTGTGTGTGTCAGGATCAACGACATCCGCAAAGACAAGACATCCCATTATCTCAACAACACCCAACTCCTGTTATTGGCATGGAAGTCCAGAGAAATTTCAAAAAGATATTTAAGACACACCACCGATTTCAGAGAATGATGGCACTGATATATCTATACAATAAGAGTTGAAGCCATAAAATAATGCAAGTACCCAGTGAACGTCAGCCTTGGACCTGCAGTTGGAATTTATTTAGGATTATTTTTACAATTTATAGGGGTGCTAGACTGTGTTACATAATTCTGTTAGCCTTCTGGTCCTCACTCCGTTTTATGTTGACTTAGATGTGACAGATATAATGACTTTTTCATCCAAAACATGGCAATCCCCATGTCTCAACAGCAACAGGCATATTTTCAGCCTCAGCTCATATCTTAAGTCATCCACTCACTTTCCAACTCTCTCAGTAATTATTATTACTTCTTACAAGATTTCCTCCAAGGGGGGAAAAAAATTCAACAGCACCATTAGAGATATTTTTACAAAACACACTTTTGCTTTTAATATTAGATTTTTTAATAGACAGGAGATTACTCACTTGCTGTCTCTTTTGTAATAGAAAGCAAACTGGTTTTGTCCCACTGGAATTGTTATTCTGAGCCTCTGGGCTACGAAAGGTTTAAGAACTACAGTGCTAAGTACCACAAACACAGAGCAAGCGTAATGATGATGAATCCTGAAGGTTCTTAAGGGAAATCATTCCTTCTCAAGTTTAAAATTATATTTATTACACTGGATAACACCAGGGTAAAAATACAGACACTAAATATGCATGAGGTTGTCCAGACTATTGGAAACGTGCTTTAGTTACTTCCACACCAGACAGAAAGAAGAACATCTGCCCTAAAGGGAAGTGGCAGAGATACCCATGGAACACCTGCACATCACCCAAGAAGAAAGGGAGAAGAGAGGACAAAAGTCCCAGTGTATCCATGAATTATCTGCCGTTTCTGTAACTGACTTCTGTCAGCAAACTGCATCACCTTAGATTGTTTCCCTCAAGTTATTTGATTCCCAGTTCTTCATGCCAAGAACTCTCAATGATTAAAGGGGATTAACCGCCGAACATTATTGTTTGCAAATTTTACAGAGGCAGATCAATTAACTGAAGAGCTACAGTATCTTCAGAAGACTCCCTCTAGACAACTCTTTTTAGCAAAGTCATGCTGAACCTTGTGCTACAGAGCCTCATTTTATCCAAAGTACTGTATTGATATCTCAAAGAAAACAAGCCTAATTACCAGAACATCACACGCAGCTTTGTGTCTTGAGAAGCTCTTGAAATGCCAAAAATGAAACTCTGACTACTCCCATGTAAGCATAGAATATAGTCCCTAGTTATGTGAGCACAGGAATCATTAGAATTCCTCCCAGGACTTCCCAGGTTCATCCAGAGAAGCTCCATCTTTGAGCTATCACAATAAATGTTGATGAAGACACAGCACACCTTTTCTCAAATTCCCGGCTAAGCTCCCTGACAAGGGAATACTGAGCACCTGTCATATATTCAATTTTGGTATCTTTAGGGAACCTCCCATATGAAGTACCTATAGATCCCTGCTTTCCACAATTATTTCTATATGTAAAATAAAAATCAGTAAGATTTAATCCAAAAATACAGAGGGGATAACATGCTTTCAGATAAACTGGGACAGGAAATTAAATCCATCCCTCCTTACAAGCACACTTCCTGCAGACAGAATTCCTTCTGTTCAAAGCTGTACCCTGAGGCCACAGCTGGATGAGCTGGGAGAGGCTACCCTGATGCTGGCATGTGTGAACATGGAACTGGTCCAAGTCCAATTAAGAAACATTTTTTTCAGGTTGTCTTCTGCTGTGGCATTGCAGGGAACACGGAGTTTCTTCCCAGGGTTTCTGGACACACAGAGCTGGACTGAAGAGCTGGATGAGGCAGCTGTAGTGGAGATGGTGGACAGGCAGTGAATGGCCACTGGCCTGAGACCAGCTTGGCCCTTAGGGCACCAGTCTGCAGTCACCACTGCCTGTAGCGATTCCCTGGACTTATTTTCCACCTGGAATAGACAGTCGCAAGAGCAGAGCCAAATGTAAGAATGACCACAGAGCCTAAGACAAATCAGAGCTAGTGCAAGCCCCTCCCAAATGAACATGACATCTTTATCAGTTTGTTGTATTTCCTCGTAATTTCTCTCATTATTCCTTCACAGTCAATGAGAGCTGACAGTCGGTAACTCCAGCGCTCCCTGGGGTGTGTAGTGAGCCAGCATAACTGTGACAGTGATCCCAATTCTCTGCTTCAAGAATTCCAGGCCTAGAAAACCTGCAGATTTTGGGTCACCACTGAAGTGGTACATTAGGTATTTCAAAAGGATGATCCCCGAATGAGGGAATTTTTCAAAAGACAGTGTCAGCAATTCCATGCTAATTGTCACCTTTCCCAATTCCAATAACATTATGCTTAAAACCAAAAGAGCTGGAATAGCCTTGCCCTCTAAGGAGAATTCAAAATTCTGGTGAGATTAAAGGGAATCATCTACTTCACAATGGCAGCTGAATTTCCCTGTGGTATCTCCTTCATATAAATGTCAGAGATGCAGGAGGAGTCCCCCTCTCAGATGCCAGAAGGCCATCTACCTGTCTTTGAAGTGCTTTCTGCACTTTTTGGTTTTAAATGAATTAGTCTCAAAAAAACATGTGAAAAAGCTGGTTCATAATGTCTTTATCTAATAATTGCTTCATATTTCATCTCTTTCCTTTTGATTTGATTCAAGATGATAACCATAAACATTTTTTTCTAGTGTATCAGCAGTGAGTAGAATGATTTCAAGAAAGATTCTGCATTTCTTGCTAAATAAAATAGTTTCCTTTTTTAAAAAATGAAAAAAGTGGGTCAGCGTGTAAAATAATAATGCACTGAGGCTTGGTTCATACAAATTTATTTTGCCTCTACATCTTGAGGGGTTCTCTCTCAAGGGGCACATTTAAGTTTTAAAAAGAGAAATAGAAGTTTGTGACTAATTGCTTTCAAATAGAGGAATGTAAACATGACTTCTGAGATGTTCAGTACTTTCATATCATCACAACATATAAACTCTTAGAAGCCTGGAGGTTTCAAATAACACAGGAAGGAAAAAGAAATGCCCAAACTGTACACGGTATGAAATTCTGAAGGTACCCAGGATGAATATGTTTACAGCTGATCATTACCAATATGTCTCAGAAGTATAAATAGAGTTAAACACTGTTTTTTCAGGATTAAATTAAGATATCTGTCTGATGATAAAGTATTACATCAGCATCAATGATGTTGAGTGAATAGCCAACTATTTAGGGCTGAGTAAGTATTCTAGGAAAGCAGTTCTGGAACCACATAAAAAAGACACCACCCTTCTTCCATCTCCCTTCTCCCTCCAGTTTCCCCCACCAATAAATCTAAATTTAAAAATGAACACGAGAAATCTTTTTTGCTCAGAATTCACATGATCAAATAATTTATTTGGTTGCCACCAAAATACCCAAACCTACAGCCCTTCATCCACTGTGCCTGTCCAACTTTTTAAGTAACACTCTTGAGTACACCCCACCTGAATGTATGTCTGATTTCTGCAATCTCTTTCTTGCTTTTATTTCATCATGACAAACTGAAGCTCACGTGATTCCCACTTGATGAGAAGTGACAAAATACACCGGACTTTCTTTTGCTGCATCATGCTTTTTTTTTTTTCCTCTAATTGAATAGAAGTTTTTCTTGCCAAGCAATAATACACTTCTAGGTGATCAAGTCATGTGAGCACATGAGAGTAAGGAAAAAAATTAATGGTGATCTAAAACATTAAACTATTTTTACGAAACATTTTGATGAACACCAGCAAGAGACATGGTGTAATTATTGTGGCTATTAGGCTTTTATTTATGTTAAATTTGTTGCTCTTTTTGGCTTCAGAAGTGTTTTAGGACTACAGCACTCTTGAGAGTCTATCAAATGCACTGGCAGATGCAACAAGTTAGAGAAAGAGGCAATGCCTCACTGCATTTACAACGTTAAATAACTACATTTGAAAATGAGAAAAACAGGGCACTAAGTATAATGGCATAAATGTAATAGAGAGAAAATATTGTGTAGGAAAATTAAAGGCAATATTGCCATACATTTTCCAGTCTCCAGTTATTTTCCAATATCAAGTTAATTTCTTCAATTTTAAAAGTGTTAAGAAAATTAAGCACCGAACTACAGCATCACGAATCAATGAGACCTGCAGGAATAAATTAAGGCTATAGCCCAGAAAATACTGTTAGTGTGTCTCACTGTGTCAGTATAGTCACTTGTAACTCAAACTGAAAATAAGTTTCTCCAAGAGCAGCATCTGGTTTCAGGCAGCACAAACTAACAACTCCTTCAGTGCTACAGAGCTGTAACCCAAAAGTGCAAGAGGAAAAGTATCAAAACAAATACTGTCTTTGTTACATTTACAGAAATAAGCTCTGAGAAAAGGAAATTGCTGAGCAAAGCTTACCATTATAGAACAGAAATACATTTGGAGATAAAGCAGTAAATGGTCATATCCAGACATTAAGGTTCTACTCAGAGATGGCCAAGCTTTGTCTATAATTATTTTGCATTTGGTTGAATCAATGGCCTCATTCCTGCCATCAGCACAGAGAACAGTAGTGGAATGGAATAACAAACATTTATACCCAAAAATATAAACATGAATAAAATATTTTAAGAGGATCATGACACCCATTAATATCACATCAGAACATCTTGCTTAATGTCTCCACAGCAGCTATGGGTAGAGGGAAATGCTAAATTGTGTTTTGTAGATGAGGAAATTCAGTAAATCTTCATTTTTAGCCACCTCAACAATTTCTCAAGCCCGTCCCATCTGGCATGCTTCCAGTCGAGCAGCAACCATAGAGGAAAAGCAAACAGGAATCCTTCCACTTTTGGCTGTTCTTCTTCTCAATCATCACCAGCACAGCAGAGATGCCCGATTTCAGGCACAGTGATAAACAGCACTAGCCCAAGAAAATATTCAGAAAATGCAGAACTCCTCAATCTCACCTGCCTATTCTATTCACCTCATCACACGAGGAATTAAGAAAAATAACATCAGCCAACTTCCAAAGGACGTAAGTAAAGGATGGCACATGTTAGGGTGGATCTCCCTGATTCAATCAGAGTTTGAAGTGTTTCCCAAGCCACATTTCTGATGCACTGTTTCATTCCCATCACACCAGTTGCTCTTTGCCTTTTTGGTCACCTACTTGACAACAGAGGGCTGGAAGATAGATGCTTCACGGGGAAGAACAGAAGTGCTGTACAGATGCTACAAGTAGTAAACCCATCTAATAACCTCATGGGTCAGGATTTAGAGTGTTACAAAATTATTATTGCCTGAGAATGAAATCAGAAGAATTGGGGAGAACTTTATAATTGCTTCAGCATTAATCTGGAACAGTGTCACAAGCCAGTAATAAGCAAGGCACGAGAACTTCAAATCATATTTGACAGATGGGCTTAATTAGTTATTCTCAGACAGAATCATAATATTTGCTGTTAATATTCATTCGAAAACACCCTGCTGGCCGTGATAATATTTATATGTTAATCCTGTTACGATAAGCTCTGGGTGCCAAAACCTCTCCAAATAAAATGACGGATATATTTCAAACTCCGATAAGGAAGTGCTCAGCCATTCTGGTGCAGTTTGTCACTTGCACAAGTGCCTCCTTAATCCGTGAAATTACACTTGTCACAGTGAGTTAGCTTGATTAACACTATTTTCTGATCCATGTAAAACTATCAGAAACACAAAGGTACTGAATCTTTAGTTAATTAACATTGCCACCTTTGCATCCATGTGATCAGACCTCTGGTTTTAGGAGAAATTAAAGGATATGAAAACAGAGTTTGTTTCATTTCTAAGTGAACCATGGAGGCAAGAAATTTGGTAAGGGACATCAATATTTAACTGTTACCCATTGTGATAACAAGTGTGATAACACTATGATATTTAGTGACATCAAACATGTCTAGATAAGGACAAAGTTATTTCCCCCAAATATTGAGTACACTCTCTTTCCCAATATAATGCTTGATCTTACTTCTTAAAATGAACAGCTAAATAGATATGACTAAATTTAATGAGGAAAACAATATACTGAATAATGCATTGCAAATGTTTTGCACTCATTTACAAAGAGTGAGAAAAAAAGTTCTCAAAAGTGAGAAAACCACAAAATCTCATCTGGGAGCTTGGATGGAACAAATCCAAGCAGAAGTTACAGGAGAGTTACACACTCCACTTGATTTTCTTTCCAGTAAAATCTAATATGTGTATGAGCTCACATCTCTTTTAATAAACATGAAGCAATGTTTATACTCAGCATGTGCAAGTACACAGAACCCACAACCACTGCGTGAAAGATGACATAATAATTTTTGTTTTTGGTGTACCAGGGGTCACTTTAAAGGCTTGCCACCGAATGATGAATAGTGAAGGGAAGTCGGTTGCCAAGATTCAATTCCCCCATGAGGTTGCTTTATATTTTCCTGCTGAGGAAGGGAACTCAGGCAAATGCACTCTGTGGGCCCAGCAAGATAAAGTGTGATGGAAAACTCATCATCAGAATAATCTTTGATTTTGATCCAATGCCCATTTCAGTCAACGAAAATATTCATATTTTCTTCAAATAACTTTGAACTGGGATTTTAAAGGATCTCTCTGACAGACTCAGGCAGTGGGAAGCTCTGACCTTGGCATACATACACATTTCTTCTTTGACCAATGACATTCAGCCAGATATGAGACAATCCATGCTTTAGATGAGAAAAAGTCAGGACACTATAGCCAAGGAACTGTGCAGAATTTGAGTTGTTATTATAAGCAGAAAGTGCCATGATTACCAAGGGAAGTTCTTCCCTTCCTCTTTTTTTTAATACATGCAGATTGCAAGGAGATGAAAGTTCCTAGTTATTAGGTAGAGAGGGTATTTATTTAAAAATTATAAACTACATAATAAATCCCCCAAGACCTATTAGATTTTGTAAAATTTCAGAAGTGAATCACAGCACAGAACTTCCATGTTACCTGGAGAGTTTTCTAACAGCAATGCCAAACACAAAGCATATTCAGGCAGGTCCTTATAAATATGCACTTGACTTACAGTTCCAGAAGAAATTAACAAAAAGCAACAAATTACATAAAAATGTATTCATTAAATCAGTTGTGATTAAAAAGGGAATGTCCACCTGCCAGATGAAGGAATTTTAAGACAGGTCAGTGTCTTAAATTGTAGCACAATGGGAATAGAAAATGGAAAATTCATTCCCCTCTGCAGATTAAAAATTTTTATAAATCTCACCAACATCATCATCAACAACAAATCACAAATGACCAAAACAAAGACCAGGAAAAAAACCCAAACAAACAAAGGACAAGGACCCAACTCACCAAAATAAACCCCAAGAAAAATTAATAAACCAAACAAAAAATCCCCCATCACAAACAGCCCTGTAATGACTCCCTGCTATAATGTCTGGTACCAAATAAGTTGAAAAAAATTAAACTAGTCACAAACAAATCCTAAGATATGAAACAAGTTCTTATAAATAATTTGTGAAAACAGTATTTCCTGCTAGTTTTTACTTCCTTTGAGTATCAAGATTGAGAAACATTCCAAATCTGTGTGGTAGAATGAGCAATGCACTACAAAATAAAGATAGCCTCAGCTTTTCTAAAAGTATTTCCACATGCACTATAGAAAAATCTATCAAAATCACGGCCAAATGTTTTGGAAGAGCAAAACAACCATTAGTTATTAAAAGAAAGGCTGCTGGAAATGACCTACCTGTTTTCAGAGGCAGCAGATTTCCTCTGGCAAACAATAACAGCTGGTGCATATTTCCCTGTGTAATCCATACTCTCTCTGATGTCCCACAAGTATGGGCTGCTGGCTCTTACACTGAAAATGTTCACACCTTTCTTCACCTTTGCCCTAGGAGAACAAGAAGATATTTCACCAATTAGAGAGGAAATGTCAGCTCAATCTATTACTTATTTCTTCATTATGTTCTCATTACTGCCCCACAGAAAATGCCACCACTCATTAGAGTTCAACAGCAGGACAAGGAAAGGAGATGAGAGAATTAATTAAGAATTCCATATTTTGCAGAAATTATATCTAGATAGAAATCTGATTGTACTAATGGTAATTACAGCTTTAGTCATAGCTAAATTGCAGGGTAGGTGTGTTCTGGAGCACACTCATTCCTGCTCTTCCAGTATCCACACTTGGGCACCACTGAGCATGCTAAGGATCTCTCTTGGCTAGAAATTATTGTATAGGAGAATAAAGTACCATTTTTTGTTGTAAAAAAGTCAGGTTGGTTCTGGGGCTTATATCTGAACTGAGGAGCCGTTACAAGGACTCCTTACAAGCAAAATCTACCTTTTTTCTCCCCCCTCTCTGCATTACTCAAAGATGACATTCCGTATCTTCCCTCCAATTTTCAGCATCTTTTTGAGTCCACAGCATTTTCTTTTAATAATGTTGAGCTTAATTGTTCTGCCAGCTCTGAACCTAAAAATGCTCAGAAGTAATCTTATTTTTCCTAAAGCAACAGATTTCTGTGGATGTCTGTTTCTATGCATGAGGTTAAACAACAGGAAAAGCCATATGGAAAACTGTTACCAGCATGACCACTGGACTGGCTCCTACTGAGAAGCACTTTCTAGTCTCATGTGCTTGCATAATACTTGTGCCTTTTCACGTTACAAGAATAACCAGAATAATAGCTAGGAGTTATTAACCAGAAGTGGAGGAGAGGAACTTTATATGGAAAGAGATACACTTTCAAATATCTGTTTTAATTCCTCTTAGCAGGTGTTGCATTCTTTAATTCCATCTCTCTCTTTAACTAAATATGTATCTTAAGGCACTACTGAATTAACTCACAGGTATTTAATACTGGCCAATTTACTGAATTAGGAGTTCCTGGTGTTGTTAACTTCTGGTTCCTGAACGTGTTTACAAGAAACCCATTGTGGTCAAACAGCCTCATATATGAGGTGTCAGGAAATGACAGTTTAATTATATTTGCTTAAAATCTCATACACAAAATCCATTCAGTGCTATGGCAAGTTCTCAATTCTGGGCAAAAAACCCAAAAAGTGTGTGATTTTTTTTGTATAAACAGCTGCTGCCATGCAGAGATGCTAACACCAGTAAAACAAGCACTATCAGCTCTGCCTCCGCATGAAATTACTCGTGAAATCTTTGAAGGACAAGAGCCACACAGATGTTTTCAGAATAAAAAGCCAAAGGATTCCTTCAACTGCGATGAACAAAAAAGGGTTATATCTCATTTCTTCTACCACTAACTCAATAGAAGTGGCTGTAATTTCCTCAGCACACCTGGAAGAATAAATACATGAAGGCTGCCAAGTTTTGTTCGAGTTCTTCTATGCTAATTTCACAAAATGAATTTTAAGCAGGTGCAGTGACTGCTGCTAGACCACAGACATCCCTCAGGACAAGAGATCAATGGTCAAAGAAGAGTGGAAATTAAACTGCATTCCTGGCATCTCAGAGAGGGAGGCAGGAAAAGGCCACACAATCTGGATGAAACATTTCTCAGCATATGTCTTTAGCTATTCCTGGTGACCAGCATCTGGTCCTGCCTTTCTGTTCCACCTCAAGAAAGGAAAACTGCTGGGTGCCAGCTAAGACCAGTGATAGAAAAATTATCCCTGTTCCACAGGGAGATTTGGTTGGCTTCACTCTTGTGGAGTGAATCTGGCTGTGATTAAGAAACTCATCCCCATCCTTGGAGCTCTCTAAGGCATAGTTGAAGGTGTCAGTGTGGGATTTGGGTGACTTTGCTGAGCTGATGTACTTGAAAGGGCAACAGCAGAATTTTATTCACCCAACTTACAGTGGCAGCAGCACTCTGCAATTACCAAAGAATGACCTGGATGGAACAGGGTTAATAATAACTGAAGGTGTGTTTTTTGTCAACAGATAAAACTGAAGACACCTGAGGTGAAAACACCAGGACTGCTGCCAGAGCTCAATTACTTTCTTGCAAATCTGCTTTATTGAATTGCCCGGCTGTCACAGGGCACACTGGGTTTTTGACCCCTCGGCTGCCCTCGAGGGAGCCTCTCAGTTCAGCCACAGTTCAGCCTAAGATTTCTCAACTGCAACACGCAGAAAACCTGTATGACAAAGCTTTTTCATGTATCTGCTCAGAGTTAACAGTCTAAGTACAAGAGGTTGCATTTGCTTAAAACACTGTGGCTGGGCTGCGGCGAGTAAAGTTTTTTGAGTATTTTGTGCCCATCACTTCGCCTTGGGCCAGATTCTGTTTTGTAAAGAGGAGAAGAGGAAGGCTGTAAACATTTCAATCGTGGCTGCTTTGGCGTTGTTGTTTCTTTTCAAACAAGGAGCCTATCCAACTAAACACCTTCCTCGTTGTTATTTACCTCTGGATCACTGCTCACAGCACAGCACATCAGTTGCCAAGACTCCTGAGTAGCTCACCCCTTGCACCAAATCAATCATGGCAAACAAAGCCCTTGGGAGTCCACAATCCCTGAAAACTCGTCAATGCTGACAGGGTACAAATCAAGGGAAGGGAGAAGGGGAAAAAAAAAAACACAGAAGGAACTCCCAGAATCAATACATCACAACAGAAATCAAGGAAATACATTACCTAAGTGCATAAAGATAGTGATTCTCAATTCTATCCCATGACCCACTAAACACTATGTTTACTCTAGTGACAGAAGAGGCTGTAACTCCAATTAAAATGCAGGCAATGTCCTCTCTCGTTTATCAAAGTGTCTGGTTTAGCATCTCCCAGTCCTCGCAGTTTACAACCAGTTAGCGCTTAGCTTTCAGCCCATGTCATTAGTGCAGGCTGGTAATGGCTGTGAAATTGTTACTTAAGTGTTGTATAAAGTGGAACAGCTGGCTGGTGAAAAATAACAGCATTACAGCACGCGTGCTGCTGAAGTGCCACGGCGCAGCGTCAGAAAGGCTCAGGTTCGAGGGGGAGAGATCACACACACAGCCCTGCCCTTAGGACGTGCCGGAGGTCAGAGCCAGGGCGTGTGCAGGGGCCACAGGCAGGGCTCCCCTTCTCTGCATTTCACCCCTGGCAATGTCCTGCACGCAGCATGCAAATATCACACATCCCTCTATTGCAACACAAAGTGCAAATAAACAGGGAATCTAACCCCTAAGCAGCTCTAAATAAAGATGCTTTAGACCCGTGACATTGAATTTAGTTTTTTATTACTGCGAGTGCTCAGGGCAAAGATCTGTGGGAACCTTTCATGGTCCTTCTGAGGAAGCGAGCTCCTTTCAACATCAAAGGGATAAAAAGAAAAGGGAGGCTGTTAACACGGGTGCTACCACTGGTTGTCATCTTGTCACCGGTGGCGACTGGAAGGTGGCAGATAAATTGTGTGCAGAGGGGTGCATTTTTGAGAGCTTCCAGGCACCTAGCAGACATCACAGTGGCCTCTGAATTTGCCTTGTCACTGTATCTCCCCAAAGCACTTCAGAAATAACTAGAAGGCGTTTCTATTTCTGTTTACCTTTAGTGGTTTTTCCTGCCCAGAGCCTGATCTTAACCCAGCAATGGGGAGAGACCAGAGCAGAGCAGGATGGCAGCCTTCCCTTTGCTAATATCCACACCTCCTTTCCACAGCAGTGACAGGAGCAAGAGGAGTGGGGAGAGGGTCTTCCCCCATCAGCCTGTTTAAAACCGAAGACAAGCAAAATGTGAGCAGAAATGGACCTGACCACAGACTTTCATGTCATGAAACAAAGAAATCAGGTCAATTTTTACTCACTGGAAAGTCAAATGCACTAATCTTAAGTAAGCAGCAAAATGCTCCCTACAAAAAACCCTGAAAGTATTCACAGTCTTAACCTGTAAGTGCAAAACAAATCTCATTGCCCAGAGCCCATTTTTGCTGATGACTGTTCCACGGGTTGCGCCTCACACAGCCTCTTTCCAGTGACATCACCCCTTGATCCAACAACAAACTGCTGTTCCTGGAGGTGGAAACACTTAGTGTGTATTTCCTGAAGCTCCACTGAGCTTGGAAGTGGCTGAAGGGCAAAAACAGCCACTCTCCAGACACCAACCAGGAGCTGACAGACTTCACCAGGATCTTTCTGAAGACCAGAATTAAATGTCACGCTGGAAAATCAGGTAGTGTGGGGCCATGTGCTCCCATGGGATCTAAAATCTAGACAGCATTTCTGGCATGACTAAGCCGTAGATCTCTTCAGAGAATTCCCAGGTAGCTGTCTCTTGCTGGCAAGGAAGTGCAGAATGATCCCTGTTAAAGCTCTGAGTACATTAAATGCAGCCATCCTCTGCAGGATCTGAGGTCATTCTGTGCTGTACATTGCTTAAAAGAGATGTCTTGATACCAGAACACTTCAGTCTGACATTTACATCCTGATGTTTCACACAACCTCCTCCCCTCCCAGAGGCCTCTGTGCTCAAGGAATCATATTAAAAGGCACTAAAATATCAGAAAACAAAGGAAAACAGCAACAAATTTTCTGCCTACTTCAGGACAGACTTTTTTTAAAATTTTGGGGTAATAAATTTGAAGACAACATAGGAAAGACAGGTTTGTGAATGCCAGAAAAGCTGGTAAGCTAATGACTAGCACTGGAATGGGCATGAAGTATGTTTGTTAGAGAGCACACCAGACCCAACTACAGTAAGAGGGAGAAGCATGAAGCCAAGCTTCCTAGTGAAAACAAAAACCAGAGGTAAATCAGTGCACTTCCAGCCCATTTGTCTTCCCAGTCTCCCTGAAAAACCATACTTGGGGCAAACCCTACAGCAGTTTGGGAAGCCTTCAATAGATTAGATCAAATTAACCACTCCACAGCGCAAGGAGGACTGGCTGGAATTTGTGTTTCCAGCATTTCCATTTCAAATTTTATGCACAGCATTAGGGTGATGCTAAATTTATACACTTTAAGGCCATCCTCTTCTTTTGCCTCCCTCTGCAGTTTCATTGCTTTTTATGGCTGAAGCTAATATAGGACAGAGTTTGAACCTGAAAGAGGCTCTTTGAACATCAGTCAAAAATAAAATGTGTCTGTCATTGAGAAAACAGGCAGAACTCAGCCTGTTTTTGTTGGATTTAAGGCATATTTGCAGAGAGCAGATGAAAACCAAGCGTGCAAAGGCTTTCTGGATCTGTATCTATCATGAACCCCTGAAGAAATTTAGACCGTTTTAAACAAAAATTATTTCCCTATCAAGATCAAGCCTTTATAGTTGAAACTGTTTCAATGGAAGAAACTGTATTTGAGAAGGGCCCATTTAAACAAACTTTTAGAACTGACTGAGCTGAATTGCACCTTTCCCACTTCAACAGGAATGGCAGATCACAAAAAACAGGTCACGTAGTAAGACACTTCATACCGACCATCTGAATGTCTGGGTTTAATTCCATAATTAATTTTGGCATAGCTTATAAAAGGTAGGATTTGGATGCTGTGTTTTAATGTGCAGAGCAGGCTTCTGTAAGGCTTTTATTTCGTTTGTTCTCCCCGTTGAATACTTGATGTACAAACCAGTGTTGTCAGTTGTTTTCAGAGAAGATGCCTCGAAGTTTCTTCAGATTACACTAATAGTTTCACTGATTGAAAATCCACAGCAGAAGAGGATCGGGAGTCCCTGAGATGCTGATGGAGTTAGAATAATTTATGGAGAGCGGTCTAGCACAACATAAGCTATTTAAAGCTGTATGATATACCCACAAACTCTTATTAAGGTCTGTGGTTTTCAGCCCTGTGAGACAGAAACCAGTTATCATTATGCATCACCATGAAAGCAGATTAAAATTAAATCAATCTGTTTATCTATGGGTTTGCAATGCAGCTTTTCCAAAGCATAACATATTCTCCATCTAATTAACATTTCAGGAGGAAAAAACCATTCCACCCAGACACTAAGCCACCCTCATTCAAATGTAGATATTACAAAAACACAGCCCAGGTGGATTTATAACAAAATTTAATTAGCAAAAGGGCACAAGATCTATTTAGGCTTCAGAAGTTGAATTGTGCATACCAGGAGTTAAATAAAATAGATCCTTCTGTAATATGTATCTCGTGGGCTTGCCAAAATTGCCTAATGTGCTTAAAGTTTTTAAGGTGCACATATCTGCATACATGCACACATGGCACACAGAGGCAGGTTTTATTCCTGCGGCTTTCAAACAGAAAGTCCTTGCTGAAAACACACTTTGCAAGATGCAAAACACGCAAGCCTCTAGAGAGCTAAAAGGGAAGGATGCATACAAATCGATTTAAAGCAGAAACAAATACGGAGTTTGAAGCTCTGACCTCTATTTACTTGCCAAACAAGCCATGAGAGGGCCTGATCCTCAGTGGGAAGCAGAATTAAATCTTTTTTATTTTAGAAAGATCCTGAATTAGATCAAGTTCAGGAAGAAGACCTCCAGAGATATACAAGCTAAGAACAGCACACCCTGGGGACCCCAGCAGAAGTCATCTTGGGACCGCAAACATGACAAGAAGGTCAGAAACAGGTTTTTCATAAATCTCACGGCTGCATCGTGACCAGCAGCCGCGCTGGTGCCCCTTCTGCTCTCTTCATCTTTGGGCTGCACAAGATGTACGAGGCAGTGAGAAAGAGGGAGCTCACCTTGCCAGCTGTGCAGGAATGGAGCACTGGGCAACAACGAGCAACAACACTGAGCAAAACAAAACATTTATGTATTCAAGGGGGAGCAGGAAGGTGTTTGCTTACAAAAATGAAAGGCAAAGATAAATAGTGCTGCCTGCTGATTTAAAGTGGTTGGGAGCCCTGTGGACTGTTTCAAACTACTATTTCCAAAATAAATGCAAAAAATATTATGTAGGGTCTGAAATCTTTCTAAATTGCTTGTAAAAAAAAAAAGCAAACAGTGCACCACATCTCTTTTGTTTCTGGCCAAACATCAGCGAAGCTGCTAACAGCACAGCCTGTGCAACCAGCAATTTTTTAAAATTAGACTTAGATCTAAGAAAAGAGAGGAAAAACAAAGCACGGTACTGGGCACTCTGTGCAGTGAAAAAGTGCCATCTGCCCCATTTCACAGGTGAAAAATATCTTGGGGAACAGCCACCATACTGCAACCAGCATGGGAGTGAAGATGGTTGTGGACAACCCCACAGAACCATCCAGCCCACATCATGAGTGCAATGATGGATTACCCAGTCGTCCATTGCAGTTGGAGTGAGAAAGAGAATAGAATAAGGAAACATTTTTAAAGAGCTGTAGGGACATTTCTCTGTGTGTTTATGTATATGTACATATATATATTTATGTTGAATGGGAAACCAACAAGTGGGGAAATTCTTCTGATTCACTTAAACTGACTGAGAATGAGCACAGAAAAGAGAAGAGAAAACTGGTGACCAGTGCAGCACAAGGCTTCCAAAACAAACAGTTGCAGAAACAGGAATAGACCTTTATATTCTCCACATAGACCAAGATCAATGGGGTTGATAAAACTAATTCTTTGGCTTTATCTGCAAAGCAGTGTCCAGTACAGGACCTTTTGTTTAGAAGTCACACAATGAGACAATTTTTTGAGGTATTCAGATACTACTTCAGATCCATGACGTGGCCAATGACCTTTTTTAAAAGGCTTGAATGGAGGGATGTTCCTAAGAATCAAAACTACAAGAATTTTGACTCATCAAGCAGTCAACAGCCACCACTCAAACTCCCTCAGCTGCCTGATGTTCCGTGACAAGGAGTGTGCATCTTAAAGCAAATGCTTCAAGGCTGAGGCTAAAATGTGTTAGCAACCACAAATAACATCTTAAATGCAGACAGTACATTCATGAAGAATCTCCAAAAATGTTCCTGTCCTCTCCTGGAGAGACTGAACCACTCAAATGCTCCTCCCAGGGGTGGCTCACCCCCTGCACCCCCAGGGCTCCACACTGAACCTGCCCCTTCAGACCTCCACAGGGACACCTGGAAACTCACAGCACTTCTGCTGAAGGGATTGGTGCTTGGAGGTGACCTGAAACACGTTCTTAACTGAAAAGTTTATTTCAAAGTTCATAAGCAGGGCAGTTCTGAGGCATTTCCAAGCCACATCCCAGTGCAGGATGAGGAGGCAGCATCACTGAGCAGCAGAAGGGAACATTACTCGACAGCACTAACGAAGAGCCATCAGCACAAATGAGTTAGCCCTGTTCCCTAGCAACTTCTCACAGCTGCAGATAAAATCATTTTCTGGACATCACAGAAATTGTGAATACTTAGTTCTCTTTCACAGGAATTCTCTCATCCATTGCCTAAATGCTGCTCCCTCCAGGAGGTACCACAGGAGCCATTTACAGCAAGCTGGACCATTTCATTCGCTTGGCCAAAAATTTTAAAGATCCGTGGATCCATGTGTGCTGTGTTTGTCCTTCATTCAATGACATGTATGTCAGATGTTCAAAGAAGAGCATCTGAGAGACAGAAATCCAACATGTAACAGCCTTTGCTGCAAAAATCCTGAGCCTGCAAAGCCTTTTTTTGTAAAGGCGCTTCCTCACTCCTGGGAGCAATTCCACTGATTCCTGATGACATTACTTAAGGTTTACAGAATCAGGTCTACAGTAAAGAAAATGTAAAGTGTATAAATAAAGGATGTAGATTCTTTAATGGAGAAAAAAAGCCTGCATTGCTCCAAAGACTTGCTGTTGGCATAAAATAGATATTCACTAAGCAACTCAAATAGGAATTTTTGTTGCATACATAAAATCCAGGCTGAACACTATACCTTTATACTGACACATTTAACCACCTTTCTGTCATCTGCACGAGTGGCTACCAAAGCAACATTTGCTAAATAGCAGCAAGGAGTTCTGCTGCAGGCAAAGCCTAATAGCTCAATGAAGCCGCTGATGCAGAAGGGAGTTCAATTAATACAAAAATGACACTGCTCAAAATTATTCTGTGCCCTTAATGTAGGGTACACGCAGTGTTGTCAGTATCCAGCTGCAACAGTTAACTCCAGTGCATGTCAGAGCACAGTTATGGTTATGATTTTAATCTTGGAAGAGCTATGGAAAGTCATAGAAAAAGGCTTGGCTGATCCAAGCAAGCAGAAGAGATCACTTGGAATTACACAAAAACCTCCATGTTGATTGCTCTCCACGACAGAGCTACTTTGCAGGAACACAAAGGCAGCTGGTAATCCTCTCCACATATAAATCCTGAAAAAAATAATAATTACATCTCCTCTCAGCCTCAAACTTCATGCATATCCTTGGACTGCTTCATTCTATTTGTGCATTTCACTATAAGAAAGATGAGAAGGAGTGAGAGATTTCTCATCACAAAAATTGTTCTAATGACCCTACTCTGTGAGAATGCCCCACTGTCCTTCATCAGCGGTCAAAGTTAAATATCGTAAAACAGAACGTGGGAACTTAAAACGTGGACTGAGCAAGAAGAGTGCACATGAATTTTTCTTCTATTTTGTATTAAAACGTTGTAGCCTTAGACACCAGGTTTAATGCATCAAAATTTTTGAATCTAAATTGCTGTTTTGAAAATAGAGGTTTTAAAAAGTTTTAATGAGCAGACATGCAGGAATGTTACTTGTGGCAAGGACTGACATTTTTTGCTTTTTCAGCCAAAGCCCAGTAGCAATCAGCCAAAAATATAAAGACTCGAAATTATTTGCCACTATTTAAAATTCTCTAGGATGAAGTGACCACTGGGCAGTTGTTTTTGAAAGGAAAAAGGTTGTATCCCTGGCTGCCAGCTGGTGGGACAAAATCCACTACAGAATAAAAGCTGTTTTATCAGGCAGTTAAACATCAACAAAATGGAGAGATGATAAAGTGCTGAGAGTGATGAAACACACGGAGGCTGAAGAAACCACGATGGAGAGAGAAAAATTGCACAAAAGGATCCCAGGAAAATAACTCAAATTGCAAGTTTATCAAGCATTGACTTTTCCCTCATTCTTTAAACTACAAGAAATGTGAACAACAGTTTCAGGAATCCCCGTGCTCCCGTTAGACAGCAAGGATTTTACAGCACCATTCAGCTTGGGAAATCCGTATGGTTATAGGAAGAAGGAATTTAACAGCCTGCCCAGGGATTAAGGAATCGCTCCGACCCAGTAAAATCCCAGCACCTGTTTGCTCAGAGTTGCCTCTGATCAATTAACTCCCCTGCTCTTGCCAAGTGGATGTGCACTCACAAACCCAAACCTGTTTATGGGGGGCTGATAGACTCAGGGACAAAATCTGTGCTCAGAGAAGATGCTCTACGCCAGCCACACACAGCAGTGCCCTTCTGACTGTGCACTGAAGCAAGGCTGGGCCCTGCACTGTCCCTGGAGACCAGCCAGGAGCTGCAGCACGCTCCAGGCTTTCCCTCAACCCATGCCAAGCACCGCCTTTAGTGCCAGAGTCTGTGAGGGAGCCTTGGAAAACTGTCTGTGGACAATGGGAGACTACAGAGTGAAGAGACACCCTGCCTGTGCTACAGGAGATTCAGTGGCTGTACCTGCAGCTCTCCCAGCCCAGGTCCATGGTTTGATGTTCCTTTAGCGGATGGAGTGATTTGGTGATCACATCTTCTGGTTTGGCTCATTTGGGAAGGACTCGCACTCGTGTACTTCTCAACTGCTCTGTGTCATGAACTGAAGCACAGTAGGTGAGGGCAAATAAGAGACGCATTCTGAAGGTGTGCTTAGGCTGCAGACTGAACACTAATGTTTACATTCCAAGTGATACTGCAGAACGCTGAAGAGAGAAAAATCTCCTAGTAAAACCTGGAGGTGACTGAGTATTGCCCATTAAAAACTCCATTTTTCCAAATCAGATGCCAGTAGTAGCAGAGGCTTCTGTGAACACCCCCACCCCCCTTTCTGAGCCATGGTCTTTGATTGTAGATTTGACTTCCTAGTAACAGCTTTGAGACATTCAGTATGTTCTGTTCTCATTAGAGTCGCTGTAGAAGCCCCAGCCTACACCTGTGACCCTCTGCCACATCACAGGCAATTCAGATTGGCAGAATACAATAGGTGTTGGTATTTTGATAATTGGGTTAAAACTCACAATATTGAAAAACCTACAAAATCTAGTTGAGCTTTCTAATACAATAGACAGAAGCTAACACCAGATTTATATTTATGTGAGACTGAGGATAAGAGTCCCACAGATGACAATGGGGCAATGGAGCCAAGCTGATTTGAAATAAAACTACCCTCATCTCTGAAGATTTCTAATGCAGGAGCAGAGCTGACCCATCCCCACCTAGCTCTTAGGTTTTTCGTGGTTTAATCCAGCCAGCAACTCAGCCCCACAGAGTCATTCACTCACTCCCCAAACAGCAGGATCAGGGAGGTGACAGGAAGAGAAAAAGCAAGAAATTTGTGGGTTGAGATAAAGAGAGTTTAACAGGTAAAGCAAAAGCTTCACACGAGCAAAGCCACACAAGGAATTCATTTCCACTTCCAAAGGGCAGGCTGCTGTTAAGCCATCCCCGGGAAAACAGGGCTCCATCACGTGCCACTGTGGCTTGGGAAAACAAACACAATCACTCCAAACGTCCCCACCTTCCTTTTATTCCCCCAACTTTATAGGTTGGCCATGACACCACATGGTCTGGAATATCCCTTGGGTCAGCTGGGGAGAGATGTCCTGGCTGTGCCCCCTCAGCCTCCTTGCTGTGGCGAGGAGCAGGAAAGGCCCTGACTCTGTAAGTGCAGCTCAGCAGTGCCTGAGACATCCCTGTGTCATCAACACTGGTCCAGCACAAACCCAAAACACGGCCCTCGGCAGCTGCTGTGAAGAACCCACACACATCTCCAGGCAACTGGTGAAAAGCAAAGCAACAGCACTCTCACCTTTTAGACTCTTTTAGTGGGTTTGGGGGTTTTTAATGAGTTTAAGACAGGGGAAAGGCAGACATCTGCTTCATAAAGAACATTTTCCCAGCTGTAGCTGGAATTTCTCCTGCACAGAATGTGTACACAGTGCTACCGTTCTGAAAATCACGCTGTTTTATTCCCAAATTGCAGAGAGGTAAAGGATGAATCAACAAACATGGCAATGAAGAATTCAGCCCACAGTTCAGTCAACTGCATTGAAATTAGCACTTTATGAGCCGTTTTGCACGCTGATTCTTTATACACAGAGTTTCCTTTGAAGCCCTATTTCAAGTCCACAATAAAGGTAGCTCTGCATGCGTCACACAGTGCTTTGAACAACTGCCTCTGCAACTCGAGGCACTTTAGAGAGACACTAATTAAACAACAGCCCCTGTCATCACGGGCCCCACTGTGAGAAAACTGGGGATGACATGACACACGTGCTCCAAGCAAAGAGCACAAAGCAGCCACAAAAACAACCACGCCTGCCAAAGGGCTGGAGCGGGGGAGGGAGTGACAGCTGATTTAAGTATTTACATCTCTTCTTTATCAGCACGCTGTGGTGGGGGGTGCAGAAAGTGCCCTGAGACTGGGGACCCCAAGGTGACCATGCAGAGTGGCAGAAAATCAACATGGGACTGGGGAAACAAGGATGTTTTAGCACAGGCTGTTATAAATAGAAAGAAGCAGGGGTCAGCCTCTTCTGTGTGGCTACAAAGGTTCTCTTAGAACTTTCTTGGTCAGGAAATATGGAAAACACAGTGTAATGTACGTTATTCAAAACCCTCAGCCTTTCTTGCTGGCTGCTGCTAAGAGACTGATGAAGTGTCTCCAGTTTTCTGTTCATGTGTCCCTTCCACTTAAGAGATAGAAAACAAATGTGTTAAAAAAGAAAATATTTTAGTAATCTCAGTTACAAACCTGTCGTATTACAAGGATTACAGTCCATTAGGATTGTATAAAATCCATGGCAAAGCTTGTAATTCAGCCATATCTCAGTGACAAAAACCTCCTAATGTGTTTTAGGAATCCCTATTTGCCACTACTGAAAACATCCTTGAGAGCTACTTGTTATAACAGGGCTAGTTTGGGAAAAAACAGCTTCAATCCACCAGTCCCTACATGTATCATCCTACTCTTTGCCCAGTCCAGGGGTGTGGGGAATCTGTGAGCAGCTTCCTTTGGAGAGGCTGTTTCCTGAGCAAAAAGCACTGACACCTCATACCCTTTGCTTTGGAAGTTCCTTGGAACAGAGGTTGGTGTTGGCTGGAACAGCAGCTGCCATGGGCACACACAATTCCCTGCACAGGACAGAGCCACGAAGGGTTATCTCCGACAGTGGCAGAGCTGTAGGTACAAGGGGCAGTAAATCAGCCACAAGGTTTTTTGCTAAATAAAGTAATTTCTCCTCTCCCAAAAATATCTGCCTGGTAGTCTGAGAGTGACTGCTAGAGGAGATTTACTAAAATGGTACACGCTGAAAAAGAAAAACAACAACATACAAAAAAAATCTGACAGGCCCTCCTGAAGGCTAATTTGAAGACCTTCCCTCTAGGAAGTTGTGTTTCTGACAGAGCTATCACTATACAAATGTATGTTCTGCACCAGCACAGGGACTCCACTAATTAACTTTCATTCCACCTGGCTGAGAAAACCATTCTGAAGGGAAGAAAAGCCATGAACAGCACTGGAGAATCAAACACCAGGCAGGGCTGTTAGGAAATCCTACCTGTATTAGCAGCTAGGCAGAAGCTGTGGTAGATTCAGCTGGAATGCATTACCTGGTGTCAAATGTTCATTAAGTTTGTCCTTGAAGCAGAGCAGAGTTAGACTGAAATTTGGAAACTGGGTCACTCGGTGTGATACTCCTTATCAGAGGCATTATCATATTTGGTTATGCACTGACTGATCAGTGCCATAGCACCGTCTTGAGACGTGCTCTGCTCAGAATAATGAATTAATTAAAATTGACACTAAATGCTACTGATAGTGGAGAGGCAGGAAAAGACTATTACCTGGTGAAAAATGAAGATGGCTAAATGCAACATTAGACAAAACAGAAATTTACCGCGAAACATCATTTAAAGAAACAGAATGCAATTTAAAATAAGACTTTTAGCTCATTATTTCAAAAATTCATATGTCTCTTTCAAAGTTAAAAGGAAACCTGGTCTTCAAAATGTTATTTGCAATACATTCTCAAACTAATGATAATGCAGCAATATGGGAGATTCATATTTTCAAATGTTCATTAATTTCCCAACACAGCTGCAAAACGTGCCTATTTATCTCATGATATAATAGGATATTTTGGTTCTGAATAATTGGACTTGAGCAAACAAGAGTCAGAGAAAAACAAAAGAACTAATAATTCAGAATTTCCTAGATTTTATCCATGCTCAGAGACTGAGGACGCGAACTCCATGTGGATTTTTAAAAGCTCTTCTGCATGCCCTCTGCAAATTACTGTGTCTATGCAAATTGTCAGCTCTCATCTGCACTGTCTGATTTGAAAGAAATTGGGTATAAGTCAGCTCAGAATTAATTCAAGCCAGATATTTAAAAAGTTCTTCTTACAAGTTTCACGTTCTCTGAAGTCACTTTGAAAGCAGAGATGTTGCAAGTCCCATCAGGATCTCGTACTTGCAAAGGTCAGAAATGAAGTTTCATCAAGCCAACAGCAATAGAAAGAAAACTCATCACCCTGGGGTGGGTATTTGAGAGCTGGTGGAATTCCTGCCAAATCACACTGGCTCTGCCCCTGGAACCACCTCACCCTGCACTCGTGACACTGGGGGATCTTTTATGGCATCACAGCAGAGAACTCCCCCTCACCTGGAACAGGAGGAGGAGAGAAAATGAGCTCTGCTATCCTCAGTATGTCATGTTCCTACAACAATGCTATCACTCACTTTTGGGAGAGAAATAGAGAAGCTGGGATCACTTCACCCTATCCCAGGGTATGCCAAGGAAGTGACTGTTACAGCAGCATAAAGCAGGGCGCCAGAAAGGCTCTCAGGAAAAGGGCACTTCTGTACTGCTTCTTTGACAGAAATGTTTTGGAGAGAAAAAATTATTCTGGAAAAGCAAGTGCCAAAGTGTTTGGGTGAGGACATGCAACAGAAACAGAGATGAGTTACCAGCAGGTCCTTTCTCCAGTCCCACAGGATGACATGGATTAGATGGAATCCCTGCACCTATAAAGTTTAGTTGCTTTTATACCAATCCTCAAGCTTAGTAATGCATTCCTTTGTAGTTTTCCAGGGAGTATCCAAATCCCCATTCCCTTAACATAGAAAACTACCAATTTTGCATATTCTTGCCCGCCCATAAATTTGCAAACCTCATTCTCATTTTTATCCCTGAAGTGCTCCCTATACCATCTCCATTCCTTGTTCATAATTTGTCTTTCTTTCCTGCTCTTTTCCTTTCAGCACTCATCCAATAAAAAATATTTATTTATAATCAAGGAACTTCAAAATCCATTAACTTCCTTCCGGCTTACTTCGAATCCCTATCAGAAATTTTGACTGTTGCCATTGACACAAATGGGAGCTTCTTCAAAAAAACTCTGTGAGCTTCCAAAATCAGCTCCAAGAAGGGAAGGACATAAAAAGGCTTTTAGTTGAGAGCACTGAATTGCAAAGCTGACATTGCTGTTGCTAGAAGCTGTCCCTTGAGTTCACTGGGCACTGAGGACAGCTCAGGTTCATTGCACAGAAGTTCATTTTGAGACACTGGGGAGAGAGCAATGTATTGCAAAGTTGTATTAAACCACATGGCTTTGCTCAGCAAGATGTGTTTGGAAATTAAAGGGTGTAATAGACATATTTGCACCTGGTCTGCATAATAAATTATTGATTATGTCTATTTCTCATTCCAGGATTCCTAGAAAGGTAGTTAAAAATATGTGAAATTCTTTATTCAAGGTTGGGAACACTGTCAGCATCCATAACGTATCTCAAAATAAGCCATACTGCTTTTATGTACTTCATTTTCATAAAGCTTCTGAGCAGTTTGATAAAAACTCCCAAATCAGATGTGTATAATTGATCTTATGAATTTCCCACGGAAACAGGAGACACCCTTCATTTTTTAAACCCTGAGAGGCACCATATCCATTAACCTTTTTAAGGAACTAAAGCTTCCAAAAATTCTGTCATCTAAATAAAAATTTTTGCACTTTGCATTGCTTCACCTGAGCTCACCCACTACACACACAAGTCTCTCCTTGTCACTCCTGCAGTTCCCTTTTTCCCAGACAGATCTGTATCTTCAGAGCTACAGGATTTTTTTAAGGACTTTTTATTCATGAAAACATTCCCTGGGTTGTCTCCAGTTGGCACTGAAGAGAAAAGGACCTGTTCTAATACTATTGTCCAATCTTTCCTGCATTGTTACCACATCATTAAAAATGGGATTTTGCCATGTAGTTACTAATTACTGCTTAGTAAAGATAAGTACAATTTTTGACAATGCAAGGTAGTACATAATTTACAGAAGATGAAAAGAAGGGGTACTTAGTGTACACAATGGAATATAGAAGAGATGACACCATATATATTATGGATAAGCATATTATTATTCTAAAATTATTGTCACTTCACCAAATTAGTCCTTCCCATTATAAACCTATTTTTAAATTCCCTATCACTAAGTAGAAAAACTCTAGACTTGAGTTCTGCTTCAAAGAGACTATGTATTAATATCAGAATACAAACAGCATCTAAGAGTAATTTAATTCTGACACGTCAGTAGAAAGTTTTGGGGATTCCAAGGATATTTGCTATGCAGTTTGTGTTACTATGATGTATTTGATCAGCTCAAGCCCCACTTATTCTGATTTGTTATTGAGGTTGGTATTGCAAACTGTAACTCTGAAGAAGAGTGCTACTGTTGATAACATTTTCCAAGCTGTATCCATCAAATAGTAGGGTACACATTTGTGCATTTTTCTAAATGATTTTTGAAATATTTGCAAATATTTCTCATTTTAGAAAGACATATTGACATATTGGAAAGTAAACCCTGTGTATACAGTTCTTCCCCAAACGGAGTCCTACAAATGCTAGCTCTGAGCAGCAGAGCAATCAGGCTTATGATTATTTCAGCCTTTCTTTGATAACATTCAAAACCAGGAAGTCCCCATGCAAATCCCACTCCCAGCTGTGCAGACTCCACCCTAAGATGTACCTTTTCCATAACAGAATTTCAGGAGCTTCTCAACACCGAGGGAACGCAGCACCATAAGCAATTAACTGGATCTGGGCTGCAAAGTCACTGAGGTGCTGGAAAACACTCTGAAAGCATCACCCGTGAATTAAAAAGGGAAAAAAAAAAAAGCGCCAAACCCATAATCCAAACAAAATGCACTCAGGTACCAAACCCCCATCAGATCCCTCTCTGGGTTCAGCTCAGTCGACCCTAAAGGCTTTCATTTGCAGAGTGTGCGTAGGAGACTGGAACAGAATGAGGTGTCATTTTCTACCTCAGTGCAGCACCATTTTTCTCTTCCTGAGACTATATTAGGATCCGAGACAATCAGTGCTTTTGGCTTAATAACTTCAGTTTTCAGCTTCAAAAGAATACAGAGCAATTCTGACGTGTACTGAAGTCCAATTTATTGAGACTGAAATATATATATATTTGTCTTCTCTCCCTGTTTATGTCTATTTTCTGACTTCAAGCCAACCCTTCCCCAGGACCCACAAAGATTTAGTGGTAGCTTGCTGAGTTCTGTATGGACGCTGGCCAGGCTTTAATTCCCCCAACCAGCTGATAACATATTCTCCAAAGCTTAAATCCTTGTGTCACAGGACCATGGTACCCAGCCTTTGCTTTTATGCTGGCTAAGCCAAAGAGAAGTCCAACATCTGAAAAACTTGCTTCTGTTTCACCCTGTAAGGAATATTGATTGCCAATAAGAGGAAAAAGAGAGACAGGTACACCAAATAATTTTCTCTAAATCTCAAACCTTTAAACTATAATTGTTGTGAAGGAAAGGCAATGAATCTCTTAAGGATTTTGTATGCCGCCTCCTCTGCTGTGTTATTGGACAGATCTGAATCTAAACTCCTGCTCTCTGAATATCCACAGGGTATGAATGGCCCAGCTGAGTTTACAACTGTAATAAAGAACAGACTTTCAAACTGAGTGTGGACTGATGTATACAGCAGAGTGAAAAATAAACACACTAAAGCTGCTACATAATTCTGTCAAGCATATGGTTAAGTTGTGATTTTATTTAGAAAACAGATTGTAAGAGTGAAGTGATGACAGCTGAGTCTATATTGGTCAGTCATAAATAAGAGAGTATTCTAATAGGAGCTGGGCTTGTTACTGATCATATGCTGCCACACAGATTTAGTAAGAGCTAATCACGTAGAAAATAGAGCTTTTTAAACACATTTTGCAGCTCATTTTCAACTTTATGTTGCTCAGTTGAAAAATCCATGATTACTGCACCTATCTTTTAAGAGTGGTGGCGGAATTGCATTTATGGGCTCAATTAGACATTCTAACTCCTTTTAGTCAAAACGAATCCCTCTAGCATTGCAAAGAATCCCTGACAAGAAGCCTCACACACCTCCTCAGCCTTCCTCTGCAGCAGTTATTACACAACCATCCGGAGTGGCTGCCAAAGCCATTCCCTGCCGAGGCTGACACGCCTGCCCCTCCCATGGAACGCTCCATGGGACGTCTCTTCAGTTCCAAGGCTCAAATTGAAGTGATGTCTGTGACTTCTCTTTTGTATTTTCAAAGCTAGGGAGAAATTTCACACCTCTCAGACTGTCACTCAACCCCAGGTAGAACACTCCAGTCTCCAGAAACATCTACAAAAACAAAATGCAACCTCTCTTTTCATAAACCCCTCATTCCTGTAGCCTCAAGGTGAGGAAACTTGACTTGAAAGTGGCAGCTTTGCTGCTTCAGCACCACCTCACTTGTCACTGAGAGCTTGGGCAGGCAATCCTGTCAATCCAGACCCAATCCTGTGCAAAGGACCCAGCTCTGCCCAGTGTGAGCCCTGCTGACGCCTGGCCCCAAACCAACACTGCAACTCATGCACGGGGCTGCTTTTGGAAGAAGCCTTCATGTGCAGAGCACCTCTGGGCCCCACCTTCTGCACACCTCAACTCTACCCTTGCTCCTGGGACCACAGCCCAAGGAGAAAGCAGTTGATTATTCAGGCTCACTCTGGAGGAACACATGCAATTGATAACAGCAGCTTATCAGTTCACATCTGAGCTCTGATGGAATATTTCAGCCCACAGAAGAGAAACAAAATCTCAAAAAATGGTGGCACTGTAGTGGCGGTCTTAATGAAAGCATATCCTATGAAATATAACAAGCATTTATTCCCAGATTACTATATTTTATTGTTCCAAGTGGCTTTAACACCAGCACTCTTGCCTAGTGCAGCTGGGGAGTAAGATGGCTCAACTTCTAGTTTGTCTGTTACTGCTCTCTTACCTTATCTTTTGTCTTTTATCATTCTTATCAAATTTTATACTAATGAACCCTTCTGAGTTATTTTTCTTGTTTTACACATTGGTTTTTTCCATACAAGCTCAGAGGCTTGGGAGGGTCAGGAATTAACGGTTGCATCCTTTCTGTATCAACCAGAAAGCACTGTCTGCTCTGTCAATATTTTTGCCTGTGTGGCACATATAATATAAAAAGCCTGTCATTGCTACACGTGTTGGATCAAAGGTGGATTAAATGCTAAATTTTGGTTATTAACTTGGTATTCCAATTGGTATTCACAGGATACTGAAAATGGAACAAATGCAACAAATATGTTGCATTTCTATGTTTGATACCACTGTAAGAGCAAGAGAAACTACACTGAAGTCTGTCACTGGCCCACACCAAGATGTCTCAGTGTGTGGCACATACCTATTACAGAAAACAATTATGCAAGAGGAGACAAACAACTGATAATTACTAGGCTTTACATGCCCATTAGGTTAAGCATTCTTGAAACTATATTCATCTGGCATCTCATTTGCATTCTGATAGCAGATGAGAGAAATTGGATATCAAATCTATTGGCTCCCTTAGAGGGCAAACAGAGCAAAAGAGTTTATTAAATCACAAAAGGAGAAAAAATTCCTTGCATTATCTGACTTATCTTCAAGACCTGCTAGTGTGCTTAATATACCAAACAGGAGGCTGTGAGGCATCCTAGTACCACGCTGAAGGAAAATGATCAACTCTCCTGTTGACTTGACACTGGGCAATTTAGCCTCATATTTCTTTCTTGCTTCAGCTCACTTGACTGCGAAATGCAGTCAGATTTTTTTGTAAAAGACTATGAAACCGAAAGATAAAATCAATCTTATAAATGCAAAAGTCCTTTTGATCTCTTTCTTTTCCTGCCTTAGCATTTGTTCAGTTTCAAGCAATACAAGTCGTTTGATAACCACATACTAATCATTTCTAGTTTTTCCAATGTTTCGTGGCACGTTTTGCTGTGTATTCGGAGGGTCCTGCAAAGACCATCTTCTACTTTGACTACCAAGGGCCTAAAGGTTTCTTGTCAGCACGCCTATGAATGAATTACACACTTCATACATGCACAGTTTGTTTTGGTTGGGGTTTTTTTTCAGATCCATCAGGAGACATCTCTGGCATGGTTTCAAAATTACTGCTCCCTGATTTTCATGTTGTATTGCAGCCACCCGTGGAAATAAGAACCCCATCAGTGACAAGCTGTGCTATAAATGACTTACTGAATCTTCTCCCTCTTCATGTCAGTCACCCCCAGACTGTGCCAGTGACAGCGATGCACTGAAGGACTTGCATTCCACATGAGCAGCTTACCTCAGGCTCGAGCAAAACGCCTCACCAGAGCAGAGAGCTCTTGTTTTAACTGAGCCACCTTTCCAAGCTCCAGCAAATCCAGCTCAGCTTCTAGAAAAAGCCAGATCTACCACACTGTGAAGATGAGGTTTGCTGTAATTGAAAAAAATTTTACAAATACTGGCTTAAGAAACAAATGTACAGGCAATCTTTTGGTGCCTCTCAGTGAAATTAAAAAAAAGTACATTGCACCCAGTTTCTGCCTGGCAAGGCCAGTGAGATCTCTGCCAAGTGCCATCCTTTCAGACTTTTCCTAAGACAATGTTGGAGGAAAAACAAACAAACACTGAGCCTATTCAGGAGCAGTTATTCCAAAGACTGTTGACACTGAATATGCAACAGTGCCTGGCTGGTCTGAAAAGAGACAAAAACCTTAACAAAACCAGAGGGGGCACGGAACATCAAGAAGGATTGTTTCCATGCTCAAATGCACTCGTTCAAGTTCAAAGGCTGAAGTGAAAGACTGTCAACTAGACAAGGACTTGATATATTGCTTATGGCTTTGAGTAGCCACTAGAAGCATCCTTCACTGCATCTACACATTGTTTTGAAAGAAATTCCAGAGGGATTGAGACGCTTGTTCTGAATAAGTGGCTATAGAAAATTCAGTCTATTCCAGGTGGTCAGTACTCCCACACTCAGTGTCAGGCAACCAGCAGCTCCACAGACAGTTCTACACACTCCTGACACATTTTCAGGTTAGGCAGCTGAAACCTCTGCAAAGTCACTCACTCCACGATGTTGAATATGGACAGATATCAGTGCCAATACACAGCAAACCTGGCTCAGAGACCACAAAGCTTAATTCTGCCTTCCTGCAATTCCAGTTCTCCATCTGTAAATGAGGGTGGTGACGCTGGATGTTCTCTACAGGTCTGTTAACATCTGTAAGTTAAAATCTTTTAACGCTGTGTCAGTGCTTGTTACAGTTATTGTTGAATTAGGCCGATTTTTAAAAATCAAATGGCTAAATAATAGTGCACAGCAAAAAACCATGAAAACCAAAGCACACTAAGTCCATTGTAGGTGGGACACAGTGAAGGAGGATGAGATCAGCTGTAAGTAGGTTGCTGTCCTATGTGAACTTCCATTTGATCATTACTTACCAGAGAACAGCACTTAGACCTGGATTCAAAGTGCCTGGGAACACTCAGTACAAAAGCTTTGGTAACTCACTCCTCTCAAAATTATTCTGAGCCACTAGAGTCATAATTACACTGTCATAATGAAGAGGGAAAAAACCTCTTCTAACAACTAAATTCTTGTTGCAAATTGCATTATGAAAGTGGTAATTCCCTCTGAAGTAGGCATTATCATGTCTTACTGCCCACATCAGTTCATTATGGTGCCTCTGCTATCCCAGTGGAGCCTTCACTTAGTAAATGAATGTTTGGGGATGATATTGCCAACTTGGGACTTATTACTTAATTGAATATGGAAACATTTAGGCCATTAGCATACGTTTAGAAGTGTCTTATTTCACAGATGTTAATTTATCTTGGGGAATGCCCTTCTTTCTTCCCTCCCCCTTTTTCACTTCCAATTCTTTCCCTGCAGCCAACTTATTTATTCAGTTAGGTCCTAGTTCACCCATTTGCAAGCCCATGGTGAACAGCTTACTATTTTAAAACCTTCCCAAACTGAGATTTGAAGTCTATTTTCCAAAAAGTGCACAGCCAAGCACTTCCTGTCTTCCCTCACAGCTGAAAAGTATCACCAGCTCTAGATGATTAAGAAAGCTTAAACATCTTTAGCCAAATAATGAGATTTTTCAGGCATTCCAAATTGTTTTATCCACCTAATTATTACAAGATCTCAAAGTTATGCATAAAGGTTTCCTCTGCAGGTATCTCACTTTGGGAATTTTTAACTGAAAGATAATATATTCCCTCTAACAAAAGAGTCAAGAAGCTAGAATAATACAATAAAGGAAAATCCCCCTGTTCCTTCATTTTTAATAGATATGGGGAAACTCACAGCAAATTCATGAAACTTGCCAACATGGACTGGATCCTGCATGTCCTAAAGTAAGCACCAAGTCATTGCAGGTGTGAAGTCCTACAGTTTGGTTTCTTGGCCACGTTTCAGTGAAGGCTGAACATCTGCATGGTCACAAACAAGTTGCTTTTTGAAAATTAATCTATTCCTGAAAAATGTAAGAAATCACAGAGGTTACAGTCTTGTACTAAAAACTAGTCCCTGTCAGGCACTCAGTGTTTGGTCTGGAGGGTAAGCAACCCATCTTTGCTCCTTCCTCCTCTCCCCCTCCCCTCCAGCTCACCTTAGCCCCCAGAATATCGCCCCTGAAGTGCTGAATCTGGCATTGTCTGAACACTCAGGAAAAAAGGGGCTGTTTTCTGCCTCTCCAGCACCTGTGTCAGAGCTGGAAATGATTCTGGAGGAGAGACAGCATTATCACAAGAAGGTGTTTAAGTTAAAGGGAACCAGGAAAAATGAAAGAGGCAAATACAATAGCTGCTTTTGCTGAAACCCTGTTACAAGTTTATGTTGTTCCTTCCAGCAGCTTTGATGTTGATTCTCTTGGCTGCAGCTCCTTTCTCTCTCAGCAATGCCCACACCTTCAGCTCCCCTCCTTCCCCCTTCCACTGAAGCTGTGGATGGTTATTTAAACACCTCTCTGAACTACAGTGGTAACATTAAAAATTGACTTTCCCCTTGTGGGTTCAAATTTGTCCACAAACAATTGCTTCAGCCAGTGATGACTGAGATTTTTCTTTCAGGTTTTACAGATTGTTCCAGCCTACGGATTGGCAGAGCAATTACTGTCTCTGCTAAAACTAGAGCACAGGCATGCTTTAGAAAGGGTTTCTTAACATAGAATTAATTTATTTGTTAACTCAAAGTCAATTACCATTTCTAGCTGCAGAGAAAAAAAAAGCCTTCAGACATGAACTCTAAAAGTTCAAGACCTAAATGCAAGAAATCCTATCCCTTAAATAAAATAATAAACAAAGCAAACAAGCAAGGAAAAACCCACCAGATGATTTAAAGCCATTTTCAATATCTGTTAACTTGAGTAATGAATACTTACAATAGGTACTTCCTCAAAAAGCTGACAATCCTTAAACCCAAACACTTCAGACCTTTTAGGCATTAAATCTAAAGATATCTAGAGATATCTTTTTGTTGATCAGCCTTTCCAAAGGATGTTGCACCAGAGTTCACTGGGCATGGCTGAGAAAGGAATGGGTAGACCACAATTTAAAAAAGGAGGGAAATAAAGTTTCCCTGCATTACTTCAGAGCAGATGTCTTTTCTGCTTCCATCAGGCAAACGCACAATCACATAGATAAGTCAGAGAGCCACTGAAGTAGCTACATAATATTTTGTGAGCTCGATTCTCTGACTTCAGTGCAGCAGAACACGGAAACTTGCAAAGTTGAGTGTTCCTGCCCAGCACAGCTTGCATGGTACCAAATCCACTGTGCTGTCCTCATTGGAACATGGAAGAATTGCCCTTTTGTTTCTGAAGAACATGAGAAGGTAAAAACTTTTACTCAAAGACCAATCAAAAAATAACGAATGCAACCAAAATAATACCCAGATTTGAAAACAGGCTCCAGATATGTCACCTTCTGTCAAAATGCTGAACAAAGGCTTTACTGACAATGACTGTACTCAGTGCCATTAAATATATACACATAAATGTATCACTAATGCTGTGTTTCAGCACCAAAGCTTCTAAAGATATCTGCAATGGATGATGGCTGCACTAAGTGTTCAAGGGTCCTTCCAACTTGGTCAGTGAAGCCAGATATCTCAGGCTGTGCAGCTTTAATATCCTAAAGGCAAAATTTTGTGTTGACAGCCAGGGTTTAATTTCACTATTTCAAATTGTTATAGATTTAGATCAGATTCTATCTACTATAATACACTTCTGATCAATTATTTTGTGCAATGAAATATCTACCGTAGGCTATTACTATTGATATTCTTTGTGATGGGGTTAAACAGATCAACCAGCACAAACATTGATTTTGTAATAGGAACTCCCCTTTCCTCCATTCTCACAGGATTTCCATGCCGTGGGAAGAGGGCATTGATGCAGCAGCCTGGAAAAAAGAGATATGGAAAACACACTGCAGAGGAATAAGCTGGGAAATGCCACTGAAACATAAACAGGATTTAGAGGTGCAAAGCAAGGAGAGAGAGGGAGATGCAGTCAATCAGGGGAGCAGGGCTGGAGGCATTGCAGGCTTCAGGATAAGATGCTGTGATGTGAAATCATAAACACAAGGGCAGGAGGGGCTCCAGAAAGGACCGGGAGACAGGATGGAGGAAATGTTTCTGAAAAGTGGCTGATGCTATGCAAACTGGCATCTGGTAAAGTAACACCACAATTCATTACTGTGGCTTTACATACATGTTACAAGGATGTGTCAGATCTGTTTCTTTAAGTAACAACTTTAAAGATCTAAAAGGCTCAGATTTGCCATTAGAAGTGCGAAACTAATGGTCCAGTTTTCAGAATCAAAAATGCACTTTGAGATTGCCCGATGCATTTAATATGAGGGTGTTCATCCTGGATAAATGTTACCCTTAAAAAGTGTGAGAGCAACATTGAAAAGTCAAAATAATTCAATAATTTCAAATCAAAGGTTACTTCCCCTCATAAAAATGTCTTATTCCTCAATGTACTTAGTCTTTATTTTTAAAAGTACTTTGAAAATAGGAAAAATCCTTACCTGGATGAGATGTCATGTTTTACTAGAATATCAGAGGAAGAGAAAGGAAAGTTCATTGACCCAAAGTTTTACAAGAATGTTCTACCATCAAGATACAGACAAAAAGAGAGCTCCTAAACGTGTCAGCAGTAACTAGGAAAGTACAATAACCTGGAACGGGCATGTTCATCATGTACTGGACGTGTAATCCCCATGTGCTGATAAAACAATGAGAAATCCTCGCACAGATCGAACAGCACCGGGGGGAGTGTGTGCACAGCGAAACACTCTGGGTGTTATCTCAAACCACAGCGTTTGATGTTTCTTTATCTGTGTTAACACACCTTCAAGTCAGGCTGCTCCCAGCACAATGTCCTTGACCAAACCCTCCTTCCCGTGGGCTGCACTTCATCAGTCAGCTGGGGATTTTAAGCACATCGCAGTGACATCTCCCACTATTAGGTGGAAGTGTGATGGATGACAGGAGCAGCACCTGCAAACAAGGCGGCTCACACCTTGTCAGTGCCAATCACACTTACCATCGGTCTTGCCTTTACCCGGCACAGACCTGACAGCTTTCCTTCACATTGCTTCATTTCTTACTACAAAGGAGCCGCTAATGTTTGCTCCATTGAGAACTAAGTAGTTCTACCGGGGGGGCAAAAATAAAACTCACAGATATCAATTCCATAAATTGGGTGATTTGTAGTACATCAAATCTCCCCGTTTCTAAACAAACAGCCAACAAAAAGCAAAAAAAAAAAAAAAAAAAACCCCAAACTTGTATTTCCCAGCTATAATCAAGTTAAGTTGGTTTCTGCTAATGTTCTTCAGCTCCCTAAATTCAAGAGGTATATTGAAAAAATAGTTTTCCCTGGCTAAATCTCACAAGATCTCCATAATGTAGCAGGAACAATAACTCACATACAACAATTCTGAAGTCCTAGATCAGCAACCCAGTAATGCAATCCCAAACAGTGCAGCTGTGGAACACAAAACATGCTCTCAATATGAACATCAGTCTACCTTTAAATTTTTTTCTGTTATGACAGAGGTTTTATAGTTGTGTGATGTGGACATCCCGGTTTATCAGGGGGTTGGAACATGCCCTCTGAAAAATACAGAATTCCTAGGGGGAAAAAAAGAGGCCAGATTCACCACATCCTTTCCTTAGGCTTGCCTATGTCAAGATGGTTGAAACCGTGTTAGGCAGGTTCTCTTTCTGTCCTCTGGGATAACAGCAGAACTCTGGTGTTAAGAAGATAATGTGTTGTTGCATCCAGACTAAAGGCTGACTCCTGAGATGGACTGAGTGACTGGAGTCTGGTTGCCTGCTTTTTATGAATGAGCAAAAGAAATCCTATGAAAACAAAGTTTCAGTGTCGAAGAGCTCCCGCTACTGCAATGTCTGTAGTTTCCAAGTGATTAGGAGAGGAATGGTAGGCAAACAGACCCCTTTCAGCAGGACAAGCTAAATAAACCTCTCCAGTCTATGACTGCATGTCTAGAACAGTGACCTGCAGCCGGCAGTCCAGTTACCCCAGTATTTGTTAGCAGAGCATCAATCCACTGCTCACACAGCTGTAATTCCTTGATGGTCCAATGGTTGTCCCTGTGACTGCTCCTTTCCCAGGATGGAGTCAGGCTCTGGCATGTACTGACAGGAGGGTAAGAGGCCTTAGAGTGCAACTGCAGCTCCTGGGTCCTGCTGCAATGCAAGAAACCAAAAATAACCGTTGGCTGCAGAGGACGCTCATGTGAGCGTGATGGTTTGTTTGATCTGTCTCTCAGTTTTCTGACACCCCCTCAGTCAATGTGACTTGATTCTCAAGGCAGAGGATGTTAACTGGAATAATTTTAACAGAAGGGAGTATTTTCATCTCAATATCATCTGCCGATGCAACAGGAGGCAATAGAGTGCCCTAGAAGTCAATAGTTCTTAAGCACTTGTCTCCACACTGACACTGACAATTTGGGGCCATCAGCAAGTCATGTGGAAATGCAGGAAAGTTATTTTGCTCTCCAGAAGATGGAGAAAATTATATTTGCTTGACTAGCTCATAAACAAGCTATGAAAGTTAATTCCTACTTGTACAGTATGCTGAACACAGTAGAAAAAACCCCAGTCTGCTAGTGAAGCCTTTTTCCAGCCAGCAGCAGAGGTGTGATTTCACCTTAGCCCTGCTGCAGAAAGGCCACCACTGTACAAGCTTATATGAGGAAATAACATTTATTACGATGAAACAATCAAGATTCTCATCTTCTTAGGTTACAGCGTGCAACTCGTACTTACTTCTGCGTGCCACGTATCCAGTTTATGGCACTGAACACAGTCTGACTGGAATGTCGGCCCAGGAGACCATCAAGAGTGAATCACCTTGTTAAAGGCCACCTTTGCAAAAAGGGCAAACCAAGCTCCAAGGGCTGGGAACCTTGAGGATTCTGTAAGCTTGCTGTTTAAAATCTCAAGGTGCCATTAAGTGGTGGCAGGCAGAGTTACCTTCCCTAAATAGTCACTTTGGTCTATTTTAAAAGTCCCTCTGAAGGACTAGGCACATCCCAAGATTTAAGATTTCCTTAGCACCGGAAGCTGTCTTTTGGTCATTCCTTACACGGAGACAAAGACATTTTGCCAGACTTTGGCTAGAGAGAGGCAAGAAGGGGTAAGAAGGATCAGATCTCCTCAAGGTGCCTTACAGGTGCGTTTTTATGCCTTCTAAAAATCAGAGTCATATTCGGCCCCTAACAATAGAGACATGAATTCCAAAATTGCTGTAATCAGATATAGACTTCCTGATCTGCTATGGTCATACTGCCAAAAGAAGCTTCCTTTTGCCTGTGGTACCATCTCTTGGTGAAGAGATCTTAGTAAAGACTCCAAAAAAACAACAAGGCAGGGGAAACAATGCAACCTGGAGAGCCCGTGTTTGTGAAGAGGCTGAGGATCATCAGTCCAGCCTTTTCTATTACTGCTGGACAAGATCATGGCCTGGCAGCATCACTCAGATAATCTGGGATGTTTTTTAAAAGTGAAGAAATAACCAGTAATGCAAAATTGTATGTTCCCTTCTCTGCTCTTTGCAAGCACAAAGAATCCATGGAAAAATATTAAATTAATATTTACATCAGGACTGAGCAGTGAAAGAGCTGAAATTGAGGTTGTATTTCAAAAGAATCTGAGAGATTTGTTTTTCTAAATTCCTCTTCTCCCATAGGTTTTAAATAGGCCAAAGTAGGCCACAAGATCAGTTAGAAGAGGATGGGGGCAGCAGGGCAGGGGAAACCAGTTATGAGAAAATTTTAGAAGTTGTTTTAACCAGAATATGGAAGGGGATATTTGACAGAACCAGAGCTATAGAACAAGGAAATAAAAAATGTACAGTAGTTTTCTTTTCAATCAGGCAAAAGAGGTACAAATTCAGGGTTGGGGTACCATGAAACAGGCACATAATCTAAGGCCTAGAGAAAATCCCATCCCATTACAGTTTTATGTGGCTGCTCACCTTCCTGACCACCACTTATTCACTGATTGTTTCTACTACTTAAATATGATTTAGTTCAGTGTGAAGAATAAGATTTGATTTAGCCTAGCACTAGAAGAACACACAAGCAATTTGATAAAATGCCAGTCTTGTTCAAATTTTCTTGCTGTACAAATCGAGTGCTAATGATCTCGACTCTGCTCCCCTCATGTATTTATGCAGCCTTTTTTCATGTTTGCTGGATTATTATTGATCAATTGTTAGATAAAATAACAAATAAGGGAAGTTTATGTTACATAAACTCTAGGGGCCTTTTGGAAAGAATTTTCCCAATTATCAATAAGTACTGCTTATTCACTACCACAATTTCACACTAGTCCCTGTATTCCCACAATCATCATCAGAAAGAAGATGTAAAAAATACCACAGAGGGATCACAAATCCTCTCAACAGTTTATAAAACTGGTACCTACACACATCCAACCCCCAACACGGGTTTACAAATGCAGAAATATCATAGAGTTTATACAAAACTTTACTTTTGTCACAATATCAGAGGTTGATGAGTTTCTATTACAACCTTCATTGATTGCCTCACACAGGATTCACTAAGTATAATTATAAATCCAATAACTGTAAAAAAAAAAAGCTACTGCTTTTTTCACTCATGAATATATCTAGGCCTGACACTCAGTACCTTAAGGCAATTCTATCTCTATAATTTCTTTGCTGATTCATCTCCAGAAATAGAAAAACAAATTTAAAAGATTGGAAGCAGAAAGTACCAATCCTGTTGACCTTAAAACAAAATGGAAGGTTATATTTATTAGGCCCAGCAAAAGCATACTAACAAAAAGAGAACTCTACCTACACTGTAGATTCAGAGAACTCATGTTCCCAAGTTTAGGAAACTGTGGCATCCCTACACATATTGATTGTAATGTATGTAACACAATGCAGAGTTAATGACCAGCAGTCATTTGGGCTTGCTGCAAACAGGAATTGTAATTGTGTAACACCAGGGCTTTGAGGCTTTAATTACTGAAAAGGTTTTGAAGGACTGACATGAAATTATACTTCATGTTTTCTTTTCTCAGCAAAACACTTCAAATAAAGGTCTTTTAGTGTCAGTTGCCAATACCCATATCATGAAATTGGAGAAAAACAGCAAAACAAAGTAGACTGGAATATTTTCTATGAAGTTCAGGAATATTTCAGCAGCCATTATGGGAAAGAAGAAGAGCCCTCAGCCCTCCCTGCCCACCAGCACATGAAGAGGTGAAGAAAAGGTGAAAAGGGGGAAGCGAGTGCATGAATGAAACTGAGAAATCACTCTGTTTCCTAAGGCTCAGTGCTCCAGTCTAATCTTAAAATCTCCAGCAATATTCCATATTTATCCATCATCTACATTTTATCTCTGTCTTTCCTCTAACTCTCACACCCATAGAGAGTCAAGACAAATACTTTTAATTTCTCTAGTTCATTAAAAAACAAAACCTAGACTTTGGCTCTTATGGTCCAACTCTTCCACAAAATTAAAAACAGTCCATCAGTTTCACGTTCACTACTCTAAATCTTCCATGGTGCAGAACAACAGTACAAGATAAAAAAACAAAGGTACCTTTCACTATATATTTTAGTATTCAGCAGTTTCTAGAAGGCTTTCCTTAAAGACAATTTCATATTAGAAAGGGGATAGCATTTCCTCTAAGCATAATAGTTCTGAAACAAAAAATATTCAGTAGTGATGAGTAATTTTTTGCTTTTGGTTGTTTTGCATGTCTGTTTCTTCTTTTTTTGACCTGTATATCCTATATTTTCCATCTGTTCAAGCCACAATTTCCAGTCCACTGGAGCAAAAGCAATGGTAAAAGCATTTTGCCAGCAGCCTTTGGCCTCACTTTATGAATACAGTTCCAAATCTTGCTCCCACTCAAGGTAGAACTTATAAAAATAAAGGACAGTTTCAAAATAAAAATTAATACAATTTTTCTCATAAAATTTATGTTGGGGGAGGGGGAAAAGGGACTCTTGCCTTTATCAGAGAGAAGATCAGAATGAGAAGAGACCAGATAGATGTGGAACGTGTCATGGAGAGATGAATGCAGAACATAGACACCACAATTCTGACCAAAAAAACCCAACAAAAAATAGATTAGACGTGCTGCATCAGTAACTGCATCAAAGACAGGCAACGGCTCTCTAGGAGCACAGTTAAACAGCTATTATAAATACTCTGATATTGCAGCAGGTTATAGTCTGAAAGCCAGGTACTGTTAGGAAAGCAGGTCAAGAGAAATCAAAACTAAAGAAAGCAACACAAGTAACAGTAAGTTGTTACAAAAGTTGATGTTTTTAAAAGGTAACACCAAAGTGCTGTTTTTAAGACAAGAATGCCAGACTTTTCATTTTGAACCAGTATTTGCTACCTATTTTTAGCTTATTTTTTTGTTTTATGATACCTTAGATCTCAAAATAAAAAGCTAAAATTGAAACATCTTTCCCTTTTTGTTGCAGAAAATTCATTTTAGAAGCATTCTTTTAAAAGTTCAGGTGTTCAATTTTCATCCTAATTTAAACAAAGCAAGGTTTTTGAAAATTTTATAAACCTACATGTAATATAATTATCATGGCTGTAACTAGTTCCACTTCTAATGGATTACAGCTCATGGAAACAGGTGCTTTGAAGTGAGATCTCTAAGACTCTTCACTTACAGAGTGAAAACAATGAACGTTTTTCACGTTAATTCTCTTTTAGATTAAAAAAAAAGGTTTTAATATTTATAATTAAAATTATTTTCATATATAGTAGAAGCTTCCATGTATGTTTGATGCGATATCCCCTTAAAGTCATTAGGATAGAGAAATATAAAGACCTCCCTGAACGCTTGTTATGAAGAACTTGGACTGTGTGTCTTGAAATTAGTCACTCAGGAAATAACTTCAATCTTAGGCAGATTGACTCAGAAAATGAGAAACTGATATGGTGAGGAGAGGTGTTTGTCCTCTACCAGATGAAAAGGAAATAATTGTCCTTGAGTCAGAAACCAAGTGCTGTGGTTATTCGGTTTGTGTATCACACACCTGCAAAGGAAAAATGACCTGGTTTTATGGCAAACCCTTTCCCGCAGAAAACCCCCACAAATCTCCCTGGGAGAAGGGGAAAATAAAGAAAAAAAATTTGCTAGCTTGAGCTCTTACTACTTGGGTCAGTGGAGTCAAATCTGTTACTCCTTCCTCCAGTTCAAGTGAGATGTCCAAGTATAGCAATGATCCATATACAGCTCTGTCCCATTTTCAGCCCTGAAACTTATCTAGGTGACTTTACCAGAGATTTTTGGAATCTCAGATGTACAACCACCAGAGAAAGGAGAGTGTATTTCATCCCAAGTCACAGTAGGATGTGATTTCTTAGGTGACATCTCCAAGTATTTCTAGTGCTCAGCACAGCTGTTGACTGTGGTGCATCTGTGATATTTGTAAAAATGGGGAGTTCACTGCTCCCCCAAAGATGCACCTTTTCTTCCAGAATTTCTTCCCATGTTTTGGAAACTTTGGCACCAACCATCATTTTTGGGAAAAACACCTCAGACAAATCAGTCTGATCCTCAGAAGCCAGAGTATGACATTTACCTTCAGCTCAGAAAAAGGTGACATGAGTCATTGGTAAGGGATAAAAGAACTAAATCATCTCTACACACGTGGATTTTCCACGCAGCAGCCACACAACCCCAGTTTACAGTGCTGGAGCAGAGGGGCAGACTTGAAAAGAAAAGACAACGGGACAGTCTCACTTGCATGCAACACACGTCTGTTCTCAGTGTGCCCCAGCTCAGTCTTTGCTGTTCTTTCTTGTATTCTATTGGTGCTTACAGGGAGCTTCCCCCTGTAACACCTCAGCGTTTGGGAAGAATGAGGTAAATCAATGTGGCCCTTCACTTTACACTCCAAACCCAACCACCACTCCTGTCTGCAATTTTTTTCATTTTCAAAAATGGTTTCGTTATATCAATAATAATACTTCGGAACCTCAAACATACTATAAAACAAAAGCAGTTTATAACAAGTTGGGGAGGGATGTTTTATGAATCTGACTTAGATGCCTAATTCTTCCTCATTTCCTATAAATAACTCCACAGTTTTAAGCTTTATTAATCTTGAGTCCAATGAGAGATTAGGAGAACTGCAAACGCCAGCTCCTGAGACTTTAGATGTTATCTCCCATTAGCACATAGATATGTCCCAGCCCTACCATTTCAATTTTTGTAAGCATTCCCCGAAGGACAACTTCAGGAAAAGGCATTTCTCACTCCAAGAGATCACATATCAGACAATTTGTACAATATTAGACTGAATAACATGAGAAATGTTGAGTCAACCAACTGCAATACAATTTCTGGAGAGCAGCAGTTGATGGACTGTTAAGCAATTTATACAGAGAAAGGGATTTCCCATGCCAAGAGTAGAGAAACAAAAAATATGGCACCAAAGAAACACAAAACAGCCTTACCTCAGTGTGAACTGATCTTCTGTTGAGTTTTTAGCAACAGATACAAAGAAAGTCAAAATGTCACCTTGCTTGACAGTCTTTGGTGCATACTGGATGATAATATTACTATCCAATCTGATTTCAGTCAAAGAAGGGGCAGCATGTGTCTGGTAAAGGAAAACACTTCCAATCCTCTGCAAGGGAGGGCCCGACTCATCAATGTCATTGCGCCCCGGCCGGATCCCATTACTTTTCCTCACATCCTCCTTGGTGCATTCCCCTTTCTCATCTCCCGGTTGAATGGAGTAGTAAAGCTCCACGGGGCTCCCTTCAGACTTATCCGTTTGTTTCTTACGGCCAGCAACCACCGTGGGGGGGCTGAACCAGCTGGGCAGGAGCTCCAGCTGTGCCACGCACAGCCCCAGGTCCCCCTGGAGCCGGCAGCTGCCCCTGACCTCGCGCGTCTCTCGGAAGGCGAACACGCGCAGGCAGGGCAGCTGCTCCGTGCTGCTGTGGTCATCCCAGTCCCTGCCCACGACGTAGAACAGCACCTGCACTCGGGGCTTGCTCAGGTAAATTTTGTTGCTCATGATGAAGGCCTTGAGTTTCCAGTTAAAGGAGAACTTGTTAGTAGATCCAAAGGGATTTGAAGACAGCATGAGGTCCTGGGGCACTACTTGTTCGATGGAAAAAGGTCCGTAGCTGGCGTTTAACACAGGTGGACTCTTGGATTTGTAGATCAGAAAGGATTCCACTCGGGACTGCAAACTAGAGTTCCTCATAATATCCTGGTTGGCTTCTTTAAGAAAGAAGTAAACATCCGCATTGTGGATACGATAGGTCACAGGCAAGTAAGTTGGCAGTAAAGAAAATCTCTGTATACTCTCCAGGATCCCTCGACTCTCAGCCACTGTTGAAAGGAAAGGAGAGTTTTAAGAGATCAGATCTTCAAGTCATACTGTGACATAACCTGGCTGACTTCACTGAGGGGCTTGACAGTGCTGCAGTTGGTATTAGTGGCAATAAGCATCACGAGTCCATGCAGAGGGAGCCTAGGTAGATGATTTATCTAGTCAGCTCAGAAAACAGTGCTTTATGATACGTTCTGCATGACAGCTAGATTAAAAGAAGTAGCTTGTGCAGCTTTATGCATGCCAAAGGTCACATCTTCACTTGCAAAATACATTTATTATCAGAGAACAAAGTTACCCAGTCAGCAGCTGCAACCCCAGATCACTGCACAGGCACATTTTAAAAAGTCTGATCATTACAGCAAGCTCCACCTGTACAGGAAACCAATGCAATGATTTTACGTCAAATGCTGCAAATGGGCCACTCAGAGTTCATGTCAACCTTCTTTTCAGCACTCTCAAGCAATACATGGACTCTAAGTGGTTTCCTGCACAAGGTTGAATTTCTCTTTAAAAATAGTTAGCACAACAACCATTTACACAACAGCTCCTTTACATCACTCTGGTACTAAGGATTTCAAAAGGAGCTTTATTTGCATCCAATTTACAGTCCCTTCTGGTTCACTTTATCCATGAATAGAGAGGTTTTTCTGTAAATCACTATCAGGATTCATGCCACTGCTGTTGCCTAACCCTATATTGTCCCTTCATACAAGTGCATTATCTGTGGGCTGTACATCACTGCACATTGAAAGAACACTTTAAATGACACTGAGCCTCTCATACTGCAAGATACCTATTTTAACTGTGCCATGGAGTAATTACCTGAGGCAGGCTATCATGCTAAAGAATAAGCTCTGCATCCTTTCTAGGAACTGTCAGTGCCAAAGAACAAAGCCATACACAGTTAAAAAATACAGATGCAAACACGGTATCACCTTTCCTGTTTGAACATCCGACCTTTGTGCTCACATCTTCCACCCTAATTGTGAAATAAATTGCTTTTTTTCCCCCCATAGCAAATGCAAATCCTTACCCTTATTAAGAAAAGTGACAAAGGCTTACCACAGATGGCATTCAAAGACAACCCAGTTTCTCAAGCTCTAATTCACAAATGCATTAGTAGTCTTTATTTTTTTTTTTGGCATCTGACCTAAATATTTATTTGCTCATGAGTACTGTAGTGGTCTATACTGATGTCTGTTACGCCTGACCGTGAATCTACCATTTAGGTGCTGCAATCCACTTGTACTGCTGTTCTATGTTGAAAAAATAAGGATATTACTATTTATTTCCCCTTATCCCTTGTCTGTGTAGACTGCAAATGCAACAGACTTATCTTATAATGTAAGAGCATCACCTAAAATCTCAAGGCTGTGGTCTTGTCTAAGGTCTCCAGGAACTAACACAATGTAAAACAATAAACTGGAGGGGGGGGAAAAAAAAAGGAGCAAAAAATTTTCTAGATATAAGAGTAAAACCAGGTGGCTTCTAAAAGAGAAAATAAAAAACCCACAAAAAATACCAGAAAACCAGCAACAAACCAAAACACAAACTAACCCTGGACGAAGGTGGGAATCACTCGGAAGGACCCAATCTCAAAATGAAAGAGGTCAAGAAGAAAGCACTGCAGAATTTCATTATTTCAGAAACATAAAATATATAAAACTCCTCTTCCAAAAAACAATTACAATAAAACTTTTAAAAGTAAAGTTTAATTAATGTCTACTCAAATCCCAAAGAATTAGAAATAAAGTCTATCTGAAGAATCAGGAAAATGGCCCAAGCACATGTCAACATATGAGACTGTAAACTGCAACAGCAGTAAAAGCCTCAAGTCCTCTGATCCCCCTAGAGGTGGCAAATTCATCTTGGATCTTGTTTGAATTTAGAAAAGTCACACCCTGCTCATTTTTAATAAAGAGTAAATTGCAGAGGTTCTTTGCACACAAAAACACCTCAATTTTAGCCTCAGTCTTCTCAGCATTCAGCTCCCACTCTGTCTCTAGATACTCACTGAGAGCAAATGAAGTCTTTAAAGACCTTTTTCTAGATAATCCTCCAACAAAGATTTCTACCAGCTCTAAATGGCTTTGCTAGTACTTGCAAGGCTGGAGCTCTCCTATCCAGCCCCGAGGCAAAATCTGTTGAGTTGTTGCACTGCTCAGATCACCCAGCCCACAGCATCCTTCCTCCATCTAATGTCCCACTTATAAATTCCACACTCATTTCATACTTCACCCAACACCTTGGCAAAGCACCATTAAACACAGTGAGGCGTCAAAGCAGCAACTTCGAGAGGAAAAAAACTCAGGGTATTCAATTTATTCCCCTTATTTTGATTGCAGCTCCCTCCTTTGCGTTCCGCAGGGAGAAGTACATTATTTTTATATTAAAATTAACAGAGTGTTTCGCCTCATAATTTTTTAATCATTTATTTTAGTGCTTAATTATCTGAGGGATTAAAAACCTTCCCTCGGTATTCCCATCTCCACAGGACCACGTTCTTCAGATTTTGTAAATCAATGACTCTTCAAAATAAGAGAGCAAAACAAATGGAAAAGAAAAAAAAGAGAGAAGGTGAACTGCCTATTAAAATAGGAAACAATCTCACCAGATACAGTAGAGTTCATTGGTTTTTAAATTTTTGGGCAGTGGCAAACTGGTCCTCTCACTGTTGTCCTTCCCCTGCCATCAAGCTGTGAACGTGGACTGAATATGAACTGGCTTATGCTGGAAGCTGACAGCAGCTTTCCAAACAGCCAAAGGCCAAAAATTCAAACAATTTTAAACTTTTATCTGGGGAGAGTTATAATCAGCACAAACAGAAAAAAAAAAGTCTCAAAAACAACACTGAGCTCTGCAGTACCATCTGGATTTTGACCGTGAAAGTTTATTAGGGATTCTGAAGGATAGAAAATTAAAAACCACAACAACTATCAGCATCCTTAATTACAACCATGACTATTTTTGTAAAAATTATGCATATTTTTACAAAGGCAGAACTGCAGAAGATTACAATTTTGTGTGTTATTGTGCGAGACCCAGCCTAAAAGTGGTGTTTTAAAAATTGAAGTTAGATAATCCATCCTAAATATTACATTACATCTATACCATCATAATCAGAATTCCACTGGAATAACCCACCAGAATGAATAAGACAAGGATCACACAGTGACTCTCTTGGTTTAACTATGTCCAGCTAAACAAAGGATGGGTAACTGAAGTGCTGTTAAGGAAACAACATCAAGACTAAGAAATAAACAGTTAAATTCAAGAACTGCAATTTATCTTTACTGCACCACTGTATCTGAAGGCTTCTCTACGTGGAGATCTTGGCACCAGAATAACCAAGTGCAACAGAGCAGGGCATTCACCAGCCTTGCCGATTCTCTGTGGGGATGTTCAACGCAGAGTGGCACCAGATTAAACAAACGTGGAGGAGTTTAACCATAATCCATAGAGATCCTCTCAGTTTGGAGATGAGTGGCTGTGCATTGGCTGCAAGGACAGTCCACCTTAGGATGAAACATTGCAGGGAAAACCCAGATTCTTGCAGAGGAGCACAGCAAGTGATGCCTCACAGCACTGCTGGGTTGAGGGGCTGATCCTCAGCCAGAGGGAGCTGCTTCACCAAGCTCTGGTGAAAACAACCTCCTGCAACTGCAGAGTGCTGTTTACAGCATTCTGGTTTCAGGAGATGAACCCCAACAGCGTGAAGGAAACCAATAAAATCTGATTTTGATGCTGTGCTTATGCCAGGAGATATTATTTCTCAATCCCTTGCAACTCTGACTGTATCTGACCCCTCATGCTGAGAAGAGTTTGCTGAGGATTTCAATCAGTGGCCACCTGGGACGAGATGTTGTAATAGGATGGTTTTCTTCCCTCTCTCCTTAGTAAATCTTCCTCTGCCTGATGCTGTTTAAAAAATACTTGCCATCGACGGAAGAAACAAATGATTTGTAGGTCAGTGAATCTGAAAACATCTGAGAAAAAGGCAGCTTATCAGTCTCCTCCTGCACAGCCACAGTTTGTGCATGTGATATATCCCTCAACATGACATTTGTAAACTTGCAGCATTTGCCTTTCACAAAGTCATGCCACTTTCTTCATTAAGCTATTAATTTTGTACTGCAGCCTGGCTAAAAATCTTCAATCTTTATTTCTCTAGTATCATGTAACAGCAGCTTTCAGTCAGTGACACTGACTGAAAAACACTCTTCATAGCTCAGTTTTACTGCAGAGTTATTGACCGTGGCTTCAGAAAATTGAAGAAATCTGCCAGACCACTAACTTCATTCTATATTGCCAGATTACTGGGATTTCAGCCCTAAGAGTTACTTTATTTTTAACACTGTTCAATCCATAATCATCTAGCATTCATGAGATATAAAACTCTTCCAATCAATTATATAATGCTACTATTAAAAAAAAAGAAAACTAAATTGTCTTTTTCTTGTAGATTGAAGGGAACAACTTCTTAGAAAAATTGCCTTACCAGCTGCAAGCTCAGGCTGGTAATGCAATAGATGAAATTTGTTGCTGCATCTTGGGGATTGAGATAAGTGGTTCTTTTCAGTCAGGCCAGAAATTTTACCTTTTTAGTTAGTTTCAGCTGCTCTCCTTGAATCTTCAGAACACTTCTGCTCTTTTAGGTTTGCTATGAATTGAAATAATTTTAGCCAAAATATCTAGAAAAAAATCTGCTAGCGTGTTACATTTTCAGCTCTGGAAAGTAATGTCACAGGAGATGTCTGTTCCAATAAAACTTCATGTTCACTTTTGAAAAATTAAGATATTTCTGTCCTATCCTAGTTAAGTGTCTGAATCTGCTAATGCTCAAAAGTGAGGCATTTTAAAGCTAAGCTATAAACAGAGTGAATCCCTGCCACACCATTAAAGAACAGTTTCCAAAAAAACCTCCTGCTTTTGGTAACAAACACCATCGTTCTAAAGGGCGAGTACCCAGAGAACAGTGATAAGGCCAAATCCATGTGTCACAACTAGGAAAGCAAAAATAGAACCCTGGAACCCAAGAGTCATGCACTTATATCTAACAAATTAAAAAGAAAAATGGCTTCAAGGCCCAAAAATCACCAATTTCTTTTTTAGCCTTCTCCTTATTAGCATTTCAGACTGCTCTGCCTGCTTCACTTTATAGCATTTCCTGTGAATGTTTCATCCTTGGGAAATTATCATTCTTTTCCAAGAGCAATGCTGTTCCCAACCTGCCAACTTCTCCCTTTTCCCCAAGTTATTACAACTCTCATTCCAGTTCTGCATCTGTGCAGAACTTGTTGCAAAGCAAGGGAAAGACTATGTGAACATCAAGCACGTGGATTACATTGAAGAACTCCTTGGTCAAAAGGTGACTCCTCATTTCTTGTAAGAGAATTTTAAAGAAGTTGGGGTATTGTTAAAGAGTGCAACATACACTCAACAACAGCAGAAGCTGAATAAGGAAAATTGAACATCACAAAGATGCAGACCAATCATTTGTACCGTCATTTCTAAGAGGACTGCACACTTGCAAAGCTTTCTTTTCGTGAAAGCCATCAAGCGTTGCTACTGCAGTGAGAAACAAAACTTTTAAGTGTTGTCATGAAAAGAAGAAAGTACTCTGAACCGAGATGCTTAAACTTCATGAGGATTTGCCTGGTCAGAAAGACAAGTCAGTTATTGATGTGTTGAAGCAGAGGCCTTTGCAAGAGGCAATGTTAGCACATCTGAACCACTTTTGCTTCTGTGTTGTCAATCCTGCTAGATGTCTCCTCTTGAGCAATCCTCTTGTCCATCTTGCACTTTCTCTATTACCTCCACAAAGAAGCTTCCATGACCCAAGCGGAAAAGGAAGAAAATGAAATGCAGTTTGAAATTCATGCCAGAGGGGTCTCCAAATACACTGCTGACTCACAAAACAAGAAATCCATCTGCAGAGTGATCTTCAATTAAGTCATCTCCTCCATCTTTATTAATGTACAATTCATCTCACCTCAAAAAAATTACCACTCAAGGGTTTTGAGGACTCTGGTTCAAGCTTTTGATTTTACCTAAAAAGTAAATCTGGAGTGTAGACTTTGTACCTACTATCACTGTATCCCTGAGCAAGTACACCCTGTCAAATGTGTGGGATTGGACCATTCCATTGCTGTGACCATGACTGTCTTATTTATGCTATTTATGTTATTTACTGGGATACTACTAGACCACAATGACTTATCATTTCGTTCCCCCACCAATGTCTTCCACACAGGAGCTCAAAGTTTGATTTTACAGAAAAATATAAACGCTATAAACATTCAGGGAAAGGTTTTCTGGTAAAGGAGCTCTCGCTTCACCAGGGAAAGCAACCAGCAGCACAGAAACAACCCTCAGTCTTTAACATGAGCCAACTACCTGATGCTTCAGAAGCAGGGCAATAAACTAAAACCAAAATGAATGCATCATTTTCACAAGCCTGCCCATCAGGAGCTCCTTGTGGGCTGTCCTAAAATGATAATCCTGGAAGTTTAATCACAACATCAAAGGATTTCCATGGCTCCATGCCTGGAGTGAGAGCAGGCACCTGACCTTGACATGCACAACCTTCTCTGTGTGACTCCAAGGATCAGGAAAGGTCATGCACTCGTCCAGCACTCCTCACTCTTTGGCTCTGTTATTTGGCTCGATGGGTTTGTAAGTGCTCATCCTTGCTGCACTCACAGACACAGACTGCACTCCCAGCTGCTGTATCAATCCAGGAATTCCAACTGCTTTCATGGGCCTGATTAACAGTCAGATAAGGTCTTTTTGACAGCAGCACTGTAGTCTGATGACACAATATTTTCTTTGAATATCCCATTTTACTAAAGTTTGAAGAAACTTTTGTAAATTAATCATTGATGTTAGAACAGATGACACCTCATCATTCATTAGGAGAGAGATGAACAATCCTGAAGTTGTTTTATTATTCACATTGACAGACAGATAAAGAAATCATTTACATAAAAGGGCCTCAGAGGAGCACATACACCTCTACATTTACCAAGTGATACAAAAATGATCAGAGGAAGATCATATAACAAAGTTCCCACCTGAAAAGGCAGCAAAGTAATAATTACAGAGAAAAGTATTTAGATAAAGGGATATGACACTGTTTCACAGAATGATGTCAGCCTGAACATGAAAGGGCAAAGCAGTGATGGGCACCACAAAGTTGCAAGTGAGAAAAATCAGAAAAGAAAAGGGGGAAAAAAAGCAAACAAAAAACCAAACCAAACCCACAGCTACGTTAAGTACTGGGGGATAGGGAAAGAGCAGCAGAGGAAAATTTTTCTGACACTCCAGACACAGAACATCAGTAACCACAGAGGGCTGTCCCCTGTCCATCAGCTGCATGGGATTCAGGGAGGAAAAGGTACCAGGCATAAGATGCATCACTCCCTCAGGTGTGTCACTGCTTACAGCAAGCAGTGAGCTTTCATCACTCACTGGCCCTCCTGTCACACACCAGTGCTTGGCCTTTTCTACAGTCTTGATCCTTTTATTTAATGAACCATAAAAGGAGAGCCTCTCTTTAATGAAAGCAGCACTAGGATCTGTGTGATCCACTTAAGGCTCAAGACACTCTAATGGTGAAAAAGCTAAGAGACAAGAGCTTCTGCGTCCAACACTGAAATATTTGAGGCTTTCAACAGTAATAGCTGGTGTCTCCATTTCTGTCCTCCTCCCTTATGTCTCTACTTGCAGAGAAAGAAAGAAATGAAGATTTCAAAGATTTAAAGAGCAAATCAAAATCAAACACAAGCAAACAAAACAAACAAAAACCCCACAAACTTAGAAAGCTGAAGTACTTGCCAGGAATATTAAACACTATTTCTTAGTGCAATTATAACTGGGAACCAATAAAAAGAAAAGGCTGAGTAGCAGGAGAGTGCAGAGTGACAACAGTACAGCATCAATTGTCAAATTCCTCATGACAGAGACAGAAATACAGGACTGTGCAAGGAACAGCCTTATACTGTTTAAACAGACTCTATTCAGACAATCAGAAGTTAATCAGATTCTGCCCGAAATATCTGCAAAATTCCCTCTTCATTTTCTGCAAGGATTCCAGGGGCTGTGCAGAGGCTGCTGCTCTGCTACCAGGCCATTATTGATGGGTGGTGGGGGAAACCCAGAATTCAAGGCATGAAATGAACATCTGAGTCAGCAAAAGGATTAGACCAGTTCCTGCTGCTGACCTTCTATGAGACAAGCCATGTCTGTGCACCCCAATCCAATTCCACTGGTTTGTGAACGGCACAGAAGTGTTTGTGGCTGCTGGCTGAGCAATCTTCCCCCTCAGAGTATGGGGGTTTTTAATTCATTTTAATTTTGTTAATCCATATCATGCCTTTACATCTTGCTGTAGGCTCTGTGCCTAATACTGAATTTGTACAACCAACAATTACAATATTGATCTTCAATGGCTACATTCACTAACAAGATTAAAAAAAAAGAAAATCTTTTAAAGTCATATTCAAATAACACCACAGTGCTGGTATGTGCAGAAAATTTCCAGGAATTTCAATAAACCCAGTAATATTTCACTAAATACATATCCATTTTACATTCATTAAAGAAAGTACAGCTTAAAAATATTTGAGTGTGTTCTCAGAAGGAACTGAAGATAGTCACAGGTACCTCTTCAGGTTCCTTTTATCCCTGAAGAGTCTGGAAACTGGAGGGCACCACAGAAGACAGATACACACATAAAAACACTTACAAGAAAAAAAAAATCTCATTTTGACAGATTGGGACACAGCCGCAGCTCATTAATGCTGCTCCTTGCATATTTCTGTCTTTCATTATGGTCTCTGTATAGACACACTATGGGAATGCATAGTGTCCTTAATCCATAGGTTCCTCCTGCTCAGAAGGTTCAGGAAACAAAGCTTTAATTCCTGCCCCAAAAAGCTGTTCTAAAATAACACGTACAGTTCAAATCTGTCAGCAGCCACTAAGATACCTCACCAACCTTCCCCAAATACAAAGGCTACACTCATTAAGGGAGATGAGTAAGATCCTTCTTGACATGTTCTTATTAGCTTCTGAATCACTAGGTCTTCATCCTTCCCATGAAGTTTTCCTTTGCTACAAGGTAACCTGACACATTCCCGATCCTTTTGATCTGCTTGCCAACTAAGGTCTCTCAGAAAAAAGACTTTGCCTGAAAAAAAAAAGCACCCAAACACCAGAAGAAAAATCAGGCAGTTTTGAAGTCTTATTCTGACCACTGAACGACATCAAACTTCTGGCAGGTGCTCAGCTACCTCTGATACCACCAAGCATGGTATCTTGTCTGTCTCTAACTGCCATGGACTAAAAATGAATATGCACTTTTCCTAGAGAAACTTTTGCAGAGCTAAGGCAGCTGTGCATGCAGTAGCTGCATCTCAGGTGATTTATCATCCCCAGGATAATTCACTTCCAAATCACAACGGAGCAAGAAGCTATCCAGTCTAAAACTTGCTGCCCAATTGCTCTTTTCTTCTCGTTTTGCTTCCTCCTTTTCTTCCCAGTTCCAAAACCAAGCTCACCCCACAAGACAAATTGTGTGGTCATCTCTTCATTCAGGGGAGATGGATTAGCTCATCTAGATTGGCAGAATTAATGTACTTTTTCTGTTGCCTCTTTAGAAACATATTTTACAGATACATGGTGCATTCCTGTATCTTTAAGATTAACTTTCTTCTTGTTCTGAAAATAAACCAGCGTGCTGCGCGCTCAATTGTTTCAAAAGTGTAATAGAGAGAAAAGTCAAGAGGATTGACATCGCCATTTACAGTTCCATAATATTTTGTTTCAATATCCCAGCCTAACTCAAAGGTCACAAACTCCCAAATTTATTCAGTGTTCATTTAACTAAGTCTAGGGAAAGGTCTTTGCTCATGCAAATCTACAAAATCTCATTCAGAAAATTATCCTACCTGTTCAAACCAAACCTGTTCAAATCCCTCTCATACCTATTTAAAAGTGGTCTCTAGATAAGCTGATGCTGATAGATTTGCTGCAGTTCTCAACATTCCATAAACACCAAAAAAGAGATTCCGCATGACAAAGTCTCCAGTGTATTCCTTGGCATTTTTTTGGGAGTCTCTTCTACAAGTTTTGAAACAGTTTCACATCTCCTTACAGATTCTAAAGGTCATATTAAAATATAACTCAGAAAAAGACCTTGTTTTCCTGAGCCCAGCTAGGAACTGGACAGCTGGATTCCCATGTCATGTTTTCCAGCCCCAGTGTCCATGGATCTCGAGGCTCTTTTCCTCTCTCCACAGAGACTCTCACCCTAATGACATCGTGTGGCTAGGGCTGAGGTCCCCATCACCATGGTTGTTCCAGCTTGGAAAGAGGTAGGAGCAGCAATGTTGGGGCCTTGCTGGAATCACCTTGGCATGCCTTTTCCAGCTCCAGTGTTCCTGCAGCTCTAGGCTCTTTTACTCTCAGAACCCTAAACCTGTGCCAGTAAAATCCAGAGGGCATGAACTCACAAACTTATCCAGGGTTCATTTTACTAAATCTAGGGAAAGTTCTTTGGTCGTGCAGATCTCCAAAACCTTATCCAGAAAATTATTCTACCTTTTCAAATTATCCTCGTTCTTTCCCAAGCCTATTTAAAAGTGGTCTCTAGGTAAGCTTATTCTGATAGATTTGCTGCAGTTCTCAACACTCAAACACCAAAAAAGAGATTCCACCTGACAAAGCCTCCAATGTTTTCCTTGTCACTTCCTTGGGAGTTTGCTCTGTCAGTTTTGAGCCTGTTTCACACCACCTCACAGATTGTAATGGTTGTATTAGCATCTACCTCATCTAAATACCTTGTTTTCCTAAAGGCTGACTTGAAACTGGAATGTTGTACGTGGGTGTCAGGGACAGAATCTCCCGAGGTGGATGCCATTACACATGGAGCTGACTTCTCTGGCAATTTAATTGCAGGAACATTCCTCCTGGAGAATGTGGAGAATTTTTGAAGTTCAGCAGCACTAAGAACTGCAGGGGAGCTGTACAAGGACCACTGAGAGCTCAAGATTATTTTCCCCTACTCTGCAATTATCTTTGATACTTAAAAATCCCTGCTCTTTGGACATGAATAGTTTTGCATTCTAGTCCCACTGAGCAGCTTTCAACAGCAGATTTCAGAAGCACAGGTAAAAAAACATACAATGGAAAGCCCAGCAACAATTTTTGTACATATAAAACAAATTACAAATACACTTTCTGCCAAGCAGGTCTTCACACTTACAAAGAGCACGAATTCAAGTCTCTGTCACAGCCAGCTCTTAAGGCTGGTTCTCTGCACATTCCAAACTATTATCCTCATGAAAGTCTCAGTGCATATTTGCATGTGTGAATCCATATGCACATTTGAAATAGTTTAATTCATATTTAGCATCCCTGCTTGTGTGCAGTTAAGCACAAATCCTACTGCAAGCAAACATATTAAGTTGTGTATATTAAGTCTGTACCAAATTGACTCTACAATTGTATAATTGACTGATGCTTCACATCACTGCTAGTAAATAACAGATTAAAAGATGAAGTTCTCTAATTGAATGTCTCCAGAATAAAGAGCAGTATCTATGAGGTAGAGCAAGACAGATGGTAGGATTTGTCTGCAAGCAGAAAACCAGCAGAAAGGCATTACCCCATTTAAGTTCCATTTGAAATGTGCACTGGCCACTGCATTCTATCCAGCAGGGTTAATTTACAGAACTGGTGCTGCAGTTTCACCTGTTCTACTCTAAATCTGTGTGAGTAACTGATTTTTCAGCTGCCCAGCTAAACTAATCAAAACTGAAACACAATTCTCTCAGGTCAATCCAAAGTCAAATACCTTTCTGCACCCCATCACTACAAAAGGGCAGGGACAAAACCCTAATAAAACCATAAGAAAGGATAATGTTACCCTTTAAAAAGAAAATAATTAAAGCCTCCAATCTTTCTGTTCAAATTCCATCCTACTTTTTGAATATTACTTTCACAGGAAAGTTATTCTACATTTCCATTTTAATCCACAGCCTTCCTACTAAACTGTCATGTATAAGAGCTACTGAAATTTATTTTTTTTTAAGTTAGTACATTCATAATAAAGGCAGGTCCTATAAAGTTTGACATTGCTTTCCTGTGAATGGATATTCTTGAACAAACTAGCTACCTTTCATTGTCCTCGCTGGAAAATCATCAAATCACCATATATATGGAATAAAGAGTTGAGCAAATATTTCTATGCTTAGTTATTCTGATCCACAAATCACTACCAACTGTTGTTTTATTACGTAACAAAGATAAGGATTAAACCTGTATTTGGAAGACGACAAATATATAATTAAGACCAAACAGAAAAGTACTGATTACTTAGTCTAATTTATCTTGCCATCTCTTGTTTTACAAATTAAGATAAGCTTCTTTACACATCTATGCATGCAGTCTACAAGTACTTAAGACCCCTTTCCGTGTCCCTGAAAAATGCTTTGACTTGATCAAACAAATCACAAAATGCACAGACATTTACTGCCTGGCACTTTAGGAAATACCCAGGAATAAATCAACCAAGACAAACCACTGAAAGAGAAGGAAAGCAAAAGCATTAAAATGACGTATTAAAAGTGTTCTGCCAAATCACATATGGTTCACAGAGCTGCCACATATAAAATTTAAGACTTGAGCGCTTTAAATTGTACAAATAGCAAGAAGCGTTACTGATCTCAAAGTCCCCGAAAGTGAAGATCTCCACATATTTTCAGTTGTTTTGATACCTGACTACTGCACCTGAAGAAGGAAGCCAGATCAGATTCACTGGTAATATCTTGGGAGGCAAGACTCGTAATAGGTGAAAAACCTCATCATAAAGTACAGAAAGAAGAGAAACTTTTGCAATGAAAAGGTTCATCAGATAAATTGCACAAAGTGCCCCCTGGGAATTAACAAAGCAAGCAGATTGTGTGCTAACAAAGCCATAGAGGTGGTGCTTTCAGGGTGATAAGTCTCTGCTGCCTGTACACACAGCTCCTTCCTCAGCAGAAAAGACTAAATTCTGCCTAGTTGCTACTACAAGCTAAAAAAATAAATATTTAATACGTGGAGTATTCAAGCCATGTTTTTATTAGCATGTTCCTGCCTGTTGCTCCCCTAACTCCCCTGAAAGTCTGCTATTACCTTGTGTTGTGACCACATGAGGACCTACAGCTCAATTCTGCAGAGCAGCTGGACAATGTGCAGGGAAACGCCTGTGACTACCATCACCAGCACTCCCTTCTTCCTGCTCCACGCAGGTGTTTCTAACACGGTGTGAAACAAAACCCTTCGCTCCCACGGTAGCTAAAGATTTCAGGTCAGTTTACCTACACACTTTTTGTATCGTCAAAGGACTATTCTCTCCCTACTTTGTAAAAAGATGAAGTGTTTCCTCAGTGGAGCACAATGGGATCTCTGCTTAGGAACACGTAATTCCATAGGCTGGATAACCAAAGGCAGCAATATATCACCTCTTTTTCAAAGATTCAAAACCAGTCAACAACCACCTTTGTTCATGCAGAAATATCCTTTAGGGCTTACGACCTCTGGTTTCTTTCAGTCCCTTTAAAGGTCATGGTCTGACATTTCAGGAGTGTTAGAAGTCATTGTCTACCCCTCTATGCGCACATCCCTGCTCAAGTGTTACTCCCTTCTAGTCACAAGGCTCAAGGCCACAAATTACTCCTTTGTAAGAAGCCTAGATGTGGTAACTACACTTGGAGACTGGAAACAAGTCAAGGCAGTTCAGTCAAAATAATGCTGAGTAGAAAGGGGTTATGCATAAAACCAGCACTCCACAGGAAACATAAAATCAAAATAGAAGACGTACATTTTTTTTATCCCTTTTTGGGTCAAAAAAATCAAACAAAAGATGAAGTCAGTCTCATTCATAGACCAAAGTTGTTCAGCTTTTTCTATAATGGCGAGTGAGATATTATCAGTTATTAACAATGTTTCATTTTAGATGGAATTCTTTTCTCTCTACTAAAACATAACCCACGAAAAAAAATACCCAATCCACTTACTTTCTTTAAAAACAGGACTTGCAGGTTTTCTGTAACATATTGTCCTTTCATAGCTATTGTAACAGCTGAGTGAGGTAGCCAGGTAGCAGGAGCTGCTCCTTAAATGAAGGAGGACTGAGGGAGGAACTCTATATTTAATTAGGACCCACACCAGGGGACGGAATGGCTGATTGCATGACTTAGTAAAACCCCAAGGCTGCTGTAAGTTAAATCAGTTTGTGAGAGCCATCTATAGCTTTTATGCTCTTCAGTGCTCAGAATACCACGTCCCCCAGTAGTGTTTTCCTGACATCACTGCCTGCCTGAAGTTATTAATCAGAACATTTCCTGTGAGAAAATTCACTGGAAGCATCCACCTCCTCACTGACACACTCTGATAGAACTGAGCAGCCACAGCCACCACGAAGTCAAGCAGTCACTTGACCAAGTTCTTCTGAAAGTATTTTCAGAGTCTTATCAGGGAATAGTTAAGAGTTGCAGGGGGTTTATTGCTTTTTATATTTTGATTGAAGGAAAAATTGCAGAAAGGTTGTTCTCTGAAAATTTCTGCAGCGGTAATTAGGGAGTGTTTCAAATATGTTGACAATTATCTTAACTGGTGTGCAGGCTGATTGAGACCTTAGCAGGAAAGGTTTCACATTACTTAAGCGGGGGTGTGGGATGAAGAAAGAAATAAAGACCAAAAATTCTCATAAGCTTGCTAAGAGGAAGAGTACCAGAGGAAGTATTGGACAAGATGATGAAGCAACAACTCTCCAAGTATTTGAAGAGAATAAACTCTTTGAAGAATGGTTTCAGCTGTAGCTCACTAAATCTCACTAAGTGCTAGAATAATTATGATTTTCAGATGTCTCTACTATGATTTCATTAGATCATTCTGAAAATTGAAAAAAAATGTGGTCTTATATATAAGAGCTGCAATACCTTCCTCAAGAAAATCGAAGAAATTTAATCTCAAACCAAATCTACAAGTTTTGGGGTTTTTTTTAATCTCAGACCTCAAACTATGTCCAAACACAGTCAAGATCCAGAAACAAACAACCTCTCTTTGCTTCAGCCTTAACTAGGATGGTCTCTTGGCATTAGTATTCTGCATTCATGAGAAATCAGTGAGCTAAAAGAAAACAATATCTGAAGACCAAGAATCTAAGCAAAACTACAAACCGTGAGGACTTTGTTTCATGGATAGCGTCTCTCGACCAAAATACAGCTCAAGTCACATCATTGCTTTGAGTACTAAAGATTTTCAGCCTTTTAGAGTGCAGATCAATTTGCTCATCATTGTACTACCGTGAGATTAAATTTAAGTAAAGCTGTTATCCTCTGTTCATTAGCCTATATGGAGGCTAAGTCAATACAGAGGTCACATACAGCCTACTCAAAAGTATACCATAGCACTCACCAAATACAGGGGTGGAAATGATCCTGTCAAGAGCAGAGCAGCACTTACTAATGCAGAGCACACATTTCTGTCTGACAGTAAAACTGAATGAAAAGAACTAAAGGAGGTAAATGTATTGCAATTAGGGGAAAGAATAATAAATGTCCTCCTTATATTATTTTAATACTCTTCTGAAAACTTTATATCACTCAATTCAGCAAGAAATTTCAAAAGGCTGTTGGAATTTTGACTTTTCTTGACAGCACTACTTTCCTGATCAGGGTGTGAGCATTAACTGGTAACTACTCCCATTCGTATGAATAATGTCCATTTGAAAGTTTCAGCTGCAGTGTAACACCCAATTTGAATTGCAGTCTGTGAAAAGAGTAGATTCAGCACATCTCATTTAAGTGCTTATCTAAACTGGAGGCAGCCACACAATATAATTTAGTGTATACAGCACTTTGCTAATAGAGAAACTATGCACTGAGGAGCTTTTACTCAGAAGGTTTCTTTAGCTTGGAATCTGAACACTTAATACAGCAGAAGAATTTAATTTTCTGGGGCATAGGTTCTCACTGACACAGGTGCTCTTACAGGAGAATTTACAGTGTCCATTATCTTCAAATAGGAAGCACAAGAGGTGATCATGCAAGAAAAGACGTCATAAAAGACTTCACTTAATCTGAGATTTGTGGGAGTAGGGCTCCAGTTTAAACATCAAAAGCTAAGTTCAAAGTCCTACTGAAACAGGATCTGCAGGTGATAGTGTGTAACTCCAGGAGCTGCCCTGCCCACTTAGACAAATCCTGACCAGAATTCTTACCCAGTCATTACACAGCACCATTTATCTTGCTTAGTGTCTCTGAGTAATGGAGAGGACACGGACATTGACAGACTACGGAAGATTCATTACCTCGGCCACTGAGGAGGGGAGGAAAGAACAAACACAACAGTTTTCACTTTGCGTTGACAGAACGGCAGGGGAATAAGTAAAACATGATCAATACACCCCTGGGAATACCTGGCAGTCGGTGTGCTGAGAAATAAGCACACATTTTGCCTGAGGCTGGAAGTGCAGTTTTTAATTGGGATCGGGTTGTGGCCACCATGCTGACAGAGCAGGGAACTCCCGGAGCCCCTGCCTTGTGAGTAGATGCCACTTGAGAAGTGAGGGACCAGTCTCTTCTGATTTCTTCACAGTTCAGTGGCATTTTGCTCTCTTTTGGGCACAAAGAACCTTTCAACTCCCAGCATGGGGATGAAGTGTGTCAGACTGATGCAAACCCTCGCTTAACCCCAGGGGCACACATGTCACAGGCAATCAACATAAAACTCCCCATGACAAGCTCAGCAGTAGGTTTCACCTTTTGGAACAGGAGCATGAGTCAGGGCTCTCTGTGATACATTTCTCAGGAGGCCTTCAATCATCGTTGGGGATGTGCCTGTTTCTAAACAGTTCAAAGCTGTCACTTTCCATCTGTTGTTTTATGATAGGAAGACTCATCAAGATACAAACAATACAACAAATGAAGACAGTCTCTGTGGCCAGGTTGGATGGGGCTCTGAGCAACCTGGTCTAGTGGAAGGTGTCCCTGCCCACGGCAGGGAGGATGGAATGAGATGATCTTTGAGATCCCTTCCAATCCAAACCATTCCATGATTCTGTGACACCACAACAGAATAGGCACCTCAGGGTAAGGCATGGTCAGTGCCAGCTGCACTGATCTGCACGTAATGGGAGTATACAGAACATTTACAAACACATGCAATCACTGAAGCAAGAGAAACATCCAGGTTTAAAAAGGAATACTAAAACCCAAAAGCTAACCTAGCTCCCAGACGTCATACTTGGAAGTATCATCCTTACAGCAGTAGATGCAGTGTTGACGATAAGTAACCTCGGACTTTAATGATCCACAAAGTAAAGAAGCTCCTGAATGCTGGTAAATGCCAACCTGGTTGGGGATACTCACTCTGGCTGCTTGAAACAGGACAAATTACTGCGTTAGCTGTGGGAAGGGCTTAGGAAGTTTGGGTCCCTGTCACAGATTGTGCTGTTGCTAGCACTCTGCCGTGGAAACCAGGGCTAATTAACAAAGAAAGCAAGAACTGGATCATATTTAAAGATATACAGGTAGATAAATATACTTTCTACCTGCTGGATAAACTCCAGAGATAAAAGGAATAAAAACCCACCATAAGCCAGCATGCAGTGGCGCTGTCAAAGGTGCTCTGAGTTCATTATCACCTCCAAAGGACAGTCCTCCTGTTGTGCTTCAGCCCTGAACGTAGCACGGGGAGATTTCAAAGCAGGTTACATAAAACGTTTTCTTGGCAAAGATCCATGGTTTTATCCTCTGAACCATCTTTTATGTTATGTTTGGTTTCATTGTACCATTCTGATTCTAACAATACCATGGATAATAAATGAATATGTTTCACAACTTGGTAAGATAGCCGAAATGCCACTACCTACCTAATGAGCCTTATAATTGAGTTGTAATGAATTTTATATAGTGCTGTGGAACTTGAATGATGCAAGAGACACGGGGAAGATATTTAAGAGGGAAGAGTTCTAACACAGTTTTCAAAAGAAGGGATAAAAATAATCACTAGTTTACTCATACAGTTGTTACTCCTGACAGCACTCAATTTCAGCCAATGTGATCACTCATGGGAGTAAATTTGTCATGGAAATAAGGCTGCCGAAATAAGGCCTGGGAGGGAAAGGTGATGATATTTAGAAAGCTTTTCTTTCTGCAGTATCTAGCTAAAACTGTGTAATGCTTTCCTGTGAAGAAGTGGTTTACTCTAACATGACATGAAAGCCTGAGAGTTCTGAAAAAACTAATATCCACTTTTAAAAATGTTTTATACTGATCATGATTTGAGCATAAAAGCGAGAAAAGTCTCTATTCTTTTGCTTGTTTTCTCTCTCTATTTGATGAACATTACTTCATTTGGATTTCAACTGAAAGAGCAATTAAAAATGAAATTAGGTCAATAAAATCAAAGAAATACTTTAGATCTCCTAACTCACTGATAAACTTTTAAAAAAGTGGAAGATGACAACTAACAAATAACAGGCTTTCACACATTCCTTGAAGTAAAACACAGGAAATTCAAACACCTGACAGCACTTGTGAGTTTCCAGAATATTCTGAAATACATTAAAAATTAAATATAAATAGAAAGAAACAAATAAACAACCTCCCATTTTTCATGACGTTTTGCCCAACAAGTACCTATAGTCATTTTCCAAAAGAAATGGTATCAAGACAAGATATTCAGCTTCTAAAGATTCATAGCTACAGACACATCTCCAAGAAAACAGTTTGTATCTGAATACCTTTTGAAAACATTTGAAAGCTTTGAGCTTTCTGTATAATGTTTCCTGCATTAAAACTGTGTGGCTACAAGAGCTGAACAGAAACCAGTAACTTCATAGGCGTTTGCATCAATTCCTTACTTGGGTTTACACTGCCATGGGAGTTTCATATTATCCAATGATTTCAAAGAAAAACTGGATGAAACTCTATTTTATCCAATCATGTGTGTTTTTGACACATGCAATCAAAAAAATACAGCCTGATCCAAATCTCCACGCAGCCAATTACACAGGGCTCCAAAGGCCTTCATCATCTTGAGATCAGCTTATTTGTCTAGATTTTGGGCCATGATACAACAACTGACTGTCACAGAAGTGCTCTCTGTATTCACTACTTTACAGAGGAGTTCCGTGGTGCCCAGCTGTGGCATCACTCAGAATCCCATAGCCCTGCTGATCCAGGAATAAGAGAGGCAAACCCAGTAGTTGTTATGACAGGCATGCTCTGAGCTCTGCTGGGATTGCACCTGAAATAAAGGCTTTGTGTTTCGGGTTTTTTCCTAAGGAAAGACTTGTGCCTTACTGCCAGCAAAATATTCAAATATTGGGATCAGGTAATCAAGTGACTTCCACATACCTCAAGTTTCCCAGTACACCTGCTAAACTAAACCCAAAACCTTCCCCCTGACATTACCTGTTCTGATAAGAAGTTCCATGTCTGCAGTTTATGAATAGAATACCACTGGCTTTACTCCACTCACCCATTTTTTACAAGCCCAGTGCTTGTACAACCTGGCAGCTTTTTAGCTCAATCATATAAATGTCTTAATACCCTGCATTGATCTGGAATCAACACAGTTGCCAACACATGGATAAAAAGCATCTGGAGAATTTGTTGGTTGTTATTTCAAGCTGTTTATTATTCCTCGAGGACTCATATGAACACTCAGAACTATCATGCCTGCATTAATACTGCTCTCCTACACCTCTGGGTACAGTAACACTGTACATTAAAGATGCTTTAGAAAATTGTTTGCGAGTTGATATTGCACTGGGATTTCTCTGTACAGGCTGCAGCTTTGCACTAAATAAATACTGGAAAACGGCTTACTGTGGAAGCAGGCAGTTTGAACTCCTCAGGCTGGCTGGCCTTTGGAACACAGTTAAGAAAAAAACCAAAGCACTGATATTTACCAAGTTAGACTTTAAATCTTGGATTTGGCAGACCTGTGATTAATAGAGACTCAAGGAGCATTTGTAATGCTGTGCTGGCAGACTAGCACTGGAAAACAATCCTTCACAGGCAAGGGAAGAGCATTTTGTGAGCTGGTCTTGTTGCCCATATGGAAGCAGAGATCCTCATTTTTATCACAATGGTGCAGTATGACAAAGGAGTATGAAAAAAAGCTACCACAAAGAAAGTGAGGAAAATGAGATGCAAACATCAGAGGGAAAGTGGGAGAGAGAGTATCTGAAAACTTGCTGAACTACCTCCAATCTAGTGGCAAATCATCAGCCACTATCATACAAGTAAGTTTAAGTCATGCAATCATGCAGGAAGAAAAATCCTATTAAGTGGAACAGGTCCTGTTGCCATTAGGAAAAACAGGAGCAAAGGTGAGAGCAATGAGGAATCAAAAGGTCCAAATGCAGACATACAAAACTGTAATAATTCCATTTTTACCACTGAAAATTGTTTCATGCTGAAATGGGGCTATAAGGCAACTCTATTGCACCAGTTTTTCAAGACAAATCAGTACCACCATAAAGCAGGCTGCATTCTGTGTAGAAGTATTGAGTACTACACAAACTTGAATAACTGCAACCTTACAGCTCTGCTGAGATATTTATATGATGGATATAAATTTCCACGTGTGACCCGACTAAGCAAAAAAATCTGTTCCCCTTGGTCAAGAGAGTATTCAGTGACACATTTTAAGTCCAAACCCTCTGTCTCAATAGGCTTACACTCCTCCAGGTTGGACATCAGGAGGAATTTCTTCATTGAAAGGGTTGTCAAGCACTGAGCAGGCAGCCCAGGGAGGTGGTGGAGTCACCATCCCTGGAAGTGTTTAGGGAAAGACTGGACACAGGACTCAGTGCTATGCTCTAGTTGACATGGTGATGTGATTAACTGAAGCTGTAAAATTCAAAACTGATTTCACATTCCAATCCCAGAATATTTCATTTAAAGTTTCTTAACTGCTCAGATTAGAGTTTTTGACTACAACCCATTATACTGTTGCTTATTATTTTCTCTATCCAACCCATCTCCATATTACATTATATATGCATGAATCCACACAGTAAGTAAAGAGATAGTATATCTACATATCCATCTAGACCATTATTAATCATATAAGAGGGAAAATGAAAATGATTTGCCAGATGTTATTAAAATGTCCAAGTCATTTTATTCTCTAGCACAGAATAAAAACGCTACTATATAGTTGTTAATACACAGTAGAAGGAAAATTACTGCTCCAGGTATAGAAAATATTGTAGCTCCAAGCCTCTGGAAATTCCATTTGCCAATAAAATCATTGGAGAACTGAATATTAAGGGTCACATCCAGCATTTCTTCCATACTTCACCTGACCAGGATTATTAACAAGAAAACTCAGTGCCTTAAGGAAGCGGATGCAGTAAAGAACGTAAAAATGATCTGGTACAACAGTGGTACTTTGCAGAAGTACAATACTTAACATTAAGCATTTCAAAGTGTTGCAGCAGCATTTAACTCTGAAACAGCCAAGTATTAGAAGCAGTTTTAAGATCAGGAGGGAAAGCAGGCAACTGTGTTATAAAACAGGTATAGAGTGTGGCAATTCCTGGGGCTTAGGGTAGATCTCTATATAAGGGTCAAATCTTACTTGACTTTTATGACACTGTTTCCAAAGCAAGTTTTTCTTGCTTTCAATTCCTGGAAGCAAGCCTAGATGATAGAAAAGTTTTTCATAGAGGTGTCTGGAAAAGTGATTCTGTATTAGCTGTCACTTCCTGGCCATAGATTACATTTTAAAAACCTTTAGTGTATCTGTTTCATAACAGATTTCCCATTTCCCATTCACAGCTGGATATTTTACACCTGTAATACAGATCACATTCATGTCTTTACATTTCAGTCTGCTATTTCAGAGAGTCCACAGCAAGCCACAATCAAATTAGCTTCAACTGTCTGCAGGACCTACTGCAGAGAAGCTGTAAAAGAATCAGTAATTTAAGCCTCAGAACAGATGTGTACAGAATCACTGTGCATAGAGAGTGTGCTCCAGGAATCCAGAGCAGAAAGACATATCAAGAAATGAATGAAAAATATGCATGTAAATGAAAATAACATTTTATTCTCCCCCTCAACGAGGGTTGATATTTTTGCAGTTATTTATAACACTTCATGAACTGAAGTTGCAACAGGGTTAGTAACGAATCGAATGAAAAAATTCTGGAAACCCAAGGTATGGCCTCTGAAAAGTATGAGGGAAAACAAGCTGCAAAATGACACAGAAGTTGCATGTGTATTCACACAGACAGCAACACCAAAAAACAAATACCTGAAGTGTTCTTCCCAAATCCCCAGCTGATTACTTGCACAGGATGAAACTAAACACTAAACAATCAGGTAAAGGAGAACAAATTGTCCTGCTTGTCTTTAATGCTCAGAAGCACCACAGCTCTTTTGCACCCCTGTAATTTCTCCATCATTTTTCTCAAGAAACTTCTCCCATAACTTTCTGTACATGCTGAGAATGGAGAGGGCCAATCCTGCAGTTCACAGCTCTCACACACAAATCTGGGATGACAGGCTGTTAGCCAGAACTCCTACTCTTCTTCTAATTCCTCCTCAAAATCTCTCATTTCTTTTTGCTAATACTCCTATACCTTTTGCAGTCATTTTTAACTGTGTGTGTTTCATTTCAACTGGAGCTTCCTAATGTTAGAGAAAACGCCTTATCTATGTTTGCAAAGCACAGTATGAATTAACATCATTATATATGTATAGCTAATAATAGTTAATATTTACCCAGACGAGCACAAGCTCAGATACAACATTCAATTTTAGAAAAGTCCTGCTGTTTTACCAGAATCCCAGTGGGTTGACTCAAGCGCCCGTGTGCCAGCAAATTAGCTCAGGATCTTAACATGGACAAATGCCTTGGTCAAGATGAAACCCCAGACTGCTCACACCCCTGGGGATGATGGTTATTCCCCCGCAGGATACAAAAATAGGTTTGCAGGACTGTGGTGGGTTGACCACGACCAGCTGCCAGACACCCACTCAGCCACTCTCTCACTTCCCCTCCTCAACAGGATGGGGGAAAAAATAAGATGAAAAAGCTTGTGGATTCAGATAAAGACAGGCAGGTCATTTATTCATTACCATCTCCAGCAATACATATTCAAATTAGGGGAAAATAATTTCATTTATTGGCAATTAAAATCGATTTGGACAGTGAGAAACAGAGAAAATTAATACAACACCTTCCTTCCCTCCCTTACTTCCAGGCACAATGTCACATCTTTGTTCATACAAGCTTGTTTCTGTGTCTCTTCCTTTCCCCTTCATAACCTCTCCCATCATCCAGGTGGATATTGCAGCGCTCAGCCTTGGGAAACATTTTAAATCAAAATTAATATAATGAACTTGTTTCTCCCCTATTTCTTCCAAAAGGTAATCATACTGTCATTAAGAGTGGAGGATAATTTCTAACAGCTCAAGGAAAAAAAAAAAAAAAAAAANAAAAAAAAAAAAAAAAAAAGGACAGTTTTCAGTAGTCAGAGGTATCTAGCAAAGAAAACAAACAGAAAAATTACTTTTTGTGTTTGGCTTCTACAGACCTCTTCAATACTGCATTTTTTGACTCAGCCTTATAATCTTATGAATTTGTGGTGAGGTTTACTCCACAGTAATTATGGATTATAACAACATGCATTGAAGGAGACTGGGTAGGTTGCCTCAATGCTTTAGATTAAGCAAGAAAAAACACGGAAGGCACTGGAATAGCTTTTCTGTCTTCGAGATCGCTTCTCCAACCCTGCCCTGCTATGGAGAAAGATGTCTTTCCAGACAATGTTACTTAAAAGTAAAATATGTTCATTGCAAAAATGTTGTACACCTCATCTCCAGTCAGCCATCCATCAGCTCTAGCTCAGCAAGTCGTTTCTCAGAAAGGAAAATTGGAGCAGGAGTTAGAAGAAAATGCATTTCATCAATTTTTTTGAAACCTTGGAAGAAATAGACATCAAACTAATAAATTTTTCCCCATTCTGTCATAACATGCTTTTGCATTGTTATAAAGGCTAAAAAAATACTACTGGAATTAAGAAATGTGCCTGAAGTGAAAATTTCAGTGAGTGAAACTGAGCAAGTGAAACCCTCAACATTTGCAGGCTGCATGTAAAATCCATTTATGCAATGGGATTTGAGTGTTCCATTGCTTGTTTTTCAGAGACAGACTGGCACCTCAGTGAAACTCTGTGCAGGAAGGAGATATCCATACTGATGCAAACCTACACGAAAGATGTGATCTGTAGGTCTCGATTCTCCCACAGCTCACCTGGGAGCCATGTGGCTTTATTCTTATCTGCATCGGAGATGGAAGAATGATCTAAATGCAGATAAAGATCCAATTCAGGGAAGCAGCAGAAGATATTAGGGTCAAGTGCCCAGCAAAACTCCAGGGATTTTTTTTACTTTATCAGCAATAGAGCATTCTAAAAATACTGGGAAGTTCTATTAGTGAACCTAAGAAGGAAACACATATGAGGAGTATCTATCTGTACTATCTGTAATTTCAAGTTTGCAGCTACATTTCACATTCTCTTGTCTACACGGACCATAAATAAAGTCAATAACTAACCAGTATAACCTGACTTTGCATTCTTGTAACACCTCTTATTTAAGGATGCTGAAAGCATTATAATAAATATTATTATTCCAACAAACCTTGCAGAAAAATAAATAACAAGGAGTTAAACTAACAACACAGATTTTCATTTCCCTGCTTGAATTTCTCCTTCCATTCAAAACATCAAGGAAAGAAACATCACAAACAAAACAATTACAGTTCTAATCTTTCAGCCTGCACTTACAGGCTTAAGAGTTAATACTTCTCATAACTGTAGTCTCAGTCTGTTCTCTGGTGTCTCAGAAAGAAGCAATTGCAATAACTGCATAGAAATATTATGGATTTCTTTTTATTTGTCTTTAGACATAAACCTGAAAGACTCAAATATGTTCAGGGCTTCCTCTACAACCACAGAAATGTGAAATTTTTGTAATAAATGTAAGAGAGATTAACAGCTAAATCCTCAAAACTCAGAAGCACCAAATGCCATGAGACTGATTAATATACCACAGCACTCCTTCCAATGCAGAATATAACCATACTCTTAATCTTATCTAGTGGTACTGATACCCAAAAGTTTCAAAGCTTTGAGAGTGGGGTATTCATGATAGTCCTTGGTAAAAAGGAAATAAATGCTGTGGTTTTGCCTCATAATCCTCTTCCTAATAGATCTGGAGTTAGCAGAAGAGAATCACAGGTGAATTTTTCCACATTTACATACACGTATGTGGAAACTGAACACATCTATTAAGAAAAGCATAGGTAGAAGAGTTTGCCACATTCCCTACATGATTAAAAGGCAATCTTCATGGAGAAGTGTGCCACGCATTTGTTTATATTAATGTTAATAACTTGCTAACTAATGATAAATGTATGATAATTTATTCTAAGCAAAATGAATTGTGCCCTAAAGGCACTCTGCAAATGAAAGCTTTGTCTCACACAGGTTCAGAGCAGCTACATTAATGACAGTGTTTACTGACTGCAGTGACTGCACGAGTGATGTGCTAAGGCAGATCAGGATGGAAGAGCACAGAGTTACCTAAAACTCTGTTCAAGCCTAAAAGTCTGCAAATTCCCAATGTTTCAAGGCCTACAGATGCAAGCCAGATAAGTTATTTCGCCCTCTCCTAACAAACATACTTTTCATGGCATGCTTTCTAAAAGCTCTCTATGTTCAAGGTTTTGCACGGTTCATGAGGTCGATCCTCTTTGCTGGCAGATGGTGGTGAGGACTCCACAGGAGGGTGAGTGACCATGACTGCGGTGTTCCTCACCTCACACAGCCATGAACTAAAACATACGCTCTTGTTCATCTCTGGTTTCGTCTCTCTAATGCTGTTACTGGTGTCCTGGAAATATCTGTCACTGCTGAGACAAAGACGTCGCTGTGCAGGCACAGAGTTATTGCCTGTGTGTCTTACAGGATGCCCCAGGCACGGCTCAGCACATCCCTCCTCAGGCTCTTCTTGCTGTACTAAAACAAGGGAAGGTGGCTTATGCCCTGATGTTTGGGATGGCTGTCAGATCCATGCATGAGGAGCAAAAGGTAACCAGAACTGTTACCAGAAAACGTCCTTCCTCCGGTAGATTTCCTTCTGAAAACTTCTCAGTAGCATCCTAGGAAATCTTCACTCACACATCAGAATCCTTCCAATGAAACAGACGTAGCAGATATGAAAAAACTGAACCCACAACTACCATCCAATAAACTCCACAATATTTCTTTCCACAGATACATGGAGAGGTGATGCCATCTCTCCTTATGCTGAGCAGCCCCTGTTTGCCTCTGGCATTGTTCAGCTGAAGGATGTCAGAATACTTCTTGTCTGTGCAATTCTTCTTCCTACAATAAAGATTTGTGAAACACTGGAAAGCAAACACAAAACTGGATTTATTTCCTTTCCCTCCAGAGATCTAAATGGGCAAGGCCATGTCAGGGAAATTGAAGTTTAAATTTGGAATGAAGGGAGGATAGCACAGCTGTCAAGAAGCAAGCTGTATCTATCTAAGGTATTTTCAAAATCAAAAGCAACCTTCACACCCTATCTGCACCTATTCTCTCCCTCCTTCCCTTTTCCTTTCATCTACATTCACCCAGATACACTGGCATAGAGAAAATGACTACATATGGAACAGTGCAAAACTCAGCGGGAAAATTTAAATGCAGAATTTCATTAAACAAAATGTACATTTTTGATATGGCACTTCTTTCTTGTGTACAGTCCATTCAGTGTAGTGAGGATCCATTTTTCTCTTGAGCTTTGTAAGCACCATTTTTCTGCCAGAGACAGATCTTGTTGTTAACATTGCATTTCTTTAGGAGAGATTCCGTAACTTTAATATTCTGCATAAACTATTCAATTCTCTGCCCTCTACCAAGTGAAGGCAAAGTTCTGAAGAAGGTCAAAAGCCATCAGTAACAGTCAGGTCTCCATTTTCACCACAGACCATCTCTGATGGTCACCCTTGGTCTTCTGATCATAGAATTATTTAGGTTGGAAAATACTCCTAAGATTGAGTGCAACCAGTAACCCAGCCCTGCCAAGCCCATCACTGAACAGCACCACATCTACACATCTTTTAGATATCTCCAGGGATGGTGACTCAAGCACTTCCCTGCACAGCCTGTTCTAAGCTTGACAACCTTTTTGGTGAAGGAAATGTCCCTAATATCCAATCTAAACCTCCCCTGGCACAGCATGAGGCTGTTTTCTCTCGCCCTGATGTTCCTGTAATGTTCTGTCCCACCAAGTTACATCTGCAATTTACTACTTGCTTGGATCAAGGTTTTATTTTGACAAAGCTGAGTCCTGCTGCCACTGAAGTTCAAATGGCAAATCATCAGTGGAAGCAGGAGCAAATCTGCACAGCCACAAACTTTCAGGACCAAGGACAGAGCCTGGTTGTTTACTTCTGCACTGCTCACATCCCCTGCACCTCAAAGAGCTGAAATCCATGCTGAATATTAAAGATCATCATCTACCATTCTTCGGAGCTTAGATAGATCACTGATCCATAAATTTACTCCTGCCATTTGGCCAAGCTGTAGTGAAGACTCAGCAGGAGAGAGCTCCTTTAACAACCAAACTTACAAAATTCTTAGCAAAGGATTCTCTCTGTGTAATTAATTCCTTGACCGCTACACAAGGATACTCTGAGTGAAAACACACTCCCAGACTGTAATGATTATGCTAATCTAGAGAAGAGAAAAGATGTGTTGTGTATTAATCAAAGTCATGAGCTCAATTTCTCATTGTTCTTGGACTAAGTGATCAATACAGCAACACTCAGCAACACTCACAGCAGCTACAAGTACAGAAGGGCTCTACCAGGAATTGACATTTATCTTGTACTTGTGAAGAAAATGCAAGTAATGAAGGTTCATCATATCAGAAAGTTAAAAGAAGCATTATTCACCAATATTTAGGGAAATATTGCTTTGTCAGAGGGCTCACAACACACAGCTTAACTGTCACCCCCCCCTAAAGTATCACATACTCTACAAACCACAAGAGATTAATCAAATGTATTTGGGGAAGGTTCTTTCTTCATCTCCCACAGAGCATTTGGACACCATTCCTATAAACAAAGACACGTATTCCTTTTCTCCCTTCTACCATAACTTGTATTCTCAAAATTCCAGAGTTATTACTGTACTACCCCAACAGGAACACACAGCACAAAGCACATACTCCAGAATCCCAGGTTGGCTTTGGAACACCATTTCTGCTACAGAAGGCATCACCCTGTGCTCAGCCTCCATCAGGCTGTTGCCAGAAAAGCCAGTCACACACTGATTTGAAGCACGTTATCAAAGGGACAGCCAGGCAACCACAGCCAGGTGGGACTTAGCAATGGTCTCAAGGCTGTGCGTGTGTGTGCTGAAACAGAGAGAATTCATAAAAGTTAGGGAGAAATCCCAGCAACCTGAAAAGCTAGTTTTTCTCTATGAAAAAAACAAAGGAAACACTGAAACTTTCTTCTGGAACTGATGGCAAAATAATTGCACCAAGATTAATTTTCAGCTGCTGGCTCCAGTCTATATGAACAAAAAAAAAAGACTTTATTCTAAAATCATGTTCTAAGTAATTCAAAACATAAGAGACCAATGAAAGGTCTTGTGGAACTCACTATTTCCCTATTTGATGATATGTCATTAGAATACAAATTGCACCATAAAAGTAGCTCATATGCTCACTGAAGCTCTCTGGAAATGATCCGTGGTGCACACGAAGCTACACGGGATCACTGAACCACATAACCCAGAGAAAATTCAATGTGACTAAGCAAAACACATTTAAGTAGGAATTTCCTGCCTATGTGCCCTCGTACTACCAGCCCTCGGTCTCAGGCTCAGACTAACACGGTCTCAGCAAACCCTTCCTCAGCCTCTCCTGCCCACGGGAAGCGCAAGGGCAGAATTTCCATCACCACAGAGTCCCTGCTGCGTCTGTTCTCTCAGCCACCTTTCAGTCTCTGAAGGATACATGAGTACTCTATCTACATCCTGCTTGTCACACAAAAGGACCTCATCATAACATAGACAGGAAGGATTTAAAACACTCTAGGATTTGCTATGTAGGTTAATAGCTCATTTTGCCTCCCACTGTACATATGACTCCCATTAGTACTAATAACTCACAAGGAATAGACAAATGTCTTCCAAGAATCTGAATGAGTTATCATCTTCAAAAGCTTCTTTTGTTACCAGTAAATCTGAAGGTATTTTCTCCTAGTACAGTGTACAGAGATCAATAAGTATTACACTCTAATCAGCAGGTAATAAGACTTAAGCAGCCAGCCTTGTAAATAGAGCCATTAGCAAACTAATTAAAGGAACCATTAATTAATGCACCCAAATTGATTTCAACTTTTCTAAAGAGTAAGGAGATCATACAAAAGAAAATTCTTCTTTGAACATTGTACCAGCTTGCAGGGCAAGTGAGTGAACAGTAGAAAATTAATTGTCTTGTTATAAGCTACCTATATTTTAAACTGCTTGTTACCTGGTACAGTTACTTCATATATTTGCACATTCCCTGAAAAACAGTTCTTAAAGTATTTGCTTTTTTTAATGTGTCATAAATACATGATCTCAACAAAATTATTTTCCCCCAAATATGAATTTCAAATTATTTATCTTTTGATACACCAAAAAGGTAAAATCATAAAACAAGGAACTCAAACACTAAGTTTTCATAAGGTAATTCTTAAAGTCAGAAACAAAACAGATGTCAATTTTTAAAGATCCTATAAAGGCTTGCCATATTAGAGAATAAAAACAAGGAAAGCACATGTATCAAATATATGTGTTGTGAAAGTAGAAATGAGTCTAATTAGAAAGTTTCTCCTCCTGTTGAAACCTAAAGGGATAAATTCTGTTTCTTTCCTGTTAAAGTAAATCCATAGTAATCCCCCAGAAACTGTTCCACCGTTATATCAAGGTAACAAGGAGGTGAATTTAGTCAAAGTTCTTGAAAATCAGATTAAAATTAAGATCTGCAAGTGCTACCTACACACAGAGCATCCCATTTTTAGAAAAGGTTTGTCATGTTTTAATCAACAGAGGACGATGACAATTCTGTGATTCTGTGACAAGGGCTAAGATGAGTCTGTGTATTGTTAATAAAACTTTAGACATGTCTGGTTCATTAAATGCTCACAGAGTGCCCTGGTGCACTCAGGGGCTGTGGCACAGGCTGGAACATTAAACCTGGACACTACGCAATTTCTGGGCTTGGAAAAATCAAAAGCATATACAGAATATGTTTTTAAGGGCTTCATCCCTTTCATCCTCTCACGTTATAGTCTGAGGCATAAATCCTAGAGAATTTGTTCTTTACCCATATGTGAGTGGTCTGTGACTTTACAGAAAACCTGGAGTATTTTGTCGTGTCAGAGAAACATGAAACATGTACCAAATGCTCTCATGGCACCTGCAAGTGAGAAAGTCAAGTCAAATTTACAGTTCAGAGAGGCAAACACCAAAAGCTTTGGGAAAGGCTAATTTAATACATCTGTCACATACGATTACAGAGTCTACAGTAACCCAACACATCTATTGTTTTTTCCTCTTCAGACATAAAAGAGCCAATTGCCCAGGCTCAGAATGAAACATCTGTTTCACAAAACAAAGATATTAACCTCCACGTTTTTTTATGAACCAATAAAATTCAGTCATTCAGTAAAATTCAGTCATTCACAACTACTCAGTAACAATTTTCTCCATTACACAAATTGCTACAGCCAAATCCTCAACTTAAGCCAATGCATTGATCGAATTTTGAAGGTAATACGAGGGATACAGGTGCGTGTTTTATTAATACAATGTATTTATTAAAAAATATTTTTCTGTGGTTTGCATTACCGGATACATAGATGTAACTGAGTATTTAGACATAACAGAATCATGTAGAGTAAAAGAAACACAACTGGTACCTTTACATTCTGGAAAACATCAAATCATGTTTCCATTTTAATCACAAAACTTTTGAATAGGATAACAATGATTTAATTGTTTTAATTGTTATCCATCCTTAGTAAATCCAAACCAGTTACAAATAGAACACGAAGCAGTCCAAACCATGACTTCTATTCTTCCAAGTAAATTCCACAATTTTGGAAAGAAAACCTACAATTCATACTGAATGGATTTCAGTCAGGCTCTCCAGGAGCAAGAAGAATGGAAAATTCCCTAAGAGAAAGGCAAATTCTGCCCCAGGTGCTGCCCTGTAAATCCAAAGTGATTGAATACCTTCTGGAGCATGAGTCACTCTACATGAGCTGAGCATTTTCTTCCCTTATTCAGAATTTTCCCAGACACCAAACTAATGAAGTACCAAGTGCTGTAACGTGTTCTTCAACAACTCAGCCCAGCATGAACAGCAACCAAAGGGAGCATTAGTGTAACAACAGCAAACATGAGACCAGCAATTAAGCTTTAACACAAGCTGCAGCCACCATAAACCAAACTCTGCTTTGAACTTTGTCTTTGTAGCAGGTTGCAGATCTGAAAATGTCCTAATTTAAGAATATTAGAAATAAAATCCTGTGAAAAGGGAAGACATAACTCACACTTGCTTAATCTTGTGACACAATGTGCTATGAGGACTTGCATTCCTTGTATATGCAATGTTTTAAAGAATGCTTTCCCTGCAGGCTTTAACTAAAATGTGCACAGCACCTTAGTTGGTATTTTCACTGACTGCCAAGCTGTCCATACAAATAGAAATTTGATGGTAAGAACAGATATTTGGTTTCTCAGCCTTGCAGGGACTACATGAATGTAGATTTACACCAAAATGGCAGAGAACACCAGCACAGGAAACTGTTCTGCAATCTTAGAGGGTCAGTCCTAAAGCACACACCTGGGAACAGCGTTTCTCCAGCCTAAGTCTGTTTATCATGGAGCTCAGGGTGCATTTTGAAGTGTGATAACTTAATGCAAATGAGAAGATGGAAAGCCTGGAATGACTATTAAACGATCAAAATTAATCTATGCCACTCTCTAAGCAGAAACAGCATTTCTCTTCTACAAACGGTCAAGGATTAATTCCATTTCAAAAAACATAATTACAATCCTCTTCTGTTTCTTGCAGAAATTCACAATGTAGTAGAGATATTCCAAAAATACATCTGGCATTTCTAAAATGGTATCTATAATAAATCTTTAAAAAGCATTATGTTAGCTATCTCTAAACATATCTCTAGGTCTTTTTATGTTCATGCCATAATAGACAACTGAACAATGAATATCAATTAGCTCCTCAAAAGTATATAAGAATTAATAGTCCTTAAACCAGATGCATATGCCAGAAAACGAAACTGCAGGAAAGCTGTTTAACCCAACAGAGAGAAATGGAACAGAAGCATTGTATCTGTCCAAAATACAAACTTTCATCAAGAAAAAATACAGAACTGGCCTCCAGAAAGTCTGGATATTTTAACAGGACCATTAGATGGTTTTCTCTTCAGATTTTCCTAAGCAAAGTTATCAAAAGGCTAGAATTCAAGGCCAAATTCCCTTGAGGAGAATAATAAATCTACCAAAATAGCTACAAACACATCCCATGGATTAAGGTTATATAAAAAGCCAACAGGTCAGAAATACCTCTCTTCCTCCTATCCCTCCACAATACTTTCTAATTAGATTGAATGCCTTTTTATTTTGTTCAGTGCAGAGAATTTCTGAAATCCCAGTTTAATCAAGCCTGAGTCCTATTACTCCTCTGAGGCACCACTTTCTTCAAAGCCATACACTTCAGCCAAGGTTGTTTTAACTTCACAGTATATTTTCCCCCCTTGAATTCATAATAACAAAAATCTAATAGTATCCCAGTGTCTCACCTATGCTTTATTAAAACACTTAATTTCTTATTTCTTTAAATATTCTCCATTGTGCCAAGATCTCTCTGATTTGTTACTGAAAAAGACAACACTTAGAACAGATGAGCACCCTGAGGATGTTGAGGCTGTCAGGCCCTAGGAATGGCTCCAGCACCATTCCAAAGGAGCCCAGGAACCACTCAAAAGTAGACCTTGTCTGTTCCTTAAAACTGAGAGCCAAGTTATGATTTTAATTGTGGCTGTATAACCCCAAAGATAGGGGTTGAAATCTGACTTAATACATTTGATTGTAATGCTAATAACGCTACAGCTGTTTATATCATAGCCGCATCTGTCTAAAAGAGGGACAGGTCTGTTTAAAGTCCTATGTTCAGTGTCACAGAAGGGCTCAGAAATGAGATGATTTTGATGCATTAAAAAGGCTCCAATACTGGGCACTCAAGATATCATTAACCTAAGGACTCTTATCAGGGTAATACAGGATCTGCTTAACTGAAAACCAGAAAAATTCAAACTGGAAATCAAGTGCTTTTAATTACCAAGGTGATAATCAACAGGAACAAGCTTTGCCTTTTTAAAGGTGACCAAAATAAGGAGTATGCTCCTTTTCAAATGTACAACACTGGACTCAGTACAAAGGTAAAAGAATGAATAAAAGTCTAACTGCATGTTTGACATTATAAATGGTGAGACTAGAGGGCCTTACAGGCTCCTCTGTCTGTAAAAACACTAAATTTGGTTACTGGCTTTAAGACCTTAGCTCTGGACAACAAAGTCACATTCCTGTATGTGTCCAGGGCAGGAAAACAAACCCAAGATCCCAGCAAACCCATACCCAGCTACATTAATTTACTGCCGGGAGGCTGTGAGGCTGTTCTGGTGTATTCCAAAAGCAGTAGCTAAGTTCATCTCTCTCAGGATTACTTTCTTCTCCCACTTTTTTCTGGTCCTCCCTTCCTCCTCCCAGATAAATAAATAAAACAGAGGTCTTTGTCATGGTAACTATGGAGTTACTTAGACAGACAGCCTCCCAAGGAGAATTGCCTGTGAACAAGATGCCCACCAGATATTCCAAGGAAAATCACAAGGGAAATAAATATTGAATTACTCTGATGTTTTAACTCATGTCTCAGTAGCCAATGTCTCTGAAATTATAATCAGCTCACCTGCCTGAAGCTTGTAAGAACACATGAAAAAAACCACTGCATGTAAACTTCTTAATATTTGAAAAGGGATTGTTTTCTATAAAATGGAAGTTTGGTCTGCTTGGAAGCAGGTCTGATTTAACAGAACGCCCTGCACATCATCATCTGGGGCCACCAGCTGTGGAATATGGTGATATTATCCAGCTCTGAAACAATGTAATAAGAATTTAATTTTAGAAGGCAAATATGGATTGCTCTGTGTATACAGGAAGCATGAAAGCATTATTTGGGAATGATAAAAAAACTGTCTTGCAAGATAGCACTCCTTTGTGCAGTCCTGGGGAAAGGAGAATGCAGCTCAATTCTGTGATCAATGAAAATCTTAAGAACAATCCAATCAATGTGAATCTCTTTGGAAAGGACATCAGGACGTGCTGATGTTCATTTGCCTCAGGAAAGGGGTGGGCTGATTTGGCTGCTTCTCCCCACTCCTCTGAAATTCATAATGATCTAATCCAGTCTTTGCCTTCTGATACTAAACTCCTGCTGCACACAGGACCACCACTGTATTTCCTAGGATTTTTTTTTTTGTCTTTCAACAAAACTCAGACTTGCCTCTAACACAAAAAAATGTGAAAAAACCCGATAACTGTAAAACTAGTTCAAGATAGTTTTAAAGCAATCTTAAGTTCTGTGTCGTGGACATGAGGAGTTTGGAGTGAATTGTGAACTTTAAGATATTCATGACTGGTCTGATGGTGACTTTGAATTTCAAGACAAAGAAATTCTGCCGTCAGAAGATAACACAGTGAAATTGAATATATACAGTGGAACAGACATTCTGAATTCATCCATTTCATCAATTTCTGTTGTAATATTAATAGTTCTTAATACCACATTAGCATCCTTAAACTCCAGACAAGATTCTATCTACTGAGATGGGAACATTTTGGTGCTTAAATTTAAAACCAAATGCTTCTAAAAATCTAGCCTTCATCTACTGAGTGAGGAAATATAGTTGCTAAACAGATGTATTCCTGCAATTTTGTTACCTTAAAAGAAGGAAAACAATCAACTAAGCTAAGAACTTTCCTGCATCACATATTCACTCAGTATTATGTGCTTCCATGTTTTTTTTGAATTATGTAGAAACAAAAGATATTTTAATTAAAAAGAAGGCAGCTACACAAGCCAAAATTGGAAAGTGAAATGCCTTAAGCAGTTCTTTGGAGGACTTCACAATGTCTGACAATTTCCATCTATTAGCTATCCCTCTCTCCACAGAGATCCTGATTAGCCAGCAAACTTGCCCTTTCAATTCACTGAAAGCTTCAATCTATTCCATCTGTGCTCTCTGAACCTTTCATTTCCAATAGGTTCAGGGTAATTCAGAGCAGCCAGGGAGGCTGACAAGCTCTACGTTACTTTCGCATCCTCAGGGCTACATGCTGACATCTTAAAATGAATTTAGAAATAAATACCATATCACTGCTTTCACACAACAAAATCATTTATTTGAATTCCATTAAGGAAGCACACAGGTGTAATTAGGAATTGGTCCATGACTCAAACAGCCACTTGCCCTCATGCTGGTCTAACCATTCCACTGTAATAAAATAAAACACTCCTGCGAATTTGAAGAGTTTGACCGAAAAGCTGGATGCCTTAAGAATCAAGATGGACATAATTTTTTTTTAAAAAAGGTAACTGATGCAGATTAATAAGCATTTGTAAGGTTCCTTGCATCTTACTACACACAAACTAATAGCAGTGATACTTGTGACAGATTCACAATTCCCAGATGGAATTTGTCTACTCGTGTGTAGTTCTGCTGGTGGGAGAGAAAACGGGGGTTGGAAGCAGGAAGCCCACACAAGAGATGATGAGCCATTCAGACCTACCCCGTTTAGTCACAGCACTAAGTTCATAAGGAAGGAAAAAAACCAAGTGAGTAAGAACTGGGGAGTGTCTGGGTGACAGGCAGATGTGAGAGATCTCAGACAACAGCAGTCTGTAATGCTCAGCACGGAACTGAGAGCCAAAGAGAAAACACCAGGCTGGCCCAGACCCATGATTGTGAAAGAGGGATGCTCAGCTTTTTGGAAATGGCTGCAACATCAGCCACTGGTGATGGCAGGAAGTGACCACAGCTCCATGACTGGGCCGAGGACACAAAACCTCAGTGAAACTCTCATGTCTTCCATCTTCATTACCAAACCACAGCCTCTGTCATCACTGCTACAGAATTCAGCTACTCACAATTAGTTTGGCTGGAATAAGAACGGTAAAACCATTTTCAAAATCTTTCAACTCACTCATCAAAATACTCATCATACAGGTAAGTAGTGTCCATTTTGAGTTGGAGTGTTGGAGCTGCATTCAAAAGTACAATGTGATCACCACATTATCAACAACAGTGGGAGGCTTTCCCTCCCCTCCAAAAATTTCAACTATACCATGAAAGGGATTACTGAGGAATAAGGGACTGATAGTATTTGTTATATAAAATTATTTAACTGTCATGGCTTTACCTTGTTCATCATTAAAGTTAGTACTATACCTTTATTTTTTAAAAGTGTCTGTTTTGTAGCTGGGCTGGGATGTTGCTTTGGTAAGGCTTATCAGCTGAAAATGGCAATTACAAATATACCAAGTGATCACGATCAAACATTTTTCAATTTTGCCTGATTACTATGCTTGAAAAAAAGCTAAGGTTGTATGACATCTCGTTTCTATAATCTTGATTTTTTCTACAAGGTAACGAGAGTGAAAAGGCCTGAGAATAGATTATTGAATGTACGGTTAGGTATCACAAAAAGAAAGCATTAATTGCAGGCTGCTAGGGCCTTTTTCATCTTAGATCTGGTGAGCATGTAGCCTCGGGGTGAGATTATTCACAGTCCCATCTCTGTTGGAAAGCTTTTCTTTTTGGTCGGTTAGTTTTCCATCAGATCAGGGAGCTCAACCACCTCAATAGACAACTGCAGTATTATTGGGGCTGGTGTCTGCAAACAAAAACTCTAATCTATATAAATGAGAAAAAATATTAGTTTTTAGCTGTCTCCGTAAGCTCTCTGCATGGCTCATTACTCAACTGCATAAATGTCAATGCCACACAAGAAAAGGAGGTTGCAGCAGCCCCAACTGAGGCTAACTTTGTCTACTGAGCAGCTGTACCACCCATGATCATTTTCAGATCAGATCCAGCCCAGTAAAGAATTATTATGAATTTTTTTCTGACTGCTTACAGATGACAGTCCAGATTTAAGTAAACAAAATTCACCACACAAAATGCAGGAAAGCACCACTTTTCAACTACTGCACTGGCACTATCCCTGTAAAATGCTTTTTTTTTTAATTTCCAGGAAAAGTCTGTCATAACCATTTCCTACAGCCAAATTACAAAAGTTCTGCACATTGCTGCTGTGAAGTTAGACCTTGACTCCAAAAGACTTATTGTTCTTTGCTGCCTTTTCACAGCACTTAGCGCAGTTTTCATTGCAATACTGTGCCATTTCATTATCTCTCTCCCTTAAGTTGCGTGGCATCTCTAGTAGCACATAATGCATCATTTCTCTGTTTCCAGGTGATGACTACTTGTGCAGGGCAGAAGGCAGGTTCTATTGAGGGAGCTGTGAAATCTGCTTCCATTGAGAAGGAAACAAAAAACTTTTCAATAGCACCCTTTGCCAGCAGGTCAAGGAAAGACACTGAGAGTATTTGGAAAGTGGGAGAGATTCATTTATGCAAAGGGTAGAATGAGGAGAGAAACTTTTTACTACTGGAAAAAAGGTAAGAATTAAGAAGCTTGTAAGAATGTGAGAATATTTTACTGCAAAAACAAAAGGAGTTATCTTCAACCACTGAATGCAAAGAAATAACGGAGTATCAGTTATTTTGATTTTCCTGTCAGGCAGGTGTAATAAAGTACCAACCATTTCACATGAGATTATTAGGAAAATAAGCAAAACTCTATCTTGGCTGCTGCAACTTGAATTCAGCATAAGCAAAATTAAGATGTATTTATTCCATGAAATTTTATGGTAGTTTAATATTTGTTTTAGTCTGAAAATAAAGTGTATGGAAGGGATTGTGTCCTCTTGGTTCAAGTTGTTTTAATTAATGTGAGGGCAATTCTGCAGTTTGGTAGAATACAAGTTTTGTTGGATAGGGTCAAATATATGTGTGACTGAAGATATCAAATCTCCTGGGACCATTCTGGTGAGGGGCACTGGCTATGCAAACACAACACAGAATACAGAGGTCAATCTCTATTTCTTCTTCTTGCCCTCCAACTTTCATAAATTTCTTCTTGCTTGCCCTCAGTCTCAATTTTCTGGGCTCCTAGACTTCCCATTATTTTCTGTTAACTTCTATAGGTCAGTACTACAAGTTCAATGTCATCTCTAAATCTAAGGTTTTGTATAGTCTGCTTTCCTCCATGATTCCTTCTGTTCATCCCATTGCTGAAAACAAGGCTTGGACTTGCAATTGGAAGGAAAACAGTGACAGCACTGACCTGTCAATAAGGGGAAAAGAGAAAGTGCAGGAACTATGGAGGGATTCGCTTGCTGAACGTCTGAGAGAAACATTTATTAGTAACTGCAGAAGAAAATGAAGAGGTGCTGGAAAGCAACATTTGCTAAGGACCAGTCAGATCTAGTCTGGAACAAATACAACAGATCAGCTATTCCTACGACAGATGTCAAAGAAGCACCAAAGATAACTGAACCTGCCACAACAATTCCATAGGCTCCAGATGAGATTTTGATAGTGCTTGTTTGTAAGAAGGAGATAAAACAAGAGTGGGAATGTGTAGTTTCTGTGACAAATTGATCAAACTGGCAGCAAACATCTGCAGCAAGTCAAAGACAGGCCCAAGAAGCTGAGGTGCAGTGTAACCACAGATATAAGATTAGGAGGGCTGCTCTTCTCAGGGTGAAAACACAAATGAGAATGTACTCTTTTATGAAAAATAATGATAGGCTTTAGTACTTCACAGCATGAACTCAAACACTAGAAAAGTCCTCTTACACCAGATAACATCCTGCAATACCCTTTTAGGCATTTTGGGGGGAATTTTTCTTCACCCCTTGATCTTCACATTCTCCCAACAACTTTCCAGACAGAAGTTGTAGGCCATAAAGGCCTAAGTTTTGGTAGAGCTAATTACCTGAGAAATTATCATATGTACTACTGCAACAGCTAAAATCATACAAGGTCTGTGAGTGTTCCTCTCTGCACCTAAATTTGAACTCACTGTTCCTCATTTAGGCTGCCAAAGCCCAGATTTGTTAGCACTGCAGATATGCTGCCAAATTCATCCTTCTTTTCTGAGGCTGCTGAAAAGAGTTGAAAAGAATCTCTTCATGAACCATCCTTTTTACTATTATTGATGCAATTTGATTATTTGATGAGAACCTATAATGCATGCAAAGACATTCAGAGCACCAAGACTATAAATACAGTAACAAAGGTCTGCTATATATAGTATTCTCCACTTAGAAGCACTTAACTTTTTTCAGGGTCTGATCCAAACCAGACTCCTAATTCTGATAGGAATAGATGAAAAGATGAAAGGAGCATATGACTGCATAGAAATAGAATGAAAACAAACAAATAAATGCTTCAACAGTGATTATTGTGCCATTACTCTGATCTACTGCTGCTCAGATAAAGAGGCTAAATAAAAAGGCAAGAAAACACAGTTGATGCTGATATATGTATTGTAAACTACTGCAGTTGAAACAGCAGGGAGCATCTTCAGCAATATCCAAAGTTATGATAGGACAAATGGGAAAAAAAAGCAGCAGCAAACACCTGGGTAAAGATCACAGATCTTAAGTGTTTACTTTAGTTAGCATTACAGAAATAAATAATTAACAAAAGCAAAGAGAAAGGAGCACTGAGATAGCCCTCAACATATCAGCCTGATGGACAGAATTTGGGAAATACCACTTTAATTGTCAAGGGAATGCATAGTGATAATTTATATTTTTTCTAACCTGAAATTTGAGCCATTAAATTCAGCCTGAATTCTGTGCTGCAGAAGTTGGGTGATTTCAAAGACAGCAAGTGCTAAGAAATCTGCAAGGATACAAAGATGAGAGAACCTGCACTTGGATGCAGTATTGCTAAGATGGTCCACAAACCTTCAACCAAACTAGCCAGAAAATGTAAGAAAACCTGCAAACAGCAAAGATCACATAATTTGAAAACTTCATATGCACAGCTCTGCTGTTGACCATTTATTACCTGATGCTGGAACTGCCTGTTTCTTTGGGCTCAAGGAAAGTTTCTTGCAAATTTTCTCAGAAATGGCACCACCATGTGCATATTCCATAGGTTAAAAATGCCAAACACCTTTATTGAACAAGAGATTCTGAAGTTAATCAGACTGTTGTGAGCCATTCTTTACTATGAAGGCATTGCACGTATCAGAATATGCTGAAAAGCTGCCTCGTCCTCCTGGTCTCTTCACTCAAAATGCCACAGCAGCATGAAGGTTGCTTTTCCACAGACCTCTGTAACAGTTATGCTCAAATAAGGGGCAGAAACAGAAGTTCGAATATCTTGTACTGGCTCTCTACACAGATCTACAAACCAGGACAACTGCACGGGGCATAGAGGAGGCAAAAGAAACCCTCACTCAGATGGAAGCCTTCATCTCAGCTGGAGGTCAGGCTCCACATAATTTAGAATAAATGAACTTAAAGACGAACCAACAGGACTGTGTCTGATTCTCTGTGTGTTTGTATCAAATTAGCTCAGAAATTCAGAAGAATCCATTTATTCTGACTCTTTCAATTTTCATGTCCCTTCAACGACATAAGGGACCAGCCAACAGTTTCTTTCACCAGTCCATCTCATTACCACACTACCCACTATGTTCACAACTTACCAAAACGAAGGAGCTTAAAATAAACCCCAAAGTCTTGAAGGGGCAAAGAAGGAATGAAATATTTCTAAGATCTGTACCATCTGCCAAAAACCCGCTATTTTTTCATCATAAGTGGTTTGTTGCATTATTAATACAGACATTGAAAGTATTTTCTTTAATAGTTTACTAACATGGATTATAACAGAAAGAAATACAAAAACATCTTTTTGACATCCTCTTATAAGAAGCTATTTATGTTCCCTTTATCATGCTGATGTTTGCAAAGGCTTAGATAGCTTATTAATTGTAACATCAGGGGATAGGATCTACTCAATCTCTTAGAATATTTTAATCACACAGATGCTTTCATTATATCTTTATTTTTTCCTTACCCTACTCTTCTTTTCTATTCTTACAGGCCACTGAGCAGTTCATGTTGTCCTGCAATCAGGGCAATCAGGATGCCACATTCCAATTTCTAACTCAGAGGCTAGAAATTAATTATTTTAATGTGGTAAAATGTACATTCTGATCTAAGAAGAGGTGCAGATGTTGTATAAACAGCAAGTAAAACAGATCCTGCTCTGAACATCTTCTATTCTGAGTAGACAAGAGAGTTTAAAAAAAGGGTAAGCAGAGAACTGGAGTGATTTTTCAAAGGTTAAAGAAAGCCAATGGGTACCCTCACTCTTAAATCACCATCATGAACCGCTACATTCCCTTGCTTTCATAAAGAAGAGAACTCTAACAAGGTAAAATGATTGTATTTTTGTAAAAGCATAATAATACCTGACTTAAAAAATGTTTTATAAGGTCATTTAAAAAACTAAACCAGTACTATTAGAAGAGCATTCCAATCTATCAGTCATTTTCCTACTTTAAAGCCTATCAAATAGAGATACTTCTCCCTGGACAAATATCAAACAGTATGTAATCCTCAATTTTGCTGGAGAAGCCAATGTTCGTGGGTAGCTTTTCTGAAGAGATTTTGTTTATTTTTAAAAACACAGAGCATGCTGTCAGGGCTGTAGTACAGCCTGGCTCAGTGGAAACCCATTAAAACCACTTTGCTGGGCAGATGGTGTCAAAGAGTCAGAAGTATGTAACAGAATCCCACTGTGCACAAGTGTTCAGCAAGGAACAAATCACCTCGGATCAGACAACTGCTGCAGGGGACACAGTCAACCACAGAGGAGAGAGCAGAGCACAGCTAAAGTCATGATAGGCTCATAACCCAATAATATGGAAAAAGACATGGAATATGAGGACCTGAACTGATAAACCCCAAGTGAACAAGGGGAGAACTACGCAGAGCAGCGTACCAAGCTTTAAAAGCAATACATTGCTTTTATTGTTATTCATTGAAGGTGTAACTGCTCCCTGTCATTAAGAGGGATAGCACAACTCAGAAAGACTAAAATAAGATTTGAAAAGTGCCCACTACATTTTGGCCCCTCATCGTTCACACCCTGACTTACAGGATTGCTGGGCAGTTGGCATTTCAGTAGAACTTCTGAGTGGGTACAAAGAAACTCACCAGAGACATCTGGAATTAGAGGCCTTGCCATGACAGTCTTAGAAGATGACAAAGTGCAAACAGCCAAATATCAGATGTGCACCAGCGCACCAGTACATTGTAAGACTCTTTTTGCATATATTCTTTTTGCACTCTCTTCTGGAGAAGGTGGGCAGGTTTTTCTAGTGTTTTCGTGACTGTCTAATCCTGTAGGTGAGCACAGCACCTAACAAAGCACCTTACTCTCAGTTAAATAGATCCTAAACAGAAGGGAAACAGTGAAAATGAGTGTACAAGTATTCACTGTATGCAGCACCAAGTGTGATAATAAACTTCCAGAGTGTGTGTGTACCTCTTTCCTCTGCTGGCCAGAATCAGCAGCTCAATTCTGCCCCAAGTCCTGTAGTGTTGACCACATTAAGATATCTTTCTTCAGCTTTAGAGCTACAGACTTGTGAACCTGAGCAAACCAGATCCTATTTTTATTTCTGAGAACAAGGTGAGGATGACAGGACTGTAACTGCAGGTACATGGTGTTTTCACAGATTTATCACGTTGGAAAGTTTTGCAGAGCTGAACAGTTCCTTCAACAGTAGCTCAAAACACAATCCACAGAGACAACATCAAGATCTCCTTCATACCAGGAAAACCTGGTGTGCACCCTACTCCTAACAGCAATGTAGGAAGTTAAATGTAGGAATTTGACACACACAGACAAGAGAACGAACTACCCAATGTATACAACCAAATTAAAATTAACCAAGAAAGGCTGATTACATTTAGACTGAGATGCAACACTCTGAAGGATAAATACAGATATTTAACTACGGCACATGCAAATCACCACTATTTTCTGTTCTTGAAGACAAGTAGAATGAGTCACAATGGCTCAGCAGAAAATAGAGGATACAATTATGTGCTAATCCAGAATCCTTGATAAGTGAGTGGACTGAAGACTAAGTGGTATTGTTTCTTTTCTTATATTATGGATTGGATTAATATTCAGAGACACTACTGACTATTTATGTCTGCCAACTTTGGGTTCCTCCTCTTGCACAACAAATTCACATAATGTATACTGAAGACATAAACCTACACTTTAATAAATATAAATAAAAAACAAGTGATGTTGAGGGCCAACCAAATTCAAGGTTTGGAAAGCATTTAGCATTAGATGAGACTAAACTCTCTGACTTGCAGGATTTTTTTTTTTTAGCATGCAAGACATGCAGACTCATCTGTGTGATTATCTGGACATCTGCCTTGTTCCTCAGCAAGAGATCTGCAGACTGTCTGCTCAACAGTCTGCCTACCTTGAAAGCAAAGAGATCAAAAGACACCGTAGAGCATCCTGGTTCAGCTAGAGAGGACACTTCACCTGTTGCTCCTCAGTCTATCTCATAAAGTTGTATCCCCCAAGGATAAAGAGTGTGTTGACATCTTTCCACTTCTCTGCTTGGGGAGCTCATTATTATTATTCCTGGTGCTTTTTTATCCATAACCAGCTAACCCATTTATTTTGTTCTTTTTATAAGATCTACATTTTTCAATATCTTTCCTCCTTCTCATGTTTTACAATCTACATGGTCATTTCATATATGGTTCTGTTTTGCTTATTAACCGCTACTATAGAAAATTTTTGAAGTACCTTATCCAAAACATCTCACCACCATGGACAGAACCTTTCTATGCAAATAAAAATCCAAAAAACTAAACAAACCAAATCAATTCAAAGTAACATTAGAAACAGGGTTAGATGGGCCTGTGAGAAGGTGAAGTGACCATAGGAGGAGGGAAGAAGCCTTCTATTTTTGCAAATTTGGGGAAACGTAGTGACATTGATGAACCCACTACTAACCTTTTATATGCGGTCTGTGCAAGAAACAAAACTGCATTTTGCTGAGTGACTTCCAGGGACACAATTGTCTGCAACACAGAAAACTCCCTCAAGAAACCTTTCTGGAAACTTGATTAAAAAAACCCAATAGTGCGGGTGGAAGAACAAACAAACATCCTCTGTGTGTACAGCAGAAGCCTTTTAAGCAGTTAATTGACCCTACGGTGCAGATGCCATTAAGTGACTGGCAGGCTACTTCTGCATTGCTCCACTGAACCACTACTCAGTGTTGATTTAAGTGAACCTATGCTGCAGTGGATTAGAAACGCTCACACCAGCACTGCCCGTGTCTGAAGTACTGAGGCAATACCACCCAGTTCACAGCAACACTTCAAATTACCACAGTTAGTCTCACTACAGTGGCTTTTCTCAAGCTTTTTAAGGACAAGAGCCACCTAACCTTTTGAAAGAAATCCAGACCAACTTACACAGTGTCCTGGTTTTGGTATTGTCACAAAGGTCTTTGTTTACAACCAAGCACAAATTGGGATGCACTCTGAAAGCAGCCTTGTTACTTCTATTTCCCCCCCTTGGTTTTTTCTAGCTTGCACGCATAAGGTTTCTGGCACTGGTTTCACAACAGTGCTCAGATGTTCTATGAATCACCACTGGTGTGTGGGTTACAGGCTGAAAAATACCACTCCAGAAAACTCTGTCTACGCTGAATTAAAGCCTACTAAAGGCAATGAAATCCCATCCACTGACTGTAACGGGCTCTGGATCACACCCACTGTGGATCAATAGAGGGGTATAATTCCTTCTATCACAGAGCTTTAAGTTATATCATCCTCTAGGTCAAGTTTCAGGCACACTACCAAAGTAGAAAATGGAAGTTTGCATAGATACCACACAGGCTGCACTTTGGAAGATGAAGAGTTTCATTCCCTTGGTTCTTTGGGGCCATCAGACCAACACCTTACACTGGAACTAAGTCTATTCAATAGAAGAAAAGTCAGGGACATGAAGAAGCCCATGCTCATTCTACAATTAAATATCCCCCAATTCACCCCCAGGGTGAAGTAGCCTAACATCCTCTAACACATACTTTAAATCTGCTCATAATAATTAGTGTTATCTACGTGCCTCAGAACTACTTAAAATCCACTTCATTTTGAGCTGCCGTTAATAATGCAGCAGGCAATATTACAAAGACTGGTGAAAATCGAGTAATTTAATGTAACACTTTATAAACCAAACCTGCGATGAATCTCAGCTGCCTCTTCTACTTCTCTGCAATCAATCTGTCTGGAGTCATGTTTATGTATCCTAGGACCCGTGATAGACTGCCACTAGACTTGGCATTCGCAACCACCTCAGGAGGCTGATTTAATGTGAATGCAGCATGAAAAATCAGATTATCTTTTGATTCTCTCTTTTATTAAATAAAACTGATCTTTATTGAATAAAGCTGCTTTTATTAATATCTAAAACATTGGTTGGTGTCACAGAGCCTGCCAGTCCTATGGAAATAATAAAAGAAAAGGCAGAAGTAAAAAATGAGAACATTACGGGGAAATATTAGAAACCAAATCACATTAAGCCAGTATTGCAGCTGACAAATAAAACATGGGTCTAGCTGTAGAATTTTTTAGTTTAGGATGAATTTATTATTTCTATAGAAAAAAAAGGAATCAGAATGGGTCTTTTCCCACAAGTACACTGTGGCAGGAAACACAGTAAGAGCAAAAATGTGAAAGTTATTTTCCCCTCCCCTTGTATAATGTCTCAAACAACTGTAAGTTCAATGCAGCTGGGACAAAGCACAAAAACTTTGGTTTTAAGGGAACAGCTTGAACCTTAAGATAGAAAGATTTCGCTTATTTTGGGGGGTTTATAGAAAACTTTTTGGGTTTCTGCACGTAGGCAAAGCTTACAAGAAAAGCTCCTACTGACCACACCAAAGTTTTATGATCATCTGAAAACAGCAACATTTTCATACATATCAATTGCACAGCTGGAGCAACAGATGCCTGTGATGAGTGTCCACAAGTAATACCAGCACTGTGACTTTGAGAAAAAGAATGTGTCCACCATCATCACAATCAAAATCTGTCAACATGAACTGTAATTCAACCCTGAACTCCTGTCTAGCCACCACCAAGGAGGAGGGAGGAAAAGAATACGCACCTGAAATCAAATAAAATAATCTTTGATTTTAATCCCACAGAGTTATAACCCATTACTAATATACTGCCACTGCTCCAGAGGAATGAACTCCAATGTAAGCAGTGCTGAAACTCAGGTTGTTGCACCCCTCAGCTTTTCATTTTCCATGTCTCTAAGTCCCCTTCAATGTCAGTAGAAGACCTGCACATGAATATCTTCAGGAACAGCCCACAGCTTTCTGGAAGCTGGGACACACTTGACAAGTTCAGCTCTGTGGTCCTTTGTACACCGCCACCCCCACGAAACCAGTGAAAACACGAGTGACATTAAATGGAAGGAAAGTGACTTCCTGTACAACTGCAACTCACAAAGATATAAGACACTAAAATAGTAAGTGAAGCACAATGTGGACAGAATGACATATTCTGATATCAGTAAAATTGCACAGAAAAAGGCAAAGATAGAGCTCGTCCATAACGAGACCAAAAAACATCTAGAGTATAAGATTCAATGGAAATCAAGAGGGTTCAGAGAACACTATAACATGGATAATTCCAAAGGAAACAGAAGAAAGTGCAGTTTAAAGTCAAATGTCCACATATTTCTCTCCTATAATGTAACCAAAACTAAGCTTTTGGAAGTTTGGTTTCTTTGTTTCCCCACACTCACTTTCCTGTAATAGGAGATTTGCCTCACTGCACATGTGCTATCCACATCTCTAGCTATGGGGAACACGCTGAAGGGATGCAAGGAAATCCTGCCTGGTACTCTTCCCAAGCCTTCATTTCAATAAAACTGAGAGAAAAAGAAAATCAAACCAGCACATCTACAGCCTGAGACATAATTGGAGAGCAACTTGCAGGAAAATTTCTGCCCAGGATGACAGAGAAGAACACAAAATGCTCAGCAGAACATAAGCAGAAAAAGTCACTAAAATATTCACTTGTTTTGTTATTGTCAACTTAGACCTGAAATTTGAAATCAATGAAACTCAGTTTTATCTGATGACGTTCATAATGACAAAGGCTCCTCAATCTTTAGTCTCACAATACACATCTTAATATTGCTTAGCATCTTACAGGAGATGCTATTTTCATTCTAGACTTAAGCCAAGCATGGAACCTGGAGTTCAAGTATTGAAGCTTTTATTCTACTCCAGTGAAGGTAATGACTTTCCATTTAAACAAGGGAACAAAATGTCCACATTTTTGTGCCTGTTGTATTAGTCTGTTTTCATTAATGTTAACTGGACTTGGTCATTTTTTAACCAAAGATTTCTGAAGAATTTCTTTTCATGTTTGACGTCAAATAGCAAAATGCTGAACTGAATGAGGGTAAGCATTGGCTTCTTAGGGTTGACTCAAGAAAATTCTGCTGAAGACAAAGCTGTGAAATGCAACTGCCCCACAACTACAGTTACAGAGTCTTACAATCTCTGCCTTTACACATAAATATATAATTAGACTGACAGTATATTAAATCACGTGTATTATATAATCACTGACAAATTGTCCTGGTAAGAACTTTAAGCTCATTATTGAAAACAACATTTCATTTCTCAGGCTGGAGCACTGCATTTAACAAGATAAAAGCAAAGCAGAATCACAATAGTATTCTCAAGTCTTCAACATTATTACCTGAAAGATTTGGAAACTGCAGTAAAAGGTGTGTTGCCATGGTTCTGGGTAATCAGCAACAACCCTGTGCACAATAGACAGCTGATTGCTGTTGCATGTTAAAAGCTTTTGTATCTCTTTAGGAAAACTTTGTCATCATGTCATAAATGAGAGTTTTTCTATTAGCAACAGCAAAGCATCAAAGAAACATGCCCTGTAGTAGTAATCATGTCTGATTTTTTTTTTTTTTGTCTGTTCATCTTATTACGAGGAGGTGGGTGGGAATCAACCTTTTACACTGTGAAGTTTGTACTGTAAATCTCTGGAACACCCAATTCTTTTCAGAGTGTCTTATGGCATAGCAGTGGAGATGGAGTCTGTTACCAAAGCAAAAAGAAACAATTGCATTAAAGATAGATATCTGTATTACTAAACAGCAGAGTCCTAGCAATCACACACTAGTAGTATCGTGGATATCTGAAGTGCAAAATAAATAGCACAGCTAATACCAGTAGTTCTGATGGGATCTTGCGTGTCTGGTTTCATGGAATCATAGAATCCTTTCAGTTGGAAAAGACCCCCAAGATCATTGAGTAACTGCTAACCCAGCACTGCCATGTTGACCACTGCCATGTCCCCAGGTACCACATCACATGTCTTTTAAATACCTCCAGCGATGGGGACTCCACCACTTCCCTGGGCAGCTGTGCCAGTGCTTGGCAACCCTTTTGGCGATGCAATTTTTCCTAATGAATTTTTCAGAAGAGATGTAAATAACATTTAAGAATAAAATCACGTATGAATGCTATAATTGCTGAGTTGGCAATGAAAGAAACGCTGTACTCCGTAAAACTGAAATGCCATTTATACTCCAGTCCTGGAATAAACTGCAATCTCAGTCTAACACTATGTTAATACAGTAAACTGAAACACAGCAGAAAAACCCCAGGGAATGAAGAAGTTAATACTCTTACTGCACGGTTAGCCTATCCAAAGTACTGATGATATTGCTTATAATAAAATACATAATTTACAACCTAGCTGGGAAATCAAAAGCTACTGGTGTGCAATGTGAATGAAGCAATCTCTTGAAAAGACTCTGACTTCTAATCCCTGCTGCTAATGCATTTCCAATTGCAACTTTAGAGCAGTACTTATGCAGGCACTGCATTTAGGGAACATTTGAGAAGACTTATAATTTTGTTCCTTTCTTCTTTTACCTGTTCTAAGGAAAAAAGGATGAGAAGTGAATTTGATACAGAGAACCACCATAGAAATACATAGTTTGTATTTTGCCTTCTATCAATAAATTCAGTTTTGGATACAAACTAATTAGTAAAAATAACTCAATAAAAAAGAAAATTGCTGATCTCTGGAAATGTAAAAATGTGTTAAGAATAACTAATAACTCTTTTTAATAGGGATATTTATGAGCAGGACTCTTTATCAGTATGTTTGCAAAATCACAGATTAAATGCATATGCCCTTATTCCTCTCTGAAGATCAAACCACGTGAGAACTTTGTTTTCCTGCCAGGATATAACTGCTGATGCACAGAATCTGCTCAGTAGACATGTATATTTCTCCAATTTATATTTCACAAGGATGCTCAGGACCACCTGAATTAAGTATTGCAAAAATGCATTCACCTTTTGGCTGAGGCCGTCGATGAAAACTTTTAAGTTCAGAGGAACCTTTAAATGCACACAGAAAGATGTGCATTGTCTGGGTGCTGGTTTTCTGATTCTAACTGTAAACACACTTGAGGGCAACAAGAAGGTGTCACTGTGTTTTCTGAAGTCATGCCATCAGGACATTCAAACTATTCAGCATGCAGGACATCAGACACTTGGCTCAGGATCTCATCAAAGCTTGTCGATGTTTCAATAAGGACCTATTTCTTTGGTCCAGCAAAACGGTACCAGCCAGTCTTAGGCACAGGATTTTTAATTGGAAAAAATCATACAGAAGATAACAGTGGGGCAGCTAACTCCGATTGCTTGTACCTCTGGAGATTTCAAATTTCCATATAACAAACGCTTTGTAATCCAAACCTGAGGTACCAGCTAAGCTCAGCAGCAGCATCGACTACATGATCAAAAGTACAATAAGGAGGTAACAAATGCCTCAGTAAATTGGCAGACTGTTTGTCAGAGTCGACCAAGAAAAAATCCTGCCACTCAGGATTTCCCATCACATCATCTGTGTTTTTGACTAGCACATGACTCCCCCCAAGTCTTTCAGTCTTGAATTGTGGGTATCAACATTCAAGGCATTACAGAGAGAGGGGACAAAGGCTGGGTATGCAAAATAAGAAATAAGATGCAGTGAAACAGACAGAAGAGATTGAGACTTACCTTTGGAAAAAACTGCTGCCAGGCTCAAGAGGAGAGGTGACAACAGATGCCCCATATTGCTAATCCCAGAAGCACACATCCTAGGGTTTGTTGGAGCACTTAGGGCTCAGTTTCCCACACTTTGTAGTCAAAATAAAAATCGGTCAGCTGGAGAGGCTACATTTTCAGAAAAGGTCATCTGGAAAGCGCAAAAGGCATTTCCTTCGGAGAGAAGACTTACTTCTTTAGCTTTAACCCTCCCCCTTCCTCCCTCCTGTCTTCAAAACAGATGATGCTGTGAAAGAAAACCCCTCTCCTCTCAATAAATCAAAAGGAATCAGTTCTGATTCAAATCCCGGTCCGGAGCCTCAGCCGCCCGAGGCAGGCGAGCAGCCCCGTGCCCCAGCAGAGCCCGAGCCGGCCGTGCCTGGCGCTGGGCAGGGGCCGTGGGGCTGGCTCCTCGGGAGGACCGCTCCCCGCTCCTGCCCGCCGCCGGGATGCGCTTCACACAGCCAGCGCCCGCATCCCGGCGGAAAAGCACGTCGGCTCCCCGGGCGTCACCAAAGTTTTCCTTTAGGTGATGCTGATCAGCCCTGAAATCATCCAGACAGGCAGGGTTTGGTGTTGCGCGCTTTTTTTTTTTCTTTCTCTTTTTTTCTTTGCTTTTTTTTTTTTTTTTTTTTTAAGTTCTCGATTTCCTCATTGACTTGTTTGACTTTCTGCAAGAGAGGGCGATCACTGGGAGAAGGCCATCGCCACCGACGTGCTCACAGCTCCCGGGGCCGGCGGCGGCGGCCGG